>CAKNXH010000635.1:28289-47377 GCA_932178445.1 Andricus quercusramuli | reverse complement strand
TTTATTTATTAATTTTACAAAAATTTGAACAATAAAATATATGAAACTTTGGAATTGGACTTTTTGTCCATCTAGAACATGTTAAAAAATCTTCAAAATGTCGGATAATCGAAAACAATTATTTTTAAGTGGAAATCACATAATTCCATGAACAATTATTACTCGATTCACTTATTTAAAGATATAGCATTCGTAATAGCATGTTTTATAGGTTATACATTGAAAGAAAAATGACTTCTGCCAATTTAACTTAATATTCTTATGTGGAATTTTTATAATCATTTTATAAAGTTGAACAGCTTGCCTCAATGTTGTTCTCAATAAACAATCGCTATTTACAAAATCGACGCTATTTACCAGCATTTTTCTTCTACTGTTATCGAAAGCGAAAACAAAATCAAATTTAATGAGCATGCGCGAAGTGTCCCAACCAAGGAACATGCAGGTGTCCCAACCACGGAATATTCCGTGCGCATAGAAAATAATTTTTTACACATAGTTAGTGTTAGTATTTTTGAAAAACATGAATGGTTATATAAAACTAATTAAATTCCCTACAAGCAGATATTTTTTATTTTGCAAAAATATTTTGATAAGATAATAAAAATTCACTGGAAAAATACCCTAACATTTTACTTTTGATAGCTGTGAGTGATTTTCGTTCATATCTAGGGGTAAGCTAAACAAAAATAATTTTCACTTTAGCCATTCATGCCTTATAATAAATGAAAACTGAAATAATTTTTTCAGATTTTTAATGCTTAATCTATAACATTTATCCCCGCTGTCCCAACCAAGGACCGTCCCAACCAAGGGCACTCTCCCCTACAAATGATAATCAAATCGAAATGTCTCGATGTGCCGAAAATTGGGACATTTAAATTGAAGTATTTATGAAATCAATTTTTATTGGTTGGTAACTAAAAGTTATTTTCCGTACTGCTGTATCTTATTAAATACTTGAGTAATAGAATTTATTTATAAATTAAATTTTTATAATTTGATGTTTTCAAACTGTCACTTGGCCCCCAACAGATAATGTCCAAACTCAAAATAAAATGAACCGATCGCCAACGCATGTTTGGTAACTAATTCAAAATAAAATATTTGAACATCATTTTTGATTTAGCTATTGTTTTTCTCCGCCTTTTTGTATTTTAAAATCCATTTTATGCACATGGTACTATATAATCCTGAAGCTGATCAATTAATATCGACATTTTCAAGTATACTTTTTATGATATGTAAGCAGAATATAACAAAAATCTATATATTAAAATTAATTATTTTTAGTGGCTCTAAGCAACTAAAAAGATTTGATTTCATTTCTTAAATATTTTTCAGACTATTAATGTGGGTGTTTTTTTAACTTGAGACATCGAAATATCTAAAAAAAATACGCATTCTGTGAAGAAAAATATCCGTGATAAAAACTTTTAATTTTCGAGGGGGAACGGCGAATTTGAAAAAATGTACCCCCCCCCCCCCCTCCCCAGAAGGGAGGGGGGGGTGAGTTTTTTCGTGAATCCAAAAAAATTTTCTAATAAAACTTACGTACTTCATGAAGGAGAATCTGAATCTGTGATCAAAAATGGGGGTTCCGATTTGAAATTACAAAGTTAACCCCAGTCCTGCCTCCTGGGGGCTGGGGTGGGGTAAATTTTTTCAAAGTCGCTTTTCCCCCTCGAAAATAGAAAGTTTTTATTACGGACATTTTTTTCACAGGATGCGTATTTTTTGAGATATTTCGATGTATTAAGTTATAATAAAAAAGAAAACCCAGTAATTATTTAATAATTAAAATACTGAACTGGCTTCATACCAAGTTAATCATCACAAAGTAATTAAACAATAACAGGCATTTTTTTTTAGAATTTCTAAACTCGATTCAGAAGAACAGACCCAGGAAGAGACGAGTGGAAACTGGTACAGCGACCCCGACGAGGATAGGATGAACGATGATGTTTTCAGGCACACATCCTATCGGCCAAACAGCAAACATAATTCCGTCCTCGAGTGCGTCAATCAAATTCTTCTCAGGGACATGGAGGAAGATGAAAACGTCCTCTCCATCCCCAGGCGATTCAAACACCGAGGAAAAATTGTTCGCTTCCAACCAGCAAGACTCTCGGACATAGAATCAGTTGGTTCAGAAATGGAAAGGCGAAACTCTGAAGAAAACCCAGTCGATGGTGATCCAGCCAACGAAAACGAGCCATCAGACAATGATACCGAATCTGGTGCCTTCGAAGCTACTACCTCGGAGGACGAATACGGTATGAGACTTGACGAACCTTCTGATACAATCTTGGAACCTGAAACCAATATCGATGAAGACGAGAAACCCAGACCCATTGTGATCATAGAACCTAAGGTTGAATCCGAAGAGATCTTAAGAAATTCTCTTTCCTTTCCTATTCCTCAAAAGTCGAAGGTTCCTCCAAATTTAAGTCCAACTTTGAAAATGGAAAGGATTGAGGAAAAGACTTGTCTTCAGATGTCCGCCAAAGGTCTGACGATAGCAAAGAATCTGGACTACGAGGACATCGAATCGCTCCCAGAAGCAATCTCACCACCACCACCAAAGACTCCACCTGCTCTTCCACCAAAGCCACAATTCATGAACAATACACTAGTTTTGAAGAAGATTCCCAGTCCCTCGTTTTTGATCGATGAGACTCGAAAGAAGCAGCTGATTGAATCTGATGCTGAACATGGCAAGAAGCTACTTACCTTTGCTTCACCAAACAAGACCTCAAGTACTACATCTTCATCTGTGAAGAGTCTTAAGTTTGATGAGGAGTCGAACAAGTCCAGTGGAAGTGAATCGAGTGTCTGGAGGAACAGGTTCAATAATGTTAGATCGTCTTTCCATTCTAGACATGGGTCCAGTAATGTGAAAGAAGAACAGACGAGAAAAATTCCCAGGGTGACGAATATTGTCAGGCATTTCGAGGAGTTTAAGATTGGCGGAGAAAATGATGATCGACTCAACGATCGGATCAAGCCTCGAGATAGGTAAATATAAAGTCTATGTTTCCTGGAAAGTAAATTTTAGAAGATAAACTAAAAGAAAATTCCATATCCAGGGCTGATAGAGAATATCAATGTCAGAATTCCAGGACTTTTCCATACTTTTTTTTAGACCAATTTTTCAAAATCCAGACTTCATACTCACAGTCCCTATTACAGAAAAGTTTTGAAATCCTC
This sequence comes from Andricus quercusramuli, assembly GCA_932178445.1. Classification (NCBI taxonomy): domain Eukaryota; kingdom Metazoa; phylum Arthropoda; class Insecta; order Hymenoptera; family Cynipidae; genus Andricus; species Andricus quercusramuli. The sequence continues at coordinate 44,167 of CAKNXH010000635.1, read as the reverse complement.
AATACTTGAAATTTCATTTCGTTTCAAGGATGAGAGTTTAAATTCAGAAACTGAAAATTGGAAAAATCTGAATTTTTTTCTCTACTTCCAATGAAAATAATAAATTCCTAACTATATATATATATTAACACACAAAATTAATATGATAATTATAAATATTATAAATTCCAGCTTCTAAAAATTGCAAAGGACACAAGTTTATTGTTTACCTTCATTTTGAATTTGAGTTTCCTGAATTTTTAAATTTGGTTAACTTATAGGTTTTAAGCTCTAGTTTTTTGCAAATATAATTGCTCTTCAGATTGCAAAATTTCCATTTTCTATTATCTTGTTTAATTTAATTTTCATTCTCTTGGAAACTCAAACCTTTTATTTTCAAATTCTTGCTAATTGGTGAGGGTATCTAATTTTAACTACTTTCAAAACAGAAGACTTTCAATTAAACTTCCCTTTGAAAATTTGTTAAATACTTTTTTGTAAATCGCAACTTTGATTTTTTTTTTATTTCGCGAGACGAATTCTTGTATTTGAAATTCTTCACTATTGAAGCCGTTCACAATTCATATTCAGAAATTGAACTCCACATTTTTCAATTCTTCAAGTAAAGGTTATTCAGTTTTGAAGAATGTATCTGCCATATTGGACATGGACAATTATACATTTTTCGACTCAAAACTTATTTATTTCCAAAATTTTCATTTTCAAGCTTTTTCAATTTGAAAACTTTTTTTCTATAAACGCTGTGAATTTCGAATCATTGCATTTTGAACATTTACAAATGTTTTAATTTGGATAATTTTTCATTAAAAAGTGTTCAACTATTAATGAGGCTTTCAATTTGAAATAAAATTTTAGAATCCTGGAGAACCTACAACATTAAAAATTGTTTGATTTCAAAAAACGTTTCAAAATGTAAAGTAGATTTTCATTAATTTAAAATGATTCAACTTTGAATGAATTAATCTGCAGTTATTCAACCAGCACTTTCAGTAATTTCAGTACGAAATTAATCTCTTATTATCATTTTCAATTCATCAACCGTTTCAATCTCGAATATTCCATAAACTTTTTCAGATTAAAATTAAAATGCTAAAATTTTGAACGCTTTAAATAAAATTATAATTTTAAGGCTTACATTAAGAAAATATCAGGTTTTCGATTTTTTTGAAATTACATAGCCATCCAGATCCTGCTGTAGTAGGGCAAATCAAAACTGGTCAATTTTTTAGATCAAATGAAACCATATGCATATACAAACGTTAGTTACAGATAAGCGCAACGGACATAACGCCCTCACAGCAATAGGATATACCGGAATATCCCATTTATCTCCCAGGTTGTCCCAGGGATAACCCGTCGGATATCCCGCAAAGCGGAAATTGGGATATCGACAGGACGTTTATGAGATATTCAAATGTCCCAAGTGGGACATACAATTTTTTATATATCCTACATGGGACATTTGAATATCCCAGAAACGTCCCAGGGATATCCCAATTTCCGCCTTGCCGGATATCCGACGGGTTATCCCTGGGAGATAAATGGGATATCCCGGTATATTCTATTGCTGTGAGGGCGATAAAGGAATAATATCCTTTGTCGATTTCCATTGTTTTCACCAGCATTGAAGAAAGTGCTGGACAAAAGTTCTAGATCTAGAAAAACACTTTCTTTCTTTTAGGGTTGACCCAGAAAGCTATTCCCTGAGAAAGGCATTAAATCCAAACTCAAAAGAACAAATATCAAGGTCTAAGGCTTAATGTCTCTGCTTGTTAAATTTTTTAAGAAAAATTTTAGAAACACAATATCATCAAGTCAATCTGTGCAAAAATTCTATTTTTGAACAATAAGGCTCAGAAACATTATGAATCCAAAAAGCAGTTATTTTGAAAAAACATATTCGAAAAGTTCAAAATATGCAAAAAGAATTGCATAGAAAGGCCTCAAAATATGTTTCCAAACAACCTTTTGATCGGCTCGTTAGAGACAAGTATATAACAAGATGAAAAAAGAGGGAGAGAATAGGAAAAGAGACAACCAAGCCATCCTCACTCTCATTTCCTTTCTCTTTCTCCGTCTTTTTTATACTACTTTTGGAACCAACATGTTTCGAGATTATTTAAATCTCCTCATCAGGGTATATTTTAATAGGATACTACGAAAAATTATTTCTATCATATGCTTTATATTAATAATGTATGTATATATGAGACTGAAATTTCTTATCGTACTGTTATTTACATTATTTTTCATTTTTTAATTTTTGGATGAAAATTTAACTTTCAATTTTCGGTTTAGGTGTCAATCCTTAATATTTCAAAATCATTTTTGTACTTCAATACTTTTTTTAATTTCCAATTAACTGAAAAATTTAATTAACATTAATTTCCAATGTTTCACATAAAAATTCGATAAAAGTATCAAAGGCTTTGTTATCTCTCTAAAGGTCTCATTCAAAATTGATTTCATTGATGCCCTCTCTCTTTATATGTAACAATTTCACATATTAACTATTTCTTTGCCTCTCATTTTGTCAAATTCCCGCGAAATCATGAAAACATGTTAAAATTTCTAAAGAAAAAAACAAAAATTTCAGTTTCACACAAGAAGAAAATTATAAAGAAGAAAAAGACTTATCCTTCTGTTGTTATGTATTATATTCCATTATGAAGGGCTAACATTAACTCCCTTATAAATTTGAAATGAAAGTTCACTTTATAAAACTACGGAATCTTTTTATAATTTTTTATGACTTTTTTCGAAACACCGTCTTGGAGAAAAATTAAAAATACAATTCCTCCGTGGTAGAATCTTAGATAGAAATCGACAAAAACCGATTTTTTGCTTTTTTATTATCAATATTTACTATCATAATTACATTTATAAATCAAAATTTGCACACGGTTCAATTTCGATCTGAAATAATGTGCTATTCTCGACCCATCCTATATTCTCTAACTACCCTCATTGTTTTTTCAATGAAAATGCTTTCAAGTTTGCATTTAAACTATTTGATAAAAATTTGTAATTTTTTGTCCACAGGAACGTGCTGGTTTCGCAGTTCGACGAGGACCTCGACATCAGGCAGAATTTCGAGGAGTTCAACCTGGACGACTGTGACCTTTCTGATGATCCAGATCGACCCGAAGGTGATGGATCTGAGACTCTAACGAGCACAGGTGTAATCACAGGCCCGAATGAGAACTCGATGAAGAATAAGGACAATAATAACGTCGTTATTCCTATCGATAACACTAATAGCGGTTACGACCACTTCTTAGAAGCCACGGGCCTTAGCACGAAGTCAATCTTGACACCATCAAGACTCCTCAGCAACCACAAGAGCATGCTCAAGCCAAAGGACGTCAAATACAAGCACAAAATCAAGGCCAATGCTGTCCTTGAAAAACACGGTCTCACGACAACTGGACCAAGTCAAACCCACGTCAGGCATTGGACTGGTCCATTTGTTTGACGATTGGCTCAACGCGCCCTGCCCGTCGACATAGAGCCTCTGCTTCGAGGATCGCTGCCTGCAAGATCGCCAAAATGTTTGCTTTCATCGCAAACTAAGTCGATTTAATATGGAAATGTACAGGGATTTTTGAAACATTATTTTCGCTCTTGCATTGGAGTGAAAATTCTAGAATTATTCGAATCGCTTTAGCTGAGGGGGGAAATGTGTGGGTAGACATCCGAAAAAAGTATTTTAAAAAATGTGAAATTCATATTCAACTTTTTCTAAAATGTGTGCATATGACTCTAGCCAACAAATATTTTGTTTGCACATTTCAAAAAATATATATAAATTGAGCGAATTTTTTTTTTATTTCGAATTTTCTAATATTGTTCAATAGCGAAAACGGTACATATACAAAATTCGACGTCATTTTTCAAACGATAGGAAAACTTTTTTGAATTTTCAAACTAAAAAAAAAAGAAAACAAATGTTACTAACCGATTTCCACATTATTTCCACTTTTTTAAGATGCCAGCACATAATTTTCCCCCCTCAGCTCAATCGCTTCCATTAGTTTTAGCATTTTCACTCCACCCTAATTCACAACCTGAAAGGATTTACATTCAAAGGAGATGCCGTTTTAAAACAATTTGAATTTTAACAGATTTATGTATGTAGAAAACTTTTTAAATTGCTCTTCATGTACATATTTCAACAATTCTGCTGTAAATATAATTTGCAAAAAGAATTTTACGAGAATGAGATTCAGATTTCTGTATTTTCAACACTTTTTAATTCGAAGAACTTAAAATTAATAAATTTTATTCTGCGGTCTTTTTATAAGTCCTACATTTTTTGAATGAAACTATTGAATCTTTATATTTGCGAATGTACTTATTTAGCCTGAATATTTAAAAATTTGATTTAAAGTATAAATGTACAAATTTAAACAAGTAGTAAAACAATGTTCATTTTAAGTGTGATAATATAAACTGATATAAATAAATAATAAAATTGTCTCTTTTTTATATTTTACCAAATTTTATTTATAATCTGCTGAAAATTGTGTTGTGCTTGTTCTCTTTTAAATCAAAACTGGCCACAAAATACTTATAACAATAAAATAAACTATAAAATATTCTGTCATGAAAGTCTACTAAAAGTTATTTGTATTTGTCATTCAATTATGCTTATCACATTTTTAATATTTTTTTTTTAATTTCATAATTCATACATTTGAAAATTCCCCATTTAATATTCTAGCCCCTTCAAAACTGATTGCATTCAAGTTTAGATTTTATAAATGACCTTGGTGAAAATGTATTTTCATAATAAATTACAATAAAGTATAACAATTTGAAAATTTCGATTTTTTGCAACAATTTGTAATTACCTACGTAAAACTTGGAATGTGTCCGAATTGTAGCAAAAAATTATAGCTTCAAGTAGACTTTTTCCTATGCTTTTTTCAAATTATTAAAAATCATAAAGAATAACAAAAAAATCTACTGGAAACTAAATAATTTTTTACTGTAATTAGACATTTGCACGAAATATTACAATTGCAAAATACATTTCCAAAAAGCTATTTTCATGAACATTCAAATTTGAATTTATATTTTTTAAATGTTATTTAAAAGAATAAAGAGTTAATATCAAATATATAAATATTTTCATATTAAAAATATGTTCTTGTGAAAATAATACATGATGCTAATCATAAGCCTTTATGGGTATTAAAATAAAAACCATCACTTCAAATCTTCAATATTTTCATGTCTATTAAAAAAAGTCCTTAAATAAAAAAAAACCTGTGCATATCTACAAACTTTGAAAATTTTGTTAGCCCTTTCTACTTTCATGTCTGTAAATAAAAAAATGTCCTCTTAGATTTGTCTCAGCTGTGACATTAATTATAAGAAATAATACGTGTTAATTTTTTCAGAAAAGCTATTTTTAAAATGAATAATCATATGTAGGAAGAGTAAAAACTTTCGCCGTTACGAAACTAATAATCTTTAAATCTACAAAACAATCTGAGGGTTCATAAATATATTTCGTGAGAGAGTTGTAAATACATTGCTCCCGATCAGTTCATCAGCTACTTATAACGTTTAGCCTAAGTATAAATGTGATCTTCGAGAAGACTGGCAGAAACATCGCACATATCCTCTATATTTTTTTCTTTGAGTTCGTATATTTTTCATACATGGCATAAACTTACTGCCTAATATAAAATATAGTTATCGAGTACATTTCCATATGCAAAACCTGCTTTGGAAGTATACATAACCATTCTAATTCGTGATGTGAAACAAATAAGTCCAGGAAACTAAGTTTTCTGAGAACTTAAAATTTAGAATAAGATAATTAAAATCACCAAGTTTGAAATACTCAATCAATTGCAATAGATTACACAATTTTTGGGCTTAAAGTCTTCAATTTCAGTACTTGGTAATCCTAATGTAAAGGCCTCGCTTTCGTAATTTATTCACTATCAGAAAATTGAGACGTACACTTTTACAAATTCAAAACAATCCCATGACGCGTGATTCGTCGTAAAACAGCCGTAGTTTAAAATACAATTTTCTAAACTTCATTTGATAGCCCTAAACGCTTTTATCGTGCATGATTACATATGTATAAATTTAGTACACTTATTTATAAATAGCGCTTCTAATCAGGTCTTCCTGAATTCGGCATTTGATTAAATAGATTCGCGTATCTATATTGGCAGCACCTAAATTTGATAAGTTAATTATTTTTAACAATTAAATCTGCACCGACGAAAATGAAATTTCGACAAGGAAGGATTCGACGTCGAACAAAAAGAATTTTCTTCCACAACTCAACATCCTAAAGATAATAAAAATTAAACTTAAAATTAAAACTATTAAATAAAGGTTTTGTTCGGTAATTTATCTTCCAGCATATTTTGAAACTAAAAAGTATAATACTTGGGACATTTTTATCACAATAAATAATACACCTTACACCTCAACACAACAAAGTTTTTTTTGAAGGAATTCAATCATTGTCCTATGAAAGCACAAAACCCAAATTCACATGAATATTACACGAATATGAATCCTTAGAAGCTAATCTCATTCTGAGTTTGTTTGACGCCGATTCCTTTGACTTAGATATGACAGAACTCAATAATTGAGTACATCGACTGATCTTTATAAGTTTTTTATACAGTGCTGGATGGAATAAAACTAAAAGTTTTCTCTGAAAGCTCGAAGTGAAAGTACGTTAGTAGTTTATCATTAAATATCTGATGATTCGTAAACAACTAGAACGTATGATACACGTATATAATAACTTCTACGAACTATAAAAATACAACGCAAGTATATAAAAATACAATGCTCGTAATCACTGGTATCAAAATCTAAATAGGGCACGGAAGAGAAGATACATATTCGAATAACGACACGTATCGTGTTATGTATAATATGCAATAATTCGTACTCATTCTCACCACAAACATGGAACAAAATTCTCTTTTGAGGGTTAGTGCGAATCATTCAATCAGGCACTCCATTATGCATGGCTATTTTCGATACAGACGTATGAATACAGCTTATAAACCTAATACATAGGTTTAAACAATTCGTTTGGCACGGTCCACCCTTCAAGTTTCTCTCTCCGCTCGGAAGTCATAGTTATACTGAAAACAGTAGAGAATAATAAGTATATAAGACATTTATCACATTTATCAGGAAGTTTGTGCAACTCAATCAAGCAAAAAGAGACATCCATTCTAAAAAATATTAATTAGAAACGATTAAATGAACCCTTTTATTTTAGGATTCGATTTTCGATTACGACACAAAACTCAATGAAATTTTAGTTTTAATCAGTCAAATATTTCTTTTACCCTATATCAAAGGCAGAGTTTTTTTGATTAAAATAAGAATTTGTTCCATTCAAGAAATACAGTAAACATTGTCGTAGAATTTTTTGAAGCAACCCATTCTTATTTGATCATATTTCTCTACTTATTGTCAGTGAACGCGAAAAAATGAGTGGAATTTATAATTTAATTCAATAAAACCTATTTATAAATGAGGAAATATAAAAATTTGAATATTTAAATATTATTGTTCAAAACTATTTTTTAATTGCAGTATTTCTGCATTGTAGAATGTCAAATATGAATTTAAAATGTAATGTTTAACATCGAAAAACGAAACATATTTTTGTCCATTTTTTGCGTGATACAATTATATACAGCCACTGCATTATACACTCACCACTCTGTCCAACTCCTCTCGTGTTCGAAGTTTAATCACAGGAAGTTTGGTCTGTTGAAATAAAACCTAGGTTAATTTTCGTATCCGAACAAAAATTCTATAAAAAAGCAAGAAAAATAAAACACAATGCGATTTTGTATATAGTATTAGGATTCTACTTTCTACGTCCGGTAATAATTTATCACGCGAAAACATTATAAGAAATTTTTGTATTACTAAGTAGAAAAAATAGCTGAACTTTAATTATAAAGGATTCGACAATGAATCAGAGACACGTTCGAAACTTTTATTTCGTTACGTGACATTACCCAAAAAGTACCGAATCTTTTGTTTCCTTTTAGATACATTTTGACAGATTGGAACAAAATTAAAAATAAAACTGTTCTAACGTCATATTTGATCCGTCTACTTTTTAGTATTTACATGAGATGCACAATGATTCACAAAAAATATTGTTTATAATTTGATTACGGATAATACAAAAAAAATTAATTACCATTTCGGTATTTTGAATAACGTATCCTAAATCGAGTGAGAATATTTAAGTTTGGCTAGTGTTGAAACATAATGAAAATCACGAAAGTATTTTATTTTGTTTCGGTCGGGTCCCTACAAGAAATGTTATGACTCGAACAGTTGAAAATTCGGAGTGGCCGCTAAAATACAAGAAAAAAAATCCAGTAATTTCCCGGTTCATAAAAATGTTTCTCTACATTAAGCTTAACAAAGGTAGGCTTTTACAGCTCAATATTTGTTAATTTGAAGTAATTAAAACAAAACTGCAAATTAAATAAGTCAAATTCGAACTCTTCTCAATTAAAAACATTTGTAATAAAAACTTGAAACATTCGAATATACTTTCAATAATACATATACGTTCAATAATGTATTAACTATAATATTAAATTTGAAGTCATTTGTCAAAAAGATGCCTGAGTACTGTTTTGGTCCAAATTAAACTAAATATGCGAAAAGAACCCGTTAAAGGTCTACTGAATTCCGCAATAACAAATATATTAATAATGTCTAATTAATCTAAAAATTTAATACAAAGTATCATGATTATCGAATAGGGATCTGAATAGCTTTCAAATTTCCGGTGACAGTACAAGTAAAAATCTAAAATGCAATAAAAACTGCTTAAATGCAAGCAAAAAAACCGAAAATAAGTTCAACCACGTGAAAGGACAATAATGTAGTCAAATTAAAAAATAAAGTAAATCAGAAAACCCTTCAGTAAACAAAAATACAAGATAAATCTGACTTAACCATAAACTTACATATCTCATTGACAAAAATGGATCTAAGTATCTTGCAAAACAAAAAATTTCGTTGATAGTCACTACTGAAAGACGTTGAAATATGGGTAAAAATTGTATATATGATTCTAATTTTGCTCTACAGTTCTAAAATAAAAATTCGTAAGACAAAAAAGAATTCAGGAAAATTAAAATAATATGCAGAACTAAAAGCAAGTAAGAAATTGTGTTTAATTTTTCGAAAACTCAAACAGAATATGCAATATGCATCGTGGAAAATGGATCTTAACATAAATATTATGCTAGATCCTGCGTCCTCTCTAAGGAATTTCTTTGCAAATTTTGATTGACAATCAACTTTTAAACTCTGTAAAAATGACATAAGAGTTTATTGCCCAGATTTTAAAGTAGCTATAGAATTATTAATTCATATTTATGTTTATTCAGTTTTTTTTTTATTTTTCGCGAAATTGGCATTTTAGTGGCTGGTCCCTTTTTGATAAACAGCTTCAATTGTAAAGCTGAAAAATTGAACAGCTGAAGGGTGGCAGTACAGAACTAGATAACCAACATTTTTCCGAAAATAGGTTTGAGGTAAATGTCCCAGTAATCGTGAAACTTGGTTATAGTTTGAATATATTGTTACAAAAATGTGTTAAAAGTAACATTTAATGATAAAACTCACTTATTTTTAGCATTTTCTAATAGCAAATAGAAACTACATTCATTCAAATAAAATAAAAAGCAAGAAAATTGGCATCACGATTACTGGGACGTTTACATTATTACATACAAAATTCTTTAAAAATCAAATACACATTGTGCTCAAAGTATTTGTTCGAATTCACATTTAAACTTTTTTTTTTAATTTTAGTCAAAATTTTAGCGTGGTAATAATTTTTTTCTTTTAGTTAGCATCGATATTTCTTGAAATTAGTTTTGTTTATTATTATTATTATTTTTTTTAAAGATAATTTTCTACTTTTTACAGGAATTTTAGCAAAGAATCGTCTTTCACAGTGCGATACCGTCAGACAAAATTTGTATTTTCCAAGAATAGAATAATTTTTTTGTATCAAACAATTGTTATTCTTACATAGCGTCTGCATATCTCAGTAGAAAAATTTTATTTTTGTAAGAAATTGAACATTCGATTTTTAATCGTTATCTAAAGGAAAATTTTCAAACCCTGTAAAATTGTAAGCTGAAAATTCTTGGATAATTTATTCGGAATTGGCTAAATTTTGTAGGTAAAACATTTTTCACTCGAATTCAGAAACTCAGTATCACGGACGTTAGTTTTTATTTTTCATTTAAATGCAGATTACATTTTTTATCGCAATCCGCCACCCAGCCTGCTCCAATTTTTGGTCAGTATCACTTTGAGATTGACAACTTCCACGAGAAAGTTTTTCCGCTCTCCTGGAAAAATTCAAATTTTGTTGGAAATCTAGTAAAATTAAAAGAATTCCGGAAACGTTTTAGATTGGACAATTAAAAATTAAAAGGCATTCTAGCTTCAAGAACTGAATAATTTTAAATTTGGGACGTTGGCAATCATGTAATCATGTATTAAAAACTGCAGAATTTTAAAGTTGAAAACGTGATACATTTTCACACAGGAATCCTTCAAAGTTAAATTATTTTGATTTAAATGGTTTAAAATTAATAAGAGTAAAAGTGTAATTTATCATTTTCAAAATTCAACCAATTTATTTACAAATTAAAAATTTACAACAGGGAAGAATTGAAATTTTAACGTTCAAACATGAAAATATAACACTCGGAAATTTGAACGATTCACAATTATTAACGAAATCACTCAAATACTGGGGTTTCCAATTTGAAAAATTTAGAATTTTAAACCATAAAATTTAACCGTTCTCTGCAGGAACAACTTAAGCAGACTTGAGTTTTTTGTGCAGAAGACGGCTTTTCGGATTCTCTCATCTCTAAAATGCATGCTTCAATGGTTGTTGTATCTTTATGAGTTTTAGATTTTTAATGAATTTTGTAAATATGCGCGCAGGGTTGGACGTTGAGTTCGTAAAACTCACCATGTCACAAAATGGCCAATTCAAGAATACTTTTTTTGTATCCTGAACATATTACTTAAAGGGGCTAGCTGTTGATCAGAAGTAATTAAGATAGATTTATATAACAACAAAATTATTTTTAATGAAATACTCCAGTGTACCAGTTTGTTATAGAAAAAAATGGTTGCACTAAAATCGTTCTGCTCTATTATAAGATTGGTATTTAGTAATAAATATATGATAATAGATGTATAATAGATGAACCGGGTTCACCTGAGAACAACATTTTAAAAAATAGATCTTTATTAAGTTGCCAATAACGTAGAGTGTATTAAAAAAATATTAACAGAAAGGCATCCGAGGTACAGCCTAAGGCTGCTTTGCAACATAACCCTCAATTTTCTAACCTAGCACTTTTAAACAATTTTTAAATATATTAAAGCCCATGGGCAGGCAACAAACTGATTCACTAGAGTATTTGTTTCAATAAATTATTTTTACAACAAAATAAAATGTTAAATACAATTCTTATGTTTTTTAAATCTATCTTCAATAATTTGGACCATCTCACAGTACAGTTATCTCTGATTTTATTGGAACCGGAATCTAGGGCCCCAATAAACCATTTAACGGCCCTGTTTATTAACAATAAAACAATGAGTTGGCTATTTATTACTTTTTTGTATCAACGAAGCGCAAAATGTTGAATTTTCTTAGGAAAATGTAATAATAATAGTCTCTAATTAGTGTTATAATTATTGTTAATACAAATCTATGGGAATGATTAAACTTTAAATTTTTTGCATCATTCATCGAGAGATATTATTTGGTAAACAAATTTTGAACCTACAATATTTAATCATATTTAAAATATTAAATTGACTTGTCTTTTGACGTTTTCTCGATTTCCACTATTACCGACTCAAGTTTTTCTGGCAGAGAACGGCTCAATCTTGACCGCTTTAATTTCAAATAATTTAATTGTGAATATTTCATTCAAAATATTGTCCATTCTAAATGAACAGTAAAATATTTGGGAGTTTTGATTTTCTGTAGTTTTCCAATTCCCTGGCCAAATGTTCAGGCGAATGCGTGCAATTCTAATTAAAATCCAGCTGCAGATGGTAGGAGATTTTCAAGATTAAAAAAAAATCTACAGGATTGAGTACGCCAGACATTACCTAAAGGCTTCTTGAGAGTGGAAGATTCAGGATATTTGGGAAAAATGGAGTTTTAGCAGAAGAGTTAATGTCTGCCAATCTCCTGTGGAAAAGGATATTTAGATATGTAAAAATCGACAGGCATATATTGATATAATTTAAAACAAATGAACAGCCATACATTGCTCAATTTTAGAAGATTAATTTTTGAAGTCTTCATCGAAATTGTTCGATTTGAAACTTTTCTATTTGCCATTGTTGTCAAATTATGAATCGACGCGTTTGAAATTATTTGGTCATTTAAAATAATTGTTAAGGCTTCAAACCTAAATTTAAAATAATTGTTTGAGTTTAAAAACTTTTAATTTTTTAAAATTAATTTAGAAAAACGTTCAATTTTTATTAGATTTAGAATTATTAATCTTTTAAGTTGTCCACAGTCAATTACAGTCGAAGCTATCAATAAGGCCGCTACGAATAAGACCGCTTCCCCTGATCCTTGCTCGAGCTCATCGAGACACTTCCCCCACTCTCACGCTGACCTCGAAATTGTAGTCAACCGCTACGAATAGTGCCACCGTAGAAATCGCAATTTTTAAGGCTTTCAGAAGGTTTTTTATATTATGAATTTTATAATATCGAAAAATATTATAAAATATACAAATATGACAATCAATATTCGATATATTTGGATAATATAAAAAAAACTCTCCGAAAAACCATACAAATTGCGATTTCTACGGCGGCACTATCGGTAGCGGCTGACTGGAATTTCGAAGTCAGCGTGAGAGTGGTGGAAGCGTCTCGGCGAACTCGAGAAAGGATGATATATGATGATATATATGATATATATATATGATGATATATCTTATAATTCACTTTTTGAAATATTTCATTAAATTATGCTTACAGTTAATCGACGTAACGAAATAAAGGTATTTAGATTTACGCATTGTAAACTGAATGATTTCATGCTTGAAAATGTTACAAAATAAACTTTTCAAACTCAGAAGAATTTCAAAACGAATTGATTAAAAATTGTATAATTTTACATGATATCAAGTTAGTGACATTTAAAGTGATTGGAAATGTTTTCCTATTAAAAATTGGTAAAATTACCATTCAAAAAATAACTTAATCATCATTTCCCAGTCCTACGCGGCCACCCTGAAATGTTTGTACTTACAAAAATGTTTAACACTTAAGAATGGCAAATACTTTGCCTGATTCTCAGAAAAAAAATCAAATTTGTTAATATTGTAATATAAAAACTTTACCTTAGCGAACCTGTTATTCGTCGAAAGAAGAGGGTTAAGAACAAAAGGAACTCCATCCAGATCAGAAGACCCTGGTAATGTGCCATAGTTTGGCGCAGAACTAGCAAAAGGAGATTTTGGTGGTCGAGGTGCTGGTCTTGTTGGTTTGATGATTCTGGCATTAGGACTAAGAATCTCGTAGTCTCTGTCGCAAGAGTCGTCTGCGGGTCTTCCTGGACTCGGCTGATTTATTTGGGGATAAATGCTGTTCGGTACTTTTGGTGTAAACTTTGGTTTCGGTGGCCTTTCCGGAGCCACTCTGTGTGGAGTTCCATTCGATGGATTCGGGGATGAATTAGAAAACGATCTACACAAAGATAAAAAATACATCTTTACAGAAAATTCTTGTATTATTCATGGTAATTAATTCAGTTTCTGATTCTAGGTTGTAGGCTTACTCACTCTATATTTGCGTAGGGCCTGGAACTTGGATCTTCCGTGTTGAGGTCGACCGTTTTGTAACAAATGCTGACTCCGTTTACTAGACTGTGATATCAAAACACGTTTACGTTAGCTTACTAGTTATTTTAAATCATTATTAATTAAACTTTACGTTCATTTATCTTCATTTCAAAGTTGAAGCAGCTTTTTAAAACTGTGTATTGCAACTTGCAACTTTAAAGGAAACAAATAGAATCGCATTTTAATTTTTAGTTTGAAATCAAAAGACCGGTCAGCGACTAGACCGACTGGCGCGTAGTTAAAAATAAAAATTAGGGTAAATAAAGGACCTTGAGGTCCTATTCTTTTCCTTTTTACATGAGAAGCAACTGTATAATATTTTTTTTTTATAAATAATATTTTTCTGGTCAATTTTTCGAAAAATGCCCGGGAAAACTGAAAAAAAAAAATATTTTCCTTGATTTACTTGAAAATTATTTGATGCACTGACAAAAGTGTTAAAATAGAAGTTGTGCATCTCTATGAAATACATGTTTATTTCTGTATCCATTCTTTTCGTTGAAACAACCGTTTTCGCCAAAAATCGCAAAAATGGTTAATAACAGTACATACAAATATTTTGATTTTCTTTCAAAATCAGCAGGCATTTTAAATTATACTTACTAGTGGACTTCATGTTATCCAAAGCACAAATATTAATTTTACAGAAAGAAGTTTTAATTTTTCTTTTCATCCATGCTGGAATTTTTATTTTTTATTTTGACAGGAAAATACAAATAAACATAAGAAAATACAAAGAAAATTACAGGAAATTTGCGTTTTGTGCAATTTGGCGAAGTTGATAAAACAATTGTTTTCATCGTAGGGTTACTCCATTTTATTTCGCCGAAATCGTCTACAGCCTAATTAAAAAAGTGTGTTACTTAAGCATAATAATTATAAATTTTTTCTAAACTTATTTTTCACATCAATGTATTAAATTACTTTATTTTTATTTCTAGATTTGATTTCCAAAGTGCAAGGGTGCAGAAAAAGGTCACATTTATTAGCATTATAGAATTGAGAGAAAACTCAAATTAAAATGGAATTGAATGAAATCAGACGTATAAGCTTTTATATAACATGAGTAAAAGAAATTTTAATATGAAATAATGGGCAAAAATGGTATTTAAGAAATAACTAAAACATAATTATTTGTCAACACCTTCAAAGCGTTAGTAAAATAGTAGTGTTTAATTCTTAAAATTAAAACTTACCTCACACAGTTTATTTTTCATCAGACTTCAGAATTTGAGCCCTGTTTCAATTTTTGAGAATGAAATATTAAAAATTGCTCATTGAAATTCGTCATTCAGGAGGTTTTGATCATTTTCGGAAAAGAATATATTGTAAGGAGAAAAATAAACAAATCCAGGATTTACAGTACATATATGCAAATCAGTTCTTCATCACTCTGAAAGCTCTGAGAGTTCTAATCACTCTGAAAATTTTGCGCTGATCAAGAGTCTTTTTCTACCGAAACAGCAATTTTCAAAATAGCTCAAAATATTGCTATTTTGAGGTTTAACCCAGTTTAACCACGTTAACCAAATCTTAAAATAGCAATATTTTGAGCTGTTCTGAAAATTGCTATTTCGGTAGAAAAAGGCTCGGGATAAACGCCAAATTTTCAGAGTGATTAAATAAAGAACTAATTTAAAAAACCTCCAAAATGATGAATTTCAAAGTGCAACTCTTAATATTTCATCGTCAAAAATGGAACAAAGGCTTATGTTTTAAAAAGTCTGATAAAAAATTAATCTTATAAGGTAGGTTTTAATTTGAAAAATTAAACACTGCGATTTCAATAACGCTTCAAAAGTGTTGAAAAATGGTTATTTAAAATATATTGTTGCCCATTATTTCATATTAAGTTACTTTCGCTCATGTTATATACGAGTTTAAATACTGCTGAATACGTCTGATTTCATTCAATTCCATTTCACA
>CAKNXH010000635.1:9066-27889 GCA_932178445.1 Andricus quercusramuli | reverse complement strand
GTGAAATTTTTCTACGCCCTTGCACTTTAAAAATCAAATTTCGAAACAAAAAAAAGTAATGTAATAAATTTACATGACAAATAAGTTTCGAAAACATTGATAATTTTTATAGTTAAGTATCAACATTTTTCAAAATTAGGCCGCAATCGACTTCGGCGAAATAAAATGAAATGATCCCAGAACCAAATTTTACACCGTTGCTTTGAGTTTGAAATTGTGTAGCAAGCATGTTTAAGGGCATGTGACACAGCCAAATACCTACATTACCGACCTCACTTTTTCAATTTTCCAAATTTTTTTTCGAATCTAAGAACTTTTTTTGTAAATAAAATATCGTATGAGAAGACAATAAACTACGTTTACGTACTTAATTCGATGAGGAATTTCGCAAAAAATTATTCTCGAAGAAATTAAAACTGGGTGCATTTTTTGAACCTAAGAACTTTTTTTATAAGTGAAATATCGGCTTCAAACTTTGAGAAATGCAAGAGCCGGCAGTGAAGTATTTTTATGTACATCATTTGAGTATAAAAGATGCAAAAAGAAAAATTCCAACTAAATGTCAACAACGCTTGCCAGTTCGGTCGGTATTCGCGATGAGCACGAAAATGCGAAGTATGGCGGCCACTGAGCGAGTCCAATAGCGATTTCAATACTTACATAATTCATCATTGAAACAAAATATTTCACTCAACTTTTATGCTGGGCACAACTTTCAAAAAATATTATTGTAAGAATACCGCATCATCAATCTTTGACAGCGTGGACCCCATATTTCAGATGTAGACGAGCCAGCTGATAGAGCCTCGATTAGTGGCCGCCAGACTTCGCATTGTCGTGCCCATCGCAAATACCGACCGAAATGGCAAGCGGAACCGGAGTTGACACTTAGTTGGAATTTTTCTTTTTGCATCTTTTATACTTAAATAATGTACATAAACGTACTTTACTGTCGGCTCTTGCATTTCTCAAAGTTTGAAGCCGATATTTCACTTATAAAAAAAGTTCTTAGGTTCAAAAAATGCACCCAGTTTTAATTTCTTCAAAAATAATGTTTTGCGAAGTTCTTCCTCGAATAAGGTACGTAAACGTAGTTTATTGTCTTATCATACATTTTCCAAAGTTTCAGCCCGATATTTTGTTTACAAAAAAAGTTCTTAGATTCAAAAAAAAATTCGGAAAATTGAAAAAGTTAGGTCGGTAATGTAGGTATTTAGCTGTGTCACATGCCCTTAAGTGTGATTTAATTTAATCCGAAATTTTTTCATATAAAACAGTTTGAAATTTTAATTTGGAATTATTCAATTTTCTACTATTTAAAACTGCACCTTCTAAGGGATCAAAATTAAAATTGTTTTATTTTAAATAATACCGTATTAATATTAAAAAAGCATTTTCTGAATGAAGGGGTAAATTTATTTTTACTTATGTTGAACAGTATCTTATGAACTGTATTGTTGAAGGAAGATAAAGATCTGAAGAAACGAAGCCACTCTCATAAATTATGATAATCTTTGGACTCTTATAAGGCATTTGTTCTCGCATTTGTATTGTTAAATTTACAAGACACAGTGAACTACACGAAAATAATTCACAGTTTTGATAAAATTCGAATCTTCTATGTATTTCCTTGTTCTCTAAATTTCTTGAATAACGAAAATATAATGTTCGTTAAATTCTCTAAACAATTATTTTGTTTTAAATTGGACTAATTCTAGTTTATGTAAGACTTTAAAATGAATCACGTAATTTTCAAATGCGTTTCAACTTTAATCCCAGTTATCTGGAAACTAATAAGAACCCGAGGTCTTGATGATTTCTCTGTAATCTACTATATTTAAGAAGCTCTGCTTTTCAGTATTATTTTAGCACTGATATTATTCAAGATTGTTCTGACTTTAGATTAGATTTCGTAAGAAGTTCTTAATGAGTTTTCATCTAAAATTACAAAGCAAGAAATTGTAGTTTTCCCAAAAAGGCCTACTTCATATTTCTCCCAATTCGAACGCAAATGAAAAAAATGTTTATTCCATTATATTAAGAGAATAAATAACCGCTTGTAGAGAAAAGAAGCAAAGAATGCTTCTTTGAATTTAAGATGGAAGATAAGAAAACGTTAATTAAAACAATAATAATCAAACTCACCCAGCGTAAGTAAATTCAAATGGCGCCCTTCTCGAGGGTTTCCCAACTCTACTGCATATGATTATGTCTGTTATAGCCTTTGAGCACAAGTCCTTATTCCTAATTTTATAACAAAGCTGTCTCTTCCTCCACGCACGTTGCACTAGAAAACAATTACAAATATAAATACTTAAAAATTAGAAATAAAGTTCTCTTATTCTACATTCCTGAGGTAATATTCTGGTATTTTTGTTATCAAATATCTGTGTTAGAAAACTTTTATTGATATTTATATTTCGAGTTTGGATATTTTTATCTTCTTATCTTTATTCTATTCTTATAATTTATGTATTGTGTTAGCTTACTAAATTCAAAAAAATTGTTATAGAAAGTTTTAAATAAATAAATGATAACATTGCTTACTGGAGTCAACTGTGTGAGAGATCATGCTATAACCCTTCGGAGGAGGTTCCCTGTCATCGATGATGGCGATCTCTTCAACAACACAGTGTGGCAGTCCTTCAGTCTTTGAGAAACATATGTATCTAGTTTTCTTCTTAATAAACAATCCACTTTCACGCCATAAATCGGCATCAGCGTCTAAATCGTGGGTCCTCGAGACCTATAATAAAATGAAAATACTCTCTTGCAATCTCCCTTATATTCGAAATTATTTAATTCCTTAGCTTTTAATTTTAAATTACCCATTTTCAAAGTTTCAATCTTAAACTATTATATTCTTGCATAAAATCTTCAACGACTGAAATGCAATACTATCCAAATTAACTTGAAACTGTCTATTTTCTAAATAATGAACTTTGAAACTACTTAATTTTAAACGGTTTCAATGTAACATTCTTTAACTATTAAGGATTTCATTTTCAAATTCATGAAAGCAAATATGAAAAAAATATTGAATCATTTTCATTCTGCGGCCTTAAAAACTCAACAATTTTACTGTTAGGCTGTTAAAACTGCACATCATAAAAAAATGTTCCAAAATGATCACAAAAAACTCAAAACTTTGAAAACTTAACAATTTAAAATTATAAGTGCCTAAAAGTGTGCAACTTTAAATTGGAATTGTAGCGAATTCAAGAAATTTTAAAACGAATTTGTTCGAAGTCCCATAATTTCTGTCAGTTTCGTCAGAGTTTCCCGTTTGAGTAGTAACTTCGCAGTTCCGTCCAAAATAAGGCTGCCTTTGTACTTTTCTAATCCATTTGATTGATAATTATGCAAATTGTTCATAATTAAATGTTGAAGGTACAGGACCCTTTTTTAGTCTCGAACTCAAATTCTCCGGCTTTTTTCCTTTATTTCATCCCTGACTTGTTTTCCTGATTCCCAGAGTTTGAATAAACCACAGACATAGTTAACCTTTGTATTTTGATTAATGGGAAATAAGAGATTACTTACTACAGTGAAATTGGGAGGACATTTGTCGATGTCTTCAACAATACTAATGGCAGTAATGGGACGATCATCTGGCAGGACAGACGACAGCTGATGAACCAGCATCTTGCTACCGTCTTTCTTTGACATTTTGCTGCCCTGAAATTAGATATTTATAATTCAGATTTACAAATTTTTAAATCGAATAATGTCTGCTTAAAGTTGCATGTAACTGGAGCCTTTCTATGAATTATCTAACGGTATAAGTAAGGTGAAAATAGGTTATCAGTGAAATTGAGAGACAAAGGGCGTTATGTAATTCACGTGTATGAATGGATCGCCATTAATTTCTTTTACTTACTGCACTACTTCGAGGTTGTTGAAAGTTTGAGCTACATTCCAATTTATTTTCTAACCAATAATTAATCATAATTTGACACAGATTAAAAAGTGATTCTTACCTTTTGATATTTAATTGTAATTTAAAAAAATCTTAAATTCGAAATTATTAAATTATTCGTTTCAAAACAAGTGTTTTAATTTATGGAATAGAAATTAAGTAATATAAAAATATGTAAAACATTTCATGTAAATTACTAGCAATTGCAATATATTAAGTGACATAACTGGAATTCGAGGAAAAATAATACGACTAATAGAGAATGCAAAAGTTAAATTTGGAGCATGAAATTGATTGTTGAAACAAAAAGCGTATTCTGCATATTCAGCATTATGTTTCGACGACGAGTGCATGCCGTTTTCCTTCTTGAGAATCTCGAGTATCCGTTATAAGGGGAATAAGGAAAGGAGCACGTAAAATCGTAGAAACAATGAACTCGGGTTTATTAACAGCGAAAGTTCTTTTTGTGACATTTATTTTGATTTTTGTGTATCAAAGGGAGATGAACATTCAACCAAAGTGGCAGCAGTCTAGCTAAATTTTAAAAGATTCTTTAAATTAATTTCAATGAAACCCGTAACCACGAGTAACTTATTTTACTAACAGAATTTGAACTACTTTTCTTGTTAGACTAATTTACTTTCGTAGAAAGGGAATTTTCTTTTAATAGTATAAGAAATTAAAACGCAGTTAAATAAAATGAAGTAAGTATAAATAAGACAACCACTTAGAGAAAATATGTTTTTAGATTCAATTAATTTTATTTTGCAGTTCAAGGAGTTTGAAAACATGAATTCTGTGAGAAAATTGTGTATAAAATTTGAAAATACCTGAGGTGCTTTTAAAAAGATCATATTGGATATATAAAAACCGTTTTATTCTCCTACCGATAGATAATGTATTGCTATTAATTATTATTACTATTATACTATTAATAATATAATATGCATGCTTTAAAAAAAAGCTCTGAAAAATAAATTGAGTAAAACAAAAAATCTAAGATCGACGAACTGTTAAACCTAGTAAAACCTAGAAAATTTACACACAAAAAATGGAAGGCGGTGCCCAACCTACACTGAAAAATAAGTGGGGAGCCTGCTCATACATTTTTTTCAATAGAATGTTGCAATGTCTCTTTTTAAAAATGAAACATTAGAATAAAAATTCCAAAAGCAGTACTTGATTTTATAAACTCACTATCATAATATTATATTCAAACTAATTTTCAAATTGATTAATTTTCTCTGAACTGAATCCTAATTTTTAGTGGCAATACAATAATTTTTATTTGTAAATCCAAATCGATTATTTCATGATCAAATTACAACTCCTGTTATATAAATGTCTGCAATAAATGTTTACCATTCAATTATACAATTAAAATACATACTTATAATTTAAGGGAAATTTACTTAGTAATATGAATTTGAAAATAAATATTCGAAGAATAAATTTTTAACTTTCTGAACACAGATTTTCAATTATCGATATGAGAATAATTTACTATAACGGGTTCAAGTCCGTTTCTGTAATCGTCATTGAAATACAGTTATGTTAAATTACTAAAAAATTGTACTATTTATTATTTTCATTTATTCGTTCATTTAATAGTAGTCAATTTATATTTTAAAAGTACTCATATTAATTCCCCTCTAGTGAAAGCAAAATATTATGTGAATTTATTGATGTTTTGATTAACGGATCATTATAAAAAAAAATGTCGAGCCTCAATAGTTTTCCGTGACTGCAAAATATGAAAAGAAAATTAACTGATTTTTAACAGTATTTACACTTTTTTAACTTTATTTTTTCCTTAGCTACATTATCCTGTACTAAAAATGAATTCTAATCTCAATTTACACTTGTTCGTTCATTCATTGTTTCGACCTCGAATCGAATTTGTTGTATCAAAAATTCCAAACGAATGACAAGACGACTTTTTGAATAAAATTATTAAGAATACAGAATTGAATAAAATTATAAAACCTAAAATTACAATTCCCGTTATCAATTTCATCATGCTTCACACAAGTTGCCCGTTTTAATCTGAATTCTAAGGAAGCTTTGCTTTCGTCTCACAAGTAAATGAAAAGCTGTGCTAAATAGTACAAGAAAAGAGAAGATACGTATATTTTTTTCATATCCAAAATCTCAATTTTTTATCCGCAATTGAAAAAAAAAAATATTCGACATAAGACACAACTCTCTGTATTTGTAGATGCAAATGATAGAACTTTCTAAGAAAGCAATAAGCTACTACGATTAATTTAACCTTATTCTTAAGTTCAATCGAAGTCTGTTTATTCAGACATTGTGAAGGCCCTATAGTTATTATTATGTAGCTCGGCACATTTTGCGGAGTTCGGATTTTAAAATGCGCGTTTAAATAAACAATTAAACATGTCCCATCTCGTAACCGGTACAAATTTTAGAGTTTGACAAACCATTTTCTTTAAGGAAATGTCGACTTGTACCGAAAAAAGTCCGGCTATTCATACCTAAATTTCGGTGCAAATAGCCCCTTCCCCCAGGAAATCATACCAAAAAAATCCAACTATTCGTACCAAAATTTCGGTACACATAGCCATGGCTCTTTTTTAATAAGAAAGGAGATACGTGGAATTGAAAGCGTCCTTGGAAGTTAAGAGTTATAATTCAAGGCAGTATCTAAATCTATATGTAATTCAAATAAAACTTTTGAATTTAAAAGCAAACAGAATTTAAAAATTTTTAAATCAAAGTATATCTTTGAAAACGACTATATTAAAAGGAAAGCCGTGGCTACGTGTACCGAAATGTCGGTACAAATAGCTGAATCTTTTCAGTACACATAAGGGGAGCTTAAAAAAGGGACTATTTATACCGAAATTTCGGTACTTATAGTTGGATTTTTTCAGTACGAGTAGAAACTTCCTAAAAGAAATTTAAATTTTAAGGATTTAAAATTTTAAACAAGGAAATTATCATTTTAAAGACTTTTTAATTTTTAAGAATCCAAACAAAAAAATAGTAATTTAATATTTTTAATCAATCTAAGGCCTATAAATTTAAAAACTTCCAGATTTTGACAGCATTTAAATTATTAAATAATATTGAAGCTTCTAAATTTGATAGAATCGAAATTCAAAAGAATGAGCGCAAAAAATATGAAAGGAGATCCTATTCTTTTTATTAACTTCATGAACTTCATGAAATTCTATTGATTATAGTTTTCTGAAATCCCACGAAAAGTTTAAGACCAAAAATAGAAAAATCGCGGGATACTATTTCGAAAGAAGACCTTTTTTATTATTTTTTAACTATGAAACGAAAATGGTTTTGACTATAAAACATGATAAATAGTGTTTCATTTTTTAAAATAATAAAGCCAATTGATTTTGAAACTCAAGGGGTTTCGTTGTAAAGCAATAATAACTAAATTCTAAAATAATATATTTTTCGAGGATTTTAAGACCACCACAAAATTATAGATTTTTGATATAGTCGATTTTAGTATCTAATGTATATGTAACGAAATATTATACCTATAAAAAGAGAAGCTAATAAATCAATAACACAAATCAGCTGTAACCTATTCATAAGTAACAGTCACGTTATTATTCCATAACATTTTATTTGAACGAATTTAATTAAATATATTGGATCAAAATGATGAGCGTAAAAATAATGTCAAAACAATGTGTTAATATTATTAAGAATTCTTAATAATATTAACACCTCGATTAACACATTGTTTTGACATTAATTTTTACGCTCATGGGTATTTTTATTGTTTCGAGCTCGAAGCCTCGAACCAAATTTAAAAGAAATTTAAATTCCCGGAAAGTGCATTCGACCCAAATTATAGAAATTCGTTTAAAAGGAAAAAAAGCTCTGCAAGAAAACATTTGTAAACACTGTGAAAACTATGCACGTCAAAACAAACACAAAGAAAGTATGTGTTTCCTGTCAGGATTCTCTTCTTTTTTGTCCAAAGAAATCTTATCTCGTACCATCATCGAAATTTAGGCACTTTCGTAAATCTTCAAAAGGACAAAAGGTCCACGTTGACCCTACCCCAGCCTCTCTTTCAATGTCCGGTCGGTCACTCGCGGCCGAGCAAAGTTCCGATCGTACGTGATAAAAAATCAAGAACACACAGCCTCATGATGACCAAAAAAATGAATAAAATAAGGGACTCCACACGACGCAATCAAGAGTCCGATTGATCTCTTTTTTTCGAAAGCGATGTACCTCAGAACTGATTCTAAGCTTGAGATCAGAGATCTATAAATAAACAAAATTCCTTCTTTCAAAACTCACCTACGTGTAGTCGGAATCTATGAAACCGACATTTCCTCGTAGTTTTGGCCGCCCAACCTCTCTCGACAATCCAGCGATTAATTAACTGGAATTGGACGTCACACTTGCTTTTTCGATTTCCAGGCCAGGCACAATCACGCACGAAAACACTATTTTGTTCACCACTGCCGAAAACGCGAATTCACTGAGTTGCCAAGAACGGCGGCGAGACACGCGCGACGTTCAGTTTCGATTCGAGAAAGAGTTGGAAGGCAAAAAGGGAAAAATGAAACAAGAGTGTGAGGGAGAAGAGAATATGGGAGACAAAGTAGTAGGGAGAGAAAATCGGTGGAAGAAAAACAGGAGTTGGAAGTGCATGGAGCTGCTACGAGCGAAGCCTTGAATAAAATGCATTTAGCGCTCTTCGATTTTACTTAGGCTTAGACATAGTAACGAGAAAGCGTATACTTGATAATTTTTTGCGGCAACTTCTATACGTAATGAATGGTATGAGCAATGGCGAGCAATCCGCGCATTCTTAGGTCCGTGACTATCCGTAACTGTACCTCCGTCTCCGTCTCCGTCACTCGAGCTTTGACACCGATGACATCACCCACACCTTTATACGGGCTTGTGTTTGTTACATACTTAGGCCAGTGACGTACATCTATTTACTTTTGACAGGGCCCCAGGCATAGGACTCCACTTGAATCAGATTCAAATTCTACATATTATTATTTTTTTTACAATTATTATTATTATTATTATTATTATTATTATTTATAATAATCTTCGATAAGGTTTCATGCTCTCTCTAGTTTGCGATTTTTCAAATATGGTACTGTTATGCACACTGTGACAGTAAATGTTTAGTGTTTTGTGTTTTGAAAAAAATGAGTTATTTCCCGGTTTTGAAAAAATGTTTCTGGTAATACAAATTTCAAGATTCGAGCCTTTTATTTATTTTTTAGGAAGTGTCTACGCGTACCGAAAAAAAACCACCTATACGTACCGAAATTTCGGTACAAATAGCCCCTTTTCCAACTCCCCTTATTTGTACGGAAAAAATCGAGGAAAAAATCCAGCTATTTGTACCGAAATTTCGGTACACACAGCCACGGCTTATTTTTTATTATATTTCGCTGTTTTATTCCTCGACCAGGGTATATATTCTAAGGGACAGTTTTAACTTCAAAAATATCAGCACCTAAGCGTTCTTTAGTCCCTTCTTTTATTTCCCCAAACTTTTAGCTCAGTATCTAATTTCGTTCAATTTCATGTAGAATATTGGTATGGTACAAAAAAATGTCGGTAAGGTAGGAATCGGAAAAGTGTTACATCCCTTTAAGGGCATCTGGCAGTCTGTCTAGTGATCAGAGCTAGTGATAAATTATTACATGTTATTAGCATATGTTATTAGCATGAGTTTTTATATTGTTTAAATAATGCAATTTTAATCATTTGTTATTGGTAATGTAACAGAGAACAGGGTTTTATAGAGTTTTAGCTAAAATGTAAATAATAAAATTAAATTATTCAATCAAAATAAAAACTCTATTGGGTAGACGTGCTCCTATATAACATTTGGAAGCAATATTTCCCCAAATTTCAGAACAATTGTGCTTCTCATTATAAAGCTGCCTGATATAATAACATGTAATAATTGATTGCAGACTCTTAAGAGTCTCTTTCTTAATTAAGAGAGGGAGATTAAGTGTAAAACTGAATTATTACAAAAAATATAGCCAAAACATCTCTGTATTCACTGATTACCAATTCGCGGTCTATACAAAAATGATAACTTCTATGGCCTTTTTTAGCATCAGATTAAGAAAGAGAGATTAAATTTAATACTGAATTACTACGCAAAGTACTGTCAAAACATCTCTGCAAATACTGATTACCAGTTCCCGGCTTATTCAAAAATAATAACTTCAATGAGTTCAATGACTTTATTTTTAGCATGCCAGGAAAAAGCGAATCGTCCATCGGGCAAATTTCCTTCCAATATATCCTGAACTTAGCCATATTTTAAACTTGAAGTATTCAGAACTGGGTTATCATTAATTTTGAATTTAATCATTTTAAATTTAAGAGGCCTTCAAAATTAAACATTCAGAAATCCTTGAAATTGAATTTACCTTGTGGAAATTGTTCATAACTTTCGAATAAATGCTCTGGCGCTGTGATAAATAAATTATATTAAGTATTTATTTAAACAATTATTATGATTGAAGAAATTATTTCTTTTAACATTATTATATGTTGTAGAATTACTACAGTCTCATCAATTTTATTCTATGTCCAAACAGTCATACTGTCTAGAATCTAGCTGAAATCTAGACGGACTTTGTATGTATATTTAAATTCGTACAACGAACTCCTAGATAACTATAAGATAATTATAGTCACGATCGAATCGTTTTTATTGAAATATTGAAAAATCTAAGATAATTTGATTTTTAATTTTTCAAAATTGTAAAATCTCAATTTGAATCATTTAAAATTGACTAATATTTTTCATTTCAGTCATTCAAAAAGCCTTCAAAATTACGTTCATTCAATTTTGCAACCTGTGAAATTAAACATAGTGGAAATAAGAAACACGAACTATAAACTGTGGAAAATCGTGTTTTTCTTTTGTATATCATCGTTCAATATAATCAAGGTCCACTATAATCATCTTACGTGAAAAAAGGTGCTGAACATGAAAGTGTTGTTAAATTTTGATTTTCCGATGATTTTCCATGTGTTTTCGGATACCAATATACAAAATTGACACGTGGGGCTAAGTTGTTACCGAGTACGTCCTCGTTCCTGCAGGATACGAACAGATATATAGACATACATACAGACATACATATATAGCCAGACAGACATCTTCGTGAATATCGTTTTTTTTTCTGACTCAGGGAGTCTCAAAACGTGAAGATTTGATGAAAACCGCCCTGCTTAAAATGTCGGATAGGACCCGGCTGAAAACCGGTTAGAGGTGGGTTCTAAAATCTAAACGGCCCAAACCGCGCTATAACCGATTTTTGTCTCCGCTCTCCGCGGGGTTATAACCGACACCTAACCTAACCGGGCTCTATCTGGAAAGATGTAATATTCGTAACTGATTCCTATACGGTATTTAACTGGGACCACAAAATTCTTCGGGTTATAACTGACAACTAACCGGGCTCTATCTGGCATCATGTAATATTTGTATCCGGTTTCTACCTGGTTTGTAACTGGATCCACAAAATACAGAACTTTTTCTATGAAAATTAAATATAATTCAGGAGGAATTCTTAAACTACACCACCACGCCGTCGTTTCCAACACGGAAAAAAATTCCGATCCATAGAGTGGCTTCCATATTTAGCCTACTTTGTATATCAGAAAGAAACCAAAATTTATATATAATGCACGCAACGCACTTTCCTCACGCAGAATATCGCACGATGAGGGTATTGGTCGAAATGGTCCTTATATACTAATCAAGAAAATTCTTACCGCTTGTGAGAAACGACCAGTGACGGACCGAATATTTAATTTCAGGTTCCAAATTGCCGGACAGAAACCGGTTAGAATGTTTCTTTCGTATCAATTGCCGTGTAGAAATCGGTTGAGAAGTGGTTAGATACGAATTTTAGTGTTTGCCAATATTTAATTTCATGTTCTAATTTTTCATATAGAAACAAGGACCAGTTAAAAAGTTTTGAGTGTCGAGTGCTATGTAGGAATCGGTTAGGAACCAGTTAGAAACGAACTTTGGTCTGCCAATATTTAATCTTGGTTCCATTCGTCGGATAGAAATCGGTTAGGACCGGTTAGAATGTTTCCTGTGTTGAGTGCCGTATAGGAAACGGATAGGAACCAGTTAGAAACGAACTTTGGTCTGCCAATATTTAATCTTAATTCCATTCGTCGGATAGAAATCGGTCAGGACCGGTTAGAATGTTTCCTGTGTTGAGTGCCGTGTAGGAATCGGTTAGGAACCAGTTAGAAACGAACTTTGGCCTTTGCCAATATTTAATCTTGGTTCCATTTGTCGGATAGAAATCGGTTAGGACCGGTTAGAATGTTTCCTGTGTCGAGTGCCGTGTAGGAATCGATTAGGAACCAGTTAGAAATTAATTTCGGTCTGCCAATATTTCATTTCAGGTTCCAATTTTTGGATAGAAACCGGTTAGGACCTGTTAGAATGATTCATGTGTTAAGTGTCGTGCAGAAATCGGTTAAGAACCGGTTAGAAACGAATTTCCGTCTACAATAATATTTAATATCAGGTTCGTATTTGCCAGATCGAAACCGGCTAGAACCAGTTAGAAAGTTTCCAGTGTCGAGTGATGTATAGGAATCGGTTAGAAACCAGTTAGAAACGAACTTTGGTCTGCCAATATTTAATTTTGGTTCCATTTGCCGGATAGAAACCAATTAGGACCGGTTAGAATGATTCCTGTGTTCAGTGCCGTGTAGGAATCGGTTAGGAACCGGTTAGAAACTATTTTCAGTGTGCCAATATTTAATTTCAGGCTCTAATTTGCCGGATAGAAGCCAGTTAGGACCGGTTAGAAAGTTTTCAGTGTCGAGTGTCGTGTAGCAATCGGTTAGCAACCAGTTCGAAACGAACTTTGGTCTTTGCCAATATTCAATTTCTGGTTCCAGTTGCCGGATAAGGACCTTTTAGGATCCGGGTATGTTCCAGAAATTTAAATTGAGACTTTTTGGTTTCTAACAGGTTTCTATCCAGTTTTTTGTGTTTTCTAACTGATATTTTAAGCAGGGTGACGAAGTCCAATTTTACATTAAACTAATACCTTCTCATTATAGGATGAGAATGTAAAAAAATTGTATTTGACAACATATTAGTTATTGATGGATCGAGAATTTAGTTGACTACAATAATAAACTAGCTGTGAATTCGATCTCGAGTTTTTCCACTTTGTTTGTATTTATAATTATATGGTGCTCATTTCACGAGCACTTTGCTTCCCTTTAGCAAATGTATTGTCTTCCTCATAGAGGAAGCATTAGTTATTTTTTCCAATAATAGAAAAACCAAAGTCTTCATTTTGCTCAATTTAAAAATAGAAATTTACAAAAAATACAAAATTACAAAATCATACTCAAAATTTTGTAATACAAAGATAAATCAGACAAATCAAATTTTGTATTCGAAATGATAATTCTTCGAGCTGGAAAAGGGAAGGGAAAAATTCTGTCGCACCCTATCCCTTTTCCAGCTTTATGATTTCTTTGCAAGAATTGTCAGAATTACTCTATTTGAACATTTATGACAAAAAAGTATTTTCTATACATGCGTCAATTTTGAATTATGTCGATGAAGAAAGTCTTTCTGTTTGAAACACATGACTCAAATATTATAAATGAGTATAACTTCCTTAATCTTCAAAAAAATGTATTAATATTATAGATGAATCGATTTGCCTCGAATCAAGGAATCTTTTCCGTTCTTGTATCAATTTTGAACTATGTTAGTAAAATAGTTTTACTATAAAAAACGATTTTAAAGATATATAAATTACCATAACTTCCCTACACGCAGAAAAAAGAACCCTATATTTTACTGAAAACCAAGTTAAATCTACTGATCTTCCAAGTACGTATATGGACAACACGTCAGTTCAGTAAATTTTACAACTATAGGGAACTGAATATGACGATCATTGATGGTTACCAGTACCGATTCTCAAGTGCTGTTGACCTGCGGATCAGTAGATTTTACCGATCCAGTCGCTATTCTGCACTATTCCTCGATGCTGCAATTACGAATTATCATGTCACTTTGACGAATAATATAAACAGATCTAACTTATGTTAACGGTGCAGACTACAGTTTGGACGGCTCTATAGATTGTAAAAAAAATGGCTGAAAAATAATTAATAAATAAACAAACGGTTAATTCTGAGATATATTTTCGGATATACTTATAATTAATCGGTGTTTGTAATTTACAACGCTTATAAGACAATTAAAATTTCGCACGCAACGGGGGGGGGGGGGGGGGATTTGAACGCATAAACCTAAGCACGCAAGTCGATTACCTTAACAACTACACTATTACACGAGTTGCGATCTGTGAAATAATTCCGAAATGCATTTGTAACTATAAGGTGACGACCTCGGTAACGACTTTTGAATACGCGTTCATGCCATCGCGGCACACGAAAAAAGTTCTCGTATTTACCTCATATATCAATACAAGTCAGCTGGAACAGTCGCGGAATGCAAAAACGTCTTGCTCCAATAAACTCTCAACTGTACGCGACCTGTGAATAAGATTTGCCATCCAAAATTGTGTTATTTATTATAAAACCCCTTCATTGCTGAGTGAGAATATGGAGTAATGTGACGACTGTCACAGAAATGTCAAAAATAAATGTTTTGTAGGTGATGCAATCCATCCCCAGCTGAAAATTCCTGCACAGGAACCTCGGAGGATCTTGCACATGTTCCTGTACACGAAACTGCACATGAACCTGTACAGGTAATCTTGACGGTTCCTGTGCAGGAATTTGGCGATGGAAACTGTACATGATCCTGCAAAGCAACCTGTATACAAGCTAACCTTTGAATGTTCCTGTACAGGTTCCTTCACATAGGCAATTGAGATGTGGGTTCATGTACAGGAACATGTTCAGGATCCTGTACATGAACCTGCATAGGAACTCATCCGCCAGGGTTCGCTGGCGTCTTGGCTCTCTCGATAGTGAGTTGGTTCTTCAAGGGAATAAAAGGAAGGCAAGTTTATAGCTGTAAGCGTCATCAGTTTTCGCAATGGCTTTCTGTAAAGGACCGTATACGTGTTTCTGTACAGGATCCTTCCAAAGGTTCCTTTGACGGCTTTCTGTGAAGGATCCTATGCATGTTCCTGTACAGGATCATTCAAAGATTCTCTTGTCGGTGCAGTTACCTTTGCAGGATCATGTACAGTTTCCTTCACCAAATTCCTGCACAGGAACCGTCAAGATTACCTGTACAGGTTCGTGTGCAGGTTCGTGTACAGGAACATGTAGAGGATCCTTCGAGGTTCCTGTACAGGAATTTTCAGCTGGGTCCATTGCCGATGGCGTCATGAATTCATCCGGTGGTCCGCGCGGATAGGTTGCGTTATCACGACTGAGGGCGAGCTAAAGAAGCTATTCGGAACGGTAGCATGTACCGATCCTTCTGTAATGTTCACTGCATCACTATTGTAATCTCGGTTCAGTGGATTTTACATATCTTACCGTATTTCATACCAGGGAATAGAGATTTATTTTGCTAAAGGATTGCCGTTAAATTCACCCTAATTTCACTGTGACATTTACGAAATGCTTAGTGCTTTTGACATTTTCACCCCTTCATTAAGAGCAGTTTTTACTGTTACGGTTACAAGAAACACTTTACATTTCTTGATTAGTAAATATTACATTTCTTTTTTCTGCGTGTACTCTTCAATAAAACGTACACTGAGAAAAAAATCCGCTTCTCCCAACACGATGCGTCGTGTTGAGAGTTTTCGTTTTGCCGTAACACGATGCAAGTTTTGGGAGAACACTCCTGTGAGTGTTACGGGAAAACGATGGCATCGTGTTGTGGCAACACGATCATCGTTTTCAGACGTTGCCTTGAATGCAAAGAAAATGCAAACATGAGAGCCACTGCGTTCTTTGACGTAGCGAGGTATTCCCCCACGTTGTTCTCCTCTGTCTCGGAAATTGCAAGTTACTTGCATTTGCACCTTTTTCTATCTGCCCTCTTTTTTTAATAAAAGAGGACGACGGGAGTATTCGGTGTTTCATATAGAATCTTGATCTGTTTTGTTTTTCCAGAATTCAAACTCCATCTCGACCCCATTCTAAGGTGACGTCCATCTCCTTAGAGTCATATCCCCATGTATATTAGCGTGGTCAAAAAATTCATTGCAACATTTTTTTCTCTAATAATTATGCATATCGACCTGAAATTCATTTGAATTCGCACAAAAATTAATTAATTTATGTTTTTGAAAAAAAAATTATGTTTAGAGATGGCGCCAGAACCATGAAATTAACCACAATTTTCCCATGAGAAAAAAGACGTTTTTGTAAATTTAATTTAGGGTCATGAACATTAGGTGAATCGAGTTTAAACTCAAGAATTCTCTTAACAATTAGGCATATAGTACGAAAAAAACTTCATAGTGATAATTATATGTCTGCATGAAATGTCTAAACAATTTATTATTGTTTTTAGTAATTTTCTCTTAGAATAGAGTTAGAGTCGCCTTTTTTTTTTTAAATTTCCACTTCTTGTCCAATTTTTAATTGGATTGAGGTAATAGCTTATCAATGTTAAAAAACATGATTATTAACACAATTTATTATTATTGCTAATAATATTCTCTTTGAATAATGTTAGAAATTGCAGTTTTTCTGAAATCTTCAACCTTTTGTCCACTTTTCCCTTGAAATGAGTTAATACTTAATTCAAAAAATATAATTGTATAAACAAATTATCATTGTTTATAGCTGTACTTTTCTACATCTATATTAGATATTTGCGGTTTTTTCTAAAATTTTAACTTTATGTCCACTTTCAATATGAAGTGAAGTGATAATTAATTTAAGTTAACAAAGATAATTGTTTAACAAATTATTATCATCGCTAATAACATTCTCTTTGCCTAATATTAGAAAGTTGCGGCGTTTTTCTGAAATTTTTAACTATTTGTCTATTTTTTACTTGGAGTGAGTTACTAATTATTTAAGTCGAGCAAAGTAATTGTTTAAACAATTTGTCATGATGATAAACTATCTTCCTCTATATTATTGGCAGATATTTGCGATTTTTTGTGAAATTTTTAATTTTTTATCTACTCTTCACTTAGTGATAATTATTTGTAACCATCTAAAGAATCTCTTTTAATTTTGTGGATATATGAATATATTTTTCTGAAATAAAGCAGATCTTTGACTTAAATTGTATATATGGATCATAATACATAAATGTAAATTTCCCTTAAAGTCGTTACTGAAGGCCTTTTTGTTCAAATTAATATTAATACATATTATTTGTTTCCAGCTTGCATAAGTTATCAACTCGCTAAGTAAAACGTTGACAAAATGTTTGAAAATTCAGAAAAAACCGCAACTTTCTAGCAATTATCCAAGATGAGATAATGATGCACAATAATGAATTGTTCAAACGAATATTTTTTTTAACTTACATTAATTATTAGTTCACGAAGTCAGTGAAAGTTAACAAAAAAATTAGAAAATTTCAGAAAAAACCGCAACTATCTAGCATTACAATTGCAGAAGATAGTTCTTAACAATAATAAATTGTTTGAACAATTATGTTCATATAACAATAATATAATTTAAAATAATAATAAATTCTTGAGAGCATTCATTTTGTAAACTTTTATTCATTAGTTACCTCACTCTAATTAAAAATTGGACAAAAAGTGGGAAATTTTTAGAAAACTGCAATTTTGAAGAATTATTCCAAATTGTTTTAGGAGAATATTATTGAAAATAATAATAAATTGTTTGAAAAATTATCTTTGTTATGAATCATCAGGTAATACCTAACTTTCATTGCAAATTAGACAAAAAGTGGAAAATATGCATAATTATATTTTCAACTGAACAGATAATTTTTCAACCAAGAAGTTCACTTTTCTACTAAAATAGACGGATTCTCAAAAAATACATTAATTTTCGAGAAATTACATACATTTTTCACCGAGCAGTTGATTTTTCAACTTAAGAGTTGAAACAATCAGCTTTGACCAAAAAAAAAATTTCAACAAAATACATAAATTTGGATAACAGTTAAATTTTCAATTAAGAAGATTATTTTTCAACCAAAATAGACAAATTTTCAATAAACTAAAGGAACCTTAAACCAAATTGTTGAATTTTCAGGCTAAAAAAATCAATTTTCAACCAAAAATATATGTCAAATTTCCACTTGAAAAAATTAACTTTAAATAAAGAAAATATGAAATCTCAACGAAAAAGTTAATTTTCAAAAAAATAGTTCAATTTTCAGTAGAAAAATCCATTTTAACCCCAAAAAGGGAAACTTCTATAATTAGTTTAGGTTTTAACCAAAGGAATGAAGTTTGTGCTAAAATTATAAATCTTCAACTAAAGAAGACGAATTTCCAACCAAATAGTTAAATTTTTAGTCTAAAAAAGATCACTTTTTAGCCAAGAACGGAATACAAAAATCTTCCTTGAAAAACAATCATTTTTAATTTAGGAAAGCAAATCCTTTACAAAACTTTTGAATTTTCCACCAAAAAGTTGAATTTTTTATTAGCTTGTTGAATTTTCAAGCCAAAATAATAAATTTTTTTTAAGAAACTCGAATTTTCAACAGAAAAAGTTTAATTCTCTACCAAATACATTAATTTTCTACAAAATTGTTTAATTTTCAAACCAGGGGACGAAATTTGAACGAAAAAGTTGAATTTGCAACCCATATATATATAAATGTAATACAAAATTGAAGTAAATTTTCAAACTAACAGCTGAATTAATAAATTTAAATTTTTAAATTTAGAATTCAAAGATTTTTCGGGTTTCAATCGTGTGCGAAACTATGAATGTTGCCGACGTTTCGTGAACATTGCAGTTCAC
>CAKNXH010000634.1:157400-168740 GCA_932178445.1 Andricus quercusramuli | reverse complement strand
GCTGATGGGGCGAAAACTGGAAGCTGAGCTGAGAGATTTTCCGGATTTAGGAAGAAAGATCACTGTGGCTTCCTTCCAGGCAGAAGGAAAGTAATGAAATCTCATCATTGCGTTAATAATAGTGCAAGTAGCTACTAGATGTTTGCGAGGAAGGATTTTTAGGACTCTGTTAATGATAGTGTCATTACCAGGGGCTTTTCTGATCCGGAGGGAGCGGATTGAGTCGATGATTTCTTTGGGAGAGGCAGGAAGGATGTCTTTGTCTGTCACAGTGAAGTCTCGTGCAGTCTTTGAGATGTGCTCGTGAACGGACGTGAATTTGTCGAGGCTAGGGAAAGGGGAATATTGATTTTTCAAGGAGTCTGCAAAAATGTTCGCTTTTTCCTCATCAAGGGAGAAGGTTTGGTCGTTTTTGACAAGAGATGGGAGGTGAGATTTCCGGTTAGGAAGAGATTTAAGCACTTGCCACCACCTTTCAGGATTTCGTTCAGGTTCAGCAATGTCGGCCTCGAAAGATGAATTTTTGGTGGTCTGAAGAGCAAATGTTAGTTCTTTTTGTAGGGCGTTCAAACGGTGATGATTTTTGGGGTTTCGGACAGTTTACCAAAGTTTTCTGGTTTGTTTTTTCTTGAAGAAAAGATGACGGATAGCAGAAGATAGTTTGAGCTTGGGTGGAGAAACGATGTTGGTAGTGGTAGCTAGTTTGACAGAGTTTTGGATGTCTTTCGTCAGGGCTTCGACTGCAGCGTCAATTTGCGTCGATTCACGAAAAAGCTGTTGGAGTTGCGGATTTTGTAACGGGTCCGGGATGGGTAAGGTTTGGGTTTGGTTTTGGATTTGAATTTTCGGTTGTGAGCCGCAAGAAACAGTGCTGGCGTAGGAACGCTGAGGTTGAGCAAGGTTGGAGGTATTTTGTGGCCTGGGTGAGTTTGAGGAGCTCACAGTAGGTTGATTAGGCGGTTTGGAAAAGTAAGTAGACCTTGAGATAGGTTGGTTTTGTATTTTTGGGAGTTGTTGTTTACGTTGAGATTTGGACTCTGGCTTCAGGGGAACCTAAGGGCAACCAAGAAATGTGGCACGTTGTGCTCCTTTACAGTGGAAGCAGGAAGGGGTCCTTCCTTCTGATTTTTGAAAGTACAGCAGGTGGTGGCATGGCTACGAGCACAAAAGGCACAAGACCAAGGCGCATGGCAATAATTTGACGTGTGAAAGAATTAGAGGCAGCGCAGACACTGGGGAATCATGGACGATTTGCACTTGGCTTCGACCTTGACGCTGAGACCGGCTAAAGTTTTAAGGTCAAAAATAGACTTTGCTGTAGGAGCAGTTGGGTCAAGATGCACTGCCATCAGGGGCCAAATCCTGTCGCCTTCTTCGAACCAGTGCTCGGAGACTGGTCCTAATCTTATTAAGCTCTTTCCAACAATGCTGGTGAGCTTCAGAGAAAACAAAATTAGAGTGCTCTCTAAAATCAAGAAAGCTCTACAGATTGGCATTCGGCAAGAGCGTTAAGATTTTATTTGATTTATTTGGTATAGAAGGATGATCCAACCAACTTGCAGATTTACAGATCCGTCAGAGTATTATTTGGTGGGCCCAACAGTTCATTCCTGTTGGGCTTAACAATTGGAAACAATTTGGAAAGTGCACTGAAAGTAGAGTTATCTGTCAGAAGAAGACGAATGATGAAGAGGTTGCCAAGATCCTGTTATGTTGACAACTGCATAGCTAGCTTTCATACCGAGGAAGGACTCCTCTTTGAGGACGCATCCATGGAGATCATTGAACGAGGAGGATTCTGGCAAAATTGGCCCCGGAGGAGTAACTACCAACTTGGATTAGGAAACGAGTAATTCTGTCTGCTAGTTGCAAGGTATTTCATCTCACAGGTTTTGCTTGTCTGGTCCTTTTAGTTTCTCAATTGCTGTTGCAGATCATGTGCTTCAGAAAACTGGCTTGGATGAGGAATTCGATGAAAAAATAAGATCTTTCGTTAAGTCTTACCAACAGATCCCACTGTTCATTGATCCTAAAATTCGACGCAGAATGTTGAAATCTCTGAAAAAGGTGGATCTTTCATGGTTTTGTTGATGCAAGTGATGCTTATGATGTAGCAACCTTGCACACACACAGGTTTATTAAGAAGTTGAGATAATGTTGGTGGAAGTCAATTCCAAAGTAGCACCAACTAAAAGTGAAACTAGCAAAACTGGAACGTCTGTAGATCTATTTATAGAGTGATTCTACAACAGTTCTAGCCTGGATCTGCAGAGGAAGTCCTTGGGAGACTTTTGTGTTCAACAGAGTTCAGGAAATTTGAGAGCTTACGAATCTACATCAGTGGAACCATGTTCCAGGAAAAATGAATCCAGCTGACTTGTCCTCTCCAGAATGCCTTTAAGGGTTGATTTGAAACTTTCTTGACTTTAGGGGTTGAGTTACTTCAGTTTTACCAAGCAATGAAGCTCTTCAAAAATAAGGTCATCTCAAAATTGGTACTTACCCAAAAGGTTAAACGAAACCGCGAATGCGAAGATATTGCTGATAAGAATCTTCATTTTTTTTGTTCAAATTCCGTGAATGGTGACTGAAGAATTTGGAAAATGTTCACTCATAATATACCAGCAGAATGATTAAACCTTATTACTCAACTATCTTTGAATCTTGAGGCCATAAATTTTATTTTAATTTACAATCTGTGTGGATTGCGTCATTGAGGAAAAAATGAAACATATTCAAAAATATTTAAAAAAAGCATTGACCTTTCAGAACGACTAACAGATCTTCGATAAGATACAGAGATAAGCATTGTGAGAAATTCTGTTTGTACGATAAAAAATACTGATGATGCAAGATGACTTCACTGGGACGAAAAATTTCAAAATTGATAAAGAAAATGCGTGTTTTTTCATTGAGACAGCCGCAAACGTAAGAAAATTACTGGATAATAAATAATTATCCAAATTAATCACAAAAAAAAAAAAAAAAATGTTTTTTTTTTCATTACTTTTAGGAGAACGTTTGAAAAAGTTTTGAAACATTCCAAAAGTCCAATCATTCCAAATCTTCAATCTGGGGTTAGAAGTCTGAAATATCCAATGTGGGGTTAGCAGTCTAAACTTTCAAATCTGGGTTAGCAATCCAAACTCTCTTATCTTGTTTTGTGCTGGCGCATTCTGAACTCTTTAATCTGGGGTTAGAAGTATAAACTCTCAAATCTAGCTTTAGCAGTCTAAGCTCTCCAATGTGGTGTTAGATGTCTAAACTCATATATCTAGGGTTAGCAGTCTAAATTCTTCAATCTGGGAATGAGAAGTCTAAACTTTTAAATCTTGATTCAGCAGTCTAAACTCTCTGAAAGGGTTGGCATTCTAAACCCTTCAATTTGGGGTTAGATGTATAAACCCTCAAATTAAGGATTGGCAGTCCAAACTCTCCGATGTGGGGTGAGCAGTCTAAATTATTCAATCTGGGGTTAGAAGTACGCGAAATGCCTTAAAATCTTTGGAAACAATACACAAATTTTTTGAATCTTCAATCTCCAAGCTGGGGTTAGCAGTTCAAACTCTCCCATCTCGTGTGGTACTGGCGCACTCTAAACTCTTTAGTCTGGGGTTAGGAGTATGAACTCTCAAATCTAGGGTTAGCAGTCTGAACTCCCCAATGTGGGGCTAGGAGTATGTGAATCGGTATTAGGTTGATGGCCTATTTAAAATATCTTCAATCTTTTGAAAATCTTTGTTATATATCAAAATCTTTGGAAATATTACAAAAAAATGTTAATCTTCAGTCCCCAATCTGAGGTTAACAGTTGAAACTCTCCAATCTGGGGTTAACAGTATAAGCTTTTCAATTTGGGGTTAGAAGTCTGAAATCTCGAATCCGGATGTCTAAACTCATATCTCTAGGGTAAGCAGTCTAAATTCTTCAATCTGGGAATGAGAAGTCTAAACTTTCAAATCTTGATTCAGCAGTCTAAACTCTCCAATAGGGTTAGCATTCTAAACTCATCAATTTGTGGTTAGAAGTATAAACTCAAATCTAGAGTTGACAGTCTAAACTCTCCAATGTGGGGTTAGCAATCCAATCCTTTCAATCTATGTTAGCAGTCTAAGCTCTCCAATCTGGGTTGACAGTCTAAGCTCTCCAATCCAGGGTTAAAAGTCTGAAATCTCGAATCTGGGCTTAGCAGTCTGAAATCTTCAATCTGGGGTTTGAAGTATGAGATATCCAATGTGGGGTTAGCAGTTTGAACTTTTCAATCTGGGTAAGTAGTCTATATTCTCCAATACGTGGTTTCAAATCTAAATCATCCAACCTGTGCGAGCAGTCTGAACTCTCCAATCTGGGGTTAGCAGTCACTCTTCAATTTGTGGTTAGAGGTCTCAAATCTCCAATGTGTGGTGAGAAGCATAAGCTCCACAATGTGGGTTAGCAATCTAAACCTTCTAATCTGTATTAGAAGTCTCAACTCTTCAATCTGGGGTTAGCAGTTCAAACTTTCCAATCTGAGATTAGCAGTCAAAGATCTTCAATGTGGGTTCAGAAGTCTAAACTCTTATATCTAGGGTTAGCAGTCTCAACTCTCCAATCTGGTGTTAGCAGTCAAAACTCTGCAATATGGGGTTAGCATTCCACACTCTCCAATACAGGGGTTAGAATTTTGAACTCTCCAGTCTGGAGGTAGAAGTCTAAACTCTCAAATCCGGTTAAGGCAGTCTGAAATCTTCAATATGGGGTGGGCATTCTAAACTTGCCAATTTTGCTTAGGAGTCTCAACTCTCTAATCTGAGCTTAGCAGTATAAACTTTCGAATCTAAGGTGAGAAGCTTAAACCCTTTATTATAGGGTTAGTAGTCTAAACTCTCCAATCTGGGTCAGCAGTCTGAACGAGAATGAGAATTCTAAACTCTCAACTCTGGGGTCAGCAGTCCAAACTCTCCAATCTGAGGTAAGCAGTCTAAACTCCCCAATATGGGGTTAGCAGTTTCAACTCTCCAATCTCGGGGTTTGCCGTCTAAACATTTCAATCTGGGGGTTAGAAATCTAAACTCTCAAATCTGAGGTTAGCACTCTCAACTCTCCAATCTGGGAGTTACTAGTCTAAACTATCCAATATGAGATTAGCAGTCTAAACTCACACAATCTGGGGTTAGAAGTCTAAGCTTTCTAATGTAGGGTAAGCAGTCTGAGCTTTCAAATCTTGGGGAACAGTCTGAGCTCTCCAGTATGGGGTTAGCAGCTTAAACTTTCCAATCTGGATCAGCAGTCTAAACTCTCCAATCTGGGGTTAGCAGTCTAAGCTCTCCAATCTGGGGTTAGCAGTCTAAACTCTCCAATCTAGAATTGATTTATTTTCAACAAATGATGAAATATTTAAATTTTCAGTTGGAAAAATTAATTTTGAACAAAAAAGACAAATTTTTATATAAAAAAAATTAAACTTTAATTAGAAAAAATCTTGATTAAAAAAAATTAACTTTCCACGGAAAAAGACGAGTTTACAACAAAATACATAAATTTTTAACCAAATTGTCAAATTTTCAACTAAAATTGATTAATTTTCAACCAATAGTGCAATAATTAAATTTTCAGATCAAAAACCTAATTTTCAGCAAAAAGAAACGAATTTTCAATAAAATATTCACATTTTTAACAAAACAGATGGATATTCAAATACTAAATGATTTTTTTAACAAATGATGTCAACTTTCAATGAAGCAGTTAAATTGTTCACTAAATAATTAAATTCAAAATATTGTTATTCACAAATATATTATCAATTATTGTTATAATTATTTATCAATCACTCTTCTTAGCGCCCAAGACCATGTTACAAAAAATAAGAGGTTTTTATTAATTCTTCCATTTATTATTATTATTCATCCGTTTATTTATTAATATTATTAATTTATTTATTTTAATTAACAAGTTACAAAAATAGTCATTTTAGAAAATTGAAATTCGTACAGAAGATTTTTAGGAATAAGATTTATTTAAAATTGGAACCTACCAACAATAATAAAACAAAATATTGTAGAATCAAGAAAAAATAAGACGATCTCAAAAACATCGATAAAAAGACCGTGGATTGTATTGCTCTCTGATAAGATATGATCTGCCTCACTATGAAGATAAATCAACTGAAGATATGAAATTTGCTTAATTTGTAGGTCGTACCAAAACCTTCAAAATGACCCTAATTTGAACGCTTTGGGACTTATAGTTTACAAGATATTAATTTGTTAACTAAGCCTAGAGTGGTTCCGCAGAAAGTGAAAATTGAAACAATTTTTTAACACGTTTGCTTCGATTGTTGCTTTCGGTTAAGAGATAGGTAAAAACTTGATAGGACTTGATTTGTAGGGCATGAAAAAACCTTCAGAATGACCCCTACCTCAACCCTCTGCGACTAATAGTTTAGAAGATAATAATTTGTTAATTAAGTTTAGCATGTTTCTGAAGAAGCGTCAGCTTCGATAAGCTTTTATTATTACAAAAAATATATCAAATTATTTTTTTTTGCTTGAAATATTCGGGTGGAGGTTCTTATGAAATAATAAAACTGCACTCTGTCGGATCCAATCTTATATTGTTAATTAACAATGAAGTAAAAATTAAAAGAATTTTGAATACGTTTGTTGCTTTCTGTTACGAGATAGGTAAAAAGTTCATTAAACCTAATTTGTAGGGAACAAAAAAACCTTTAAAATGACTCTTACTTGAAGGCTTTACGACTAATTGTTAACAAGATAATAATTTGTTAATTAAGTGCAGCTTGCTTCTGAAGAATCGTAATCTTATAAATTTTTATTGCAATTCCAATTTTCTTATCTAATTCCTGTTAATAAATCCTTTAAGTGCAAGGTTGCGAGTGTTCGAATTATTTTTTTCCGGTACCGATATTCTAAGTTTTAAAGATATTCCCTCATTTCCCCTTATTTCCCCTCACTTCCACCACTTCCACACCTCTAATTTTTACTTTCCCTATTTCCTATGTCCTCATTTCTCCTTATTCCCCTACTTCCCCTCCCCCACTTCCACTATTACACCTTCCCTTATTTTCTCTACTTCCCCGCCATGCCCGTTTCCCCTACTTTACTATTTATTATTTCTCCTAATTTCACATTCTTCTGCTAACCTCATTTCTCCAACATCCCCTTCCTCTATTTCCCTGAAATTAGCTCCTTCATTTCCTCTAATTTCCCTACCTCGACACCTTTCATTTCCCCTAACTTACCCACTCTTCCTTCTCTCATTTCCCCTCATTTACATAATTCTGCTACCTTCCTTTGCCCTAATTCACCCTCATTATTTTTCATCACTGCCCATCCATACACTCTGCTTATATGCCCCGCATTTCCTCTAGTTCCGCTCCCCTAATTTTTCCTTACTTTCCCTACAACCGCACCTCTTATTTTTTCTTTCTTCCCCTACTTCTGTTCCACATTTGAGCTTACTTCCCCTACATCTCATTTCTTCATTTGCTTCCATTTTCCTTAGTTTTCTTCCTCACATTTTCCATCATTTACCCATACTTCTTCTACTTTCATACCTCTCATTTCATCTCATTTCCCCTAGTAACTTTCTTCTTATTTTTCCGCACTTTTCCTATATCCTATCTCCTCATTTTTCCCATGTTCTCTACTTTCTTTTTCGTCACTTCTCTGAGTATACATTCCTCATTTCACCTACTTTCCCGCCACCTCCATTTTCTCAACTTCACCTTTTCTCATTTGCCCTTATTTTCCATACTCTTGTTTTCTTCACATTCCCGACATCCTCTCCTCTTATTTCCAAGATATCCTTTCCTTCATTTCTCATAATTTTCCCTGAATTCCTATTTCTCTTTTCCACTCAGTTCCCCTACATTCCCTTATGTCGTGTTCCCTCATTTTCTATAATTCCCCTTTCTTTATTTTCCTCACTTCCCCTTTATTATTTCCCCTCATCTCACCCTTATTTGCCCTCATTTTCCATACTTTTCCTTCTCAATTTTCTTACATTTTCTCTACTTTGTCCTAGTGCCGCTCCTCTTATTATCCTCTACTTTACCTCACTTTTACTACTGCAAAACCTTTTATTTCCCCTCAATCCCCTACTTTATCTGCTCACATATCCCCTTATATCCCCTACTTTTCCTCCACTCATTTTGCCTGCTTCCCGGCACCCATTTCCCCTACCTTATCCCTCATTTCCCTTCTTCTTCTTCAACCTTCTCTACTCACACACCTCTTATTACCCCTCACACTCCCTACTCCAACTTTCTCTCACTTCTTATAATTTACCTTCCCTTATTTCACCCACTTTCCCGCTACTCTCATTTCCCATTCTTCCCTTTTTCTCATTTCTCCCATTTCCCCTTCTCTCATTTCTCCTCGTTTTTCATAATTCTGCTGCCCTCATTTGCCTTACTTCACCCTGATTATTTTTCATCATTGCCCATACATATACTCTGCTTATATCCCCCATATTTCCTCTAGTTCCACTCCCCTAATTTTTCCTCAAGTTCCCTACATCCGCACCTCTTATTTTTTCTTTCTTCTTCTACTTGTCTACCACATTTCATCTTACTTTCCCTACTTCTCATTTCTTCATTTACTTCCATTTTCCTTAGTTTTCCTCCTCTCATTTTCCATCATTTTCCCATACTTCTTCTACTTTCATACCTCTCATTTCTTCTCATTTCCCCTAGTTCCTCTCTTCTTATTTTTCCTCGCTTTTCATATATGCTATTTCCTTATTCTTTCTCATATCCTCTGCTTTCTTTTTCGTCACTTCTCTTACTATACATTCCTCATTTCACCTACTTTCACGCCACCTCCATTTTCTCAACTTCACCTTTTCTCATTTGCCCTTACTTTCCATAGTTTTGATTTCTTCACATCCCCGAGATCCTTTCCCCTCATTTCCAAGATATCCTTTCCTTCATCTCTCCTAATTTTCCTAGAATTCCTATTTGTCTTTCCCACTCAGTTCCCCTACTTCCCCTCATGTCGTGTTCCCTCATTTTCTATAATTCCCCTTCCCTTATTTTCCTTACTTCTCCTTTATTATTTCCCCTCATCTCACCCTTATTTACGCTCATTTTTCATACATGCCCTTCTCAAATTTTCTTACATTTTCCCTAATTTTTCCTAGTGCCGCTCCTCTTATTATCCTCTATTTTACCTCACTTTTACTACTGCAAAACCTCTTATTTCCCCTCAATCCCCTACTTTATCTGCTCACATATCCCCTTATATCCCCTACTTTTCCTCCACTCATTTTGCCTGCTTCCCGGCACCCATTTCCCCTACCTTATCCCTCATTTCCCTTTTTCTTCAACCTTCTCTACTCACACACCTCTTATTACCCCTCACACTCCCTACTCCAACTTTCTCTCACTTGTTATAATTTACCTTCCCTTATTTCACCCTCTTTCCCGCCAACCTCATTTCCTACTCTTCCCTTTCTAACATTTCTACTACTTCCCATTTTCTCATTTTCCTGACATCCTCTACCTCATTATTTCTAATTTTCCCTTATTTTCCCCACTTTCAGACCTATTATTACCGTCTAATTCCCCTAGTTCTTCTTAACTCATTTCCTCTTATTTCTCCTTGTTCTGCTCCCCTCAGTTCCCCTCACTCTCCCTACATCGAAACCTCTCACTTCAATCAGTTCCTTCACTTCTCTTACTTCCGAACCTCTCATTATTCCTCACTTTCCCTTCCCTTATTCATCTTATCTCCCTA
Source organism: Andricus quercusramuli (assembly GCA_932178445.1). NCBI lineage: Eukaryota > Metazoa > Arthropoda > Insecta > Hymenoptera > Cynipidae > Andricus > Andricus quercusramuli. The sequence goes on along the minus strand of CAKNXH010000634.1, from coordinate 159,003 downwards.
CTTCCCCCCTCCTGATTTCTCATTACTTTTCCTATTCTCTATGCCCTAGTTCCTTCTTGTTTTCCCATCCTTCCCACTTCCCACATTTCCCCTACTTCACCTTCTATTATTTCCCCTCATTTCCCATACTTTCACATCCCTTGCTTCGCTGACGTCTTCTCACATACTTTTCCTGGACGTCCTGTTACCCATTTGCCCTAATTCCCCTTTATTTTCCATAATTTCCTTTCCCTAATTTTCCCTACTTCCCCTCCCTCATTTTCCCTCACCATCCAACTCCCCGGTCCTCGCGATTTTAAAGCCAATAACACTTTTTTTAGAATACAGTTGAATTTTCAACGGAATAATTAAACTTTCGATGAAATATTTTGATTTTGTATCGAACAATTGAACTATTAAAATACAAAGATTAATTTTTTAACATAAGCCGAATTTTCAACAAATTGAATTTATAACCAAATAGTTAAATTTTCAACTAGAGAGAAGATTTTTAAACTAAAATGGTAAATCCTGAACAAAAACAAATAATTTACTTACAAAAGAGTTCAACTTTCGAACAAGTAATTGAATTCTGAACCAAAAGGAATAATTTCACAGATCTGCAAAAAATGGGTTGCGATTGCTCTGGGCTAAATGATGGTCATTTCCGATGTAATCTTGTGAGGGGGACCTGGTACCTCTGGAGAAAAAAGTTCTCTCTGTACTTAAAGCTGTTCCTCTTGGTGGTTTGGAATCCACCTGAAACTGTGGGTACCCCTCCCACAACCAAAAAAGTGTGTGTGTGGGGGGGGGGGGAGGTTTGTCCAAAGGAAAAGGGAAGAGATACAAGAAAAATGTAAACCATTAGGGGACAGATTGAAGCTTCCAGTAGTAGTACATGTTCACCATTGATCAAATTTAATTTTGAACACCAAAAAGCCGCTACAGGCCTAACAAAAGTTTATTATTCAAAATCAGTTTCAGAATTTCCATGGAGTTCATCAGTAAAAAAATATTCATCATTCAGCGAGGTTCTGCTTCTGTCGAATGTTTGATCTTCTACGCTGAACCACTTGGAAGACTGTTGAGGGTGGAGGGTGAAGTTGAGGCACCTGAGGTACTGGAATTTGGTTGCTTAAGCGTGGAGCGGAAGCTCCAACTATAAGTCCATGATCTTTATGCAATAAAAATTGTTTACCAAGTACAGTGGCAATATATGTTCTGATACGACTGTCGCCTCCTGGACGTGTATTTTTTGGTACCCTTTCAACATCGAGTACGCGACCTTGTTCATCTTCTTTGAATATGAAGTGTTTGTTTCCACCGATGATAATTTGATAGTTCAGGTGGTTGTGAGGATCGGCAGTGTGACGAACTTGATTGAATAAACGGTAAGGATTATTCTTGTAGAGGTAGGTCTTCGTTTCGACGTGCAATTTATCATCATCTAAAAATAAGGTAGCTGGTGTGTCATTGATGTGGTAATTTGGTGATTCTGAACTGCTTCCCCTGTGTAATCCTGTAAAAGAAAAAAACGATATTTAGGAAGATGTGTAGGATAAAGGTCAAAATTACTGCGGGTGTCATATTACTTCGGGTGTCATATTACTTCGGGTGTCATATT
>CAKNXH010000634.1:138840-156721 GCA_932178445.1 Andricus quercusramuli | reverse complement strand
CTCCCATTATCCTAATTTCCTCTAATTCCTCTACTTTTCCTAAATTCGCTTCCCTTACTATCGCCCCCTCATTTTCCTCAATTTCTTATACTTTCCTTCTACTTATTCACTATGAATTGCCGTCACCTTACCTCATTTCTCCGCCCTTCTCTTCCCATATTTTCTCTCATTCCCCAAATTTCACCTACACCTCATTATCGTTATTGAGTTTTCTAAAAATAGAAATAATTTTTAGCGAAAATATTGAATTTCAATCTAAAAACATGAGTTTCCAACTGAGAAGATTAATTTTCTTCCGAAAAAGTCGAATTCTAAACAAAATAGAAACTTTTTCAACAAAGAACGTCATAGTACGTCATATTGTGCAATAGTGTATCATATTGTATCATATTCCATCATATTGCGTCATATTGTGTGATATTATATCACAATGTATGCTCCTGTATCATATTGTATGATATTATATCATAATGTATGATACTTTATCATATTGTATGATATTATATCACAATGTATGGTATTGTATCATATTTTATAATAGTGGATTATATCGTATGCGACTCTTTGGTATTGTATCATATTATTTTATATTGTATCACATTGTATAATGTGTTTCGATGTTTCATCATATTGCGTGATATTGTATGATATCGTAACATAATGTATCATATTGTATCGTATCCCATTAAATTGCATCTTTGTTGTATCATATTACATCATATTGTGCTTTGTTGTATCATATTGTATCGTATCGTATGGTATTGTATCGCACTGTGTCATATTGCATCGTATTACATCATATTGTATTATATTGTATCATATCGTACAATATTGTGTAATAGTGTATCATATTGTAACATTTTACGTCATATCACATCATAATGTATCATATTTCATCAAATTGTCCAATATTTCATTATAGTGTATGGTACTGTATTATATTATATGCTACTGTAATACATCGTATGATACTACATTATATTGTATGATAGTGTATCATATTTCATCGTATTATATGATATGGTATCATATCATAGGACATTGTATCATATTTCATAATAGTGTATTATATGCTGTGATATTGCATGATATTGTATCATATTATCTTATAATGTATCACAATATCACATAGTATAATTCGGTTTTATGCTTTACTTTCCCTTCTTCCCATCCCCTTATTTCTACCCAATTCCTTCACTTCCCATTCAACAATTTTCTCTAATTTTTCTACTTTCCTTATAATCAATTCCCCTACTTCCCGCACTCTTATTTCCCCTCACTTCCCCTTCTTTCCCTTACCTCATTATCCTTCACTCTTCCTACTTTTTCTTCTATTATTTTCCCTGACTTAAAAAAAAATCATCAGACGTCAAAAACACATTTCTTCATTCTCAGGGTTTCTTAGCCCCGTACAGAAACCCTTATAGTTTTGATCGAGTGTCCGTCCATAGTATTTACTTGCAAGAAGGAGAAGTTAGAGGAAATGATGAAAGCGGATTTAAGGGAAGGAAGGGGAAATTAAGAGGGAAGTAGGGAAAATGAGGAGAAATTGGTGCGGCGTGGAAGTGAGGACAATAGGGGAAGGTGAAATAGTGGAAGTGTAGTGTAAGAATAGTGAGGGAAAATAAGAGAAACGGATGTAGGGGAAGGTAGGGGGAATGAGGAGAAGGTAAGTTTGGGGAGTGACGTGAAATAAGGAAGAAGTATAGCAGATGTGGGAAGGAATGTATGAAAGAATAGAGTGAATTATAGTTGGGAATAGGGGAAGTAAGAGGTGTGGAAGCAAGAAAAATGAGAAATAGTATGTCGGGGTAATAAGGGGAAATGATGGAAGGTGAATTTGGGGAAATCAAGAAATATTAGGGGTTAGGAAATCGATTAGGAAATCGGAAAAGAAGTAGAAGAAGTAGGGACAGAGGAAAAAAGGTGCAAATAAGAGGTGTGAAAGTAGGCGAAGTCTAGGAAAATAAAAAAACGAAGGCGAGGAAATAAGAGTGTGAATTGGAGGAAATTAGGAGAAGAAAAGAAGAAAAAGTGAGAGAATCGAGGGGGGTAAAGTAGGCAAAATAAGGAAAAATGAGAGGAAATAAGGGAAAATGGGGAGAGCTTGATTGGGTTGTTCAAGAGAAATAAGGTGATAAATAGTAGAGGAAATAAGGGTGGGGGAAGTGAGGGAAATAAGAAGAAACGAAGTCAAGTAAGCAAGGGAAGATGGTACAGGAAAAGTCAAGGGACAATAAGGGAGGGAAAGTAGAGGACATGAAGGCAAATGAGGGTGAGGGAAGTAGGAGAATTGGTTGAAAATGAGTGGAAATGAGGAGAGCTCAATTGGGTTAGTGATTAAAAATGAGGGGGTGTGAAGGACAGGAAATGAGGGTAGAGGAAGTAAGAGCAATGAGGAGAGAAGTAGGAAAGGTAAGGATAAGGGTAGTAGGAGAGGAGAGAGGAGACAGGAGACAGGAGAGAGGAGAGAGGAGAGAGGAGAGAGGAGAGAGGAGAGAGGAGAGAGGACAGAGGAGAGAGGAGAGAGGAAAATGTGGGGAAGTAGTGGAGAAAAAGTATAGGAGGGGAAATGAAGGCAGGGGAAATAGGAGAAGTCGTGGGAAATTAGGGGAGCGGAATTGGAAGAAATGAGAAGAAATGAGGAGGATAGAGGACGTGATGGAAAATGTGGGTAGTGAGGAGAGGAGGGAGTAGCTAAAAAAAAAGTTGGGGAAGGGTGGTTAAGCAAAGTTGGAAGTTTGGAAAGGGGTAGTAGGAGAAAAGAGAGGAAGTAGGACATTTTGCTAATTTGAAAGTTGAAGGCCTTCACCAATCGACACTAAATTAATTAGAATTTTCAGGTTTCAAATTTTGATTTCGATAATTTTTTTTTGTGTGATAAAACTTTTAAAGGATGTGATTTAATTCAATTGGAAACTTACCAAAAACATTAAATAAAATGGCAGAGGCGATGATATTTCCAGTAAAGATTTTCATTTTTTTCAGTTAAATTTCGATGGTCGGCGACTGAGAAACTTAGAATGTATCTACTTATGATTATAGCATAATTGAAACTGATAACAAAGCTATATTTTCGACAAGAGGAACCTAATTTAAATTTACAAAGTCTGTGACTTACACATAATTGGGAATGAGATACCTGATCTGTTCATGAATAATAAAACAAATAAAAAAGGAGCCGTTAATAGAACCCGGTCTGCATATTCTTCTTTGATAAGATAATGAGAAAAAATTAGGTTTGTCAATTTTCATCGACCACTCTGAGTACTAAATTTTTTTTTTCATTCTACAAAAAATACATCGCTGTTATTTCAAGTAATGAATTAACTATGTATAAGAAATGTTAATTTTACAACCGGAGAGTTTTCAACCAAGAATTTTCAACTAAAATGGTGAATCTTCTTCTGAAATATTTAACCTTTTAATTAAAAAATGAATTTTCAATAAAAAAAATAGTTGAAAGAATAGTTCAATTTTCAACCAATAAGATCAATGTTTGAGTAAAAGGATGAATCTTAAACAAGAAATTGTCTTTCTTAACAAAATAATTTGAATCATCTACCGGATCGAAAACTTGTTGCAAAAAAAAGTGATTGCAGCTGTAACCAAAAAAGGCGAATATTCAATAAAACAGTTGAATTTTCAACCAGAGAAAAGAACTTTCAAAAAATTATTTTGTGTAATTTTTTTTCTGAAAGAAGATCTCCTTTTGCTCCGCTGGGAATCGAACCAATCGGAACAAAATTAATTAAAATAATTTTTAATTCATATCTCCATCTAGTTTGAAAAGACGATAAAAATTTATTATAAATTTATTTATTATATAATTTATTCTCTGATGATAATACAGATTCCTGGAGAATTTTCGAAAAATTGTTGAATTTTCTACAAATTGAATTAATTTCTAGCCAAATGAAGAAATTTTATACCAAATACATACATTTTCAACTAAGAAGATTAATTTTCAACTCTAATGATGAATTTTTAACGGAAATGGTGAAATTTTCAATTGAAAAATAAATGTTGTTAAAATAACTATGCTTACAATCGTATCATATTGTGCAATAGTGTATCATATTGTATCATATTCCATCATATTGCATCATATTGTATGATATTGTATCACATTTTATGGTATTGTATCATATTTTATCATCATATTATTTCGTAATGTATCACATCGCATAATGCGGTTCTATGTTTTATCATATTGCGTGGTATTGTATGATATTGTATGATATTTCATCATACTGTACCATATTTTGCCATATAGTGCAATAGTGTATCATATTGTATCGTGTTTCATCATATTGCATTATATTTTATGATATTGTATCACATTTTATGGTATTGTATCATATTTTATAATCATATCATATCGTAATGTATCACATTGTATAATGCGATTCTATGTTTTATCATATTTCGTGGTATTGTATGATATTGTATGATATTTTATCATACTGCATCATACTGTGCCATATTGTGCAACAGTGTATCATATTCCATCATATTTCGTTATATTTTATGATATTGTATCACATTTTATGGTATTGTATCATATTTGTATGCTATTTTATCATACTGTACCATATTTTGCCATATTGTGCAATAGTGTATCATATTGTATCGCGTTCCATCATATTGCATCATATTATATCATATTTCATCGCATTGTATAATTTTAAAGTATATTGTACGGTACTGTATCATATTCCAAAATATTATATGATATTGTGAATTGGAATATTTGTTAGCAAAATGATTGAATTTTAATCCAAATACATGAATTTTCAACTGGGAAGATTGATTTTCTCCCAAAAAGTCAAATTTTAAACAAAATATAAACTGTTTTAACAGAGTACGTCATACTTTAACACGGTAGAGCATACTGCATATCGTATCATATTGTGCAATAGTGTATCATATTGTATTATATTTCATCATATTGTATCATATTCTATAGAACTGTAATATATTGTATGATACTGTATCATATTCCATCATATGGTATGATATTGTATCACATTTTGTAGTATTGTATCATATTTTATAATAGTGGATTATATTGTATGCTATTGTATGGTATTCTATCATATTATTTTATACTGTATCAATTTTTATAATGCGGTGTCATGTTTTATCATATTGCGTGATATTGTATGATATTGTATTATACTGTATCATATTGTGCCATATTATGTGATAGTGTATCATATTTTATTGTATTGTATTCCATTATATTGCATCATATTTTATCATATGCCATCATATTATATAATTTTTTAGTATATTGTGTGGTACTATATCATATTCCAACATATTACATGATATTGCGAATTGAAATAATTTTCAACAAAAGATTGAACTTTAATCCAATACATGAATTTTCAAATTGAAAGATTAATTTGCTCCCGAAAAGTCGAATTTTGAACAAAATAGGAACATTCCCAACGAAGTATGTTATAGTTCAACATGGTACAGCATACTGTATATCGTATCATATTGTGCAATAGTGTATCGTATTGTATCATATTGCATCATATTGCATCATATCGTATGAAACTGTATGATATTGTATGATAATGTATCATATTCCATTATATGGTATGATATTGTATCACATTTTATAATAGTGGATTATTTTGGATACTATTGTATGATATTGTGTCATATTATTTTATAACGTATCACATTGTATAATTCGGTTCCATGCTTTATCATATTGCGTGATATTGTATGATAGTGTTTCATACTGTTTCATATTGGGCCATATTATGCAATGGTGTATCATATTGTATTGTATCCCATCATATTGTATCATATGCCATCATATTATCTGATTTTGCAGTATATTGTGTGGTACTGTATCATATTCCAACATATTACATGAGGTTGCGAATTGAAATAATTTTCAGCAAAAGATTGAATTTTAATCGAAATCCATGAATTTTCAAATTAGAAGATTAATTTTCTCCCGACAAGTCGAATTTTAAACCAAATAGAAACATTTTCAACGAAGTGCGTCATAGTTTAACATATCGTATCATATTGTGCAATAGCGTATCGTATTGTATCACATTTCATCATATTGCATCACATTGTATGAAACTGTATTATATTGTATGATACTGTATCATATTCCACCATATGGTATGATATTGTATCACAGTGTGTGGTATTGTACCGTTTTTCATGATAGTGTATTATATCGTATGCTATTCTATGGTATTATATCATATTATTTTATAATGTATCACATTGTATGATCCGGTTTCATGTTTTATCATATTGCCTGATATCGTATGATATTTTATCATGATGTATCATACTGTGCCATATTATGCAATAGTGTATCATATTGAACCTTATTTCATTATATTGCATCATATTGTACAATATTCCATCATATTGTATGATTGTGTACTATATTGTATGGTACTGTACCATATTCCAACATATTACATGAGATTGTAAATTGGAATAATTTTTAGCAAAATGATTGAATTTTAATCCAAATACATGAATTTCCAACTAAGAAGATTAATTTTTTCCTGAAAAAGTAGAATTTTAAGCAAAATAGAAACATTTTCAACGATGCACGATATATTTTAACATGCATAACACAAGCATACTGTATATCGTATCTTATTATGCAACAGTGTATCATATTGTATCATATTCCATCATATTGTTTGATATTTTATCATATTTTGAATGGTGGATTATATCCTATGCTATTGTATGATATTGTGTCATATTATTTTATAATGGATTACATTGTATAAAGCGGTTTCATTCTTCTATCATATTGTGTGATATTGTATCTTATTCCATTATATTGCATCATATTGTATCATATATCATCATATCGTATGATATTGTATTGAAGTATATCGTACTGTACTATATTCTAGCATATTGAATGATATTGCATACTCCGGCATGTTATATTTATTGTATCATATTTCATAATAGTGTATTATATCATATGATATTGTGTGAATTTGTATTATATTATTTCATGATGCATCAAATAGTATAATGAGGCTTCATGTTTCATTATATTGCGTGATATTGTAGGATACTGTATCATACTGTAACATATTGTATCATATTATATCGTATGGTATTGTATCATACTGTATATTCTATATAATAATGTGTTATATGTCATCATATTGTATCATACTTTAGCATATTGTACCATATTTTGTAGTAGTGTATCATATTGTATCATACTTCATCATATTGTACCATATTACACAGTAGTGTATCATATTGCATCATATTGTACCATGTTGTGCAATAGTGTACCATATTGTATCATAATGTATCACATTGAACCATATTGTGCAAAAGTGTATCATAATGTATCGTATTTCATCATATCGCATCATGTTTCATCATGTTGAACGATATTTCATTATGATGTAAGATAGTGTATCATATTGTAGGATACTATGTCATCTTCCATCATATTTATATGATATTGTATCACAGTGTATGGAATTGTATCATATTTCATGATAGTTTATTATATCGTATACTATTGTTTGATATTGCATCATAATATTTTATAATGCATCACATAGTATAATGCGGATTCACGCTTTATCATATTTCGCGATATTGTATCATACTGTATCATATTGTGATATAATATATAATATTGTATCATATTGCAAGATATTGTACGATACTGTATCATATTTCATCATACAATATGATATTGTATCACATTGTATGATATTGTATCCCATTGTATGATATTGTATCATATTTTATGATATGGTATCATGTTATTTCGTAATGTATCGCATGCTTTGATGCTGTTTTATGTTTTGTCATACAGCGTGATATTCTATGATATTGTATCATACTGTACGATATACGGTCATATTGTATGCCACTCACTGTAAAACATTGTATCATATTGTATGATTCACTGTATTATAATATATGAAAATGTATTATACTGTATCATAATTCATTATATTGTATCATAATAAAAAAGAAAGAGAGAGTTGGAGAGGGTGGGAGATAGAGCGAGATAAAGAGGAGAGGTCTTGTGGTCGGGCAGTCGTGCGATCGTACGGTCGTACGATCGTACGGTCGTACGGTCGTACGGTCAAAAGTTTTTTTCAATTCATTCCCATTCCAAACTCACTAGCGTCCCAAGATAAGTTTTACTTCAAAAATTTGTGAAGAATTAAATTAAAAGTATTCCTATATCAGTCTAAAATAGTTCAACTTTATTGTTTATTGATCGACAGATGGTTATATAAAATAAAATTTATATTTCGTATTTAAAAATATTAGGGCGGTTATGAGAAGAGGAAGTGTTGAGTCATAAATCACTGAAAATAGAATTTTAAAAAACATCAAAATTTTACACTTTTTTGCATTATCTCTCCCATATTTTTCGAAACTAGCCTACATAAAAACCCCACCTTATGTGAACCAATTCTCCCTGGGAACACTTTCCTTTTGCATTTTCTTTAGAGGAATACCAGAGGACATTCCAGAAACGGAAATAGCGCTAGAATCCTGGGATCTAGATTATTTGAAATTTCCATCGGAGAAGGCCGGCCAGTGAGAAGAATTCTGCGCTTGGATAGGAAACCTGGCTTCCTGGCTAAGGACGCAGAATCCCCTGGGGGAAAGTGGGATCAAGGACGTGGATGCCTGAGCGGTTTTGCGACGTTGGAATTCCTTCTAGAAGCTCCTGCCTCTCCGAGAAGGTCGTATTCCAGGATAGAGAAGCCTCTGTATATCCTGTGTCCTTTTTCCGGACGCCTTTGTGGTAGCAGAGACGCAGAAAGATCTCAATATGACAAGACATGTCTTCTGTGTGTCCCCTGGGATATGGAAATTTGCAATATATTACGCGAGCACCTTTACTCCAACGCCTTCGAATTCTTTTCTTGCAGGGTAGTCATCGTCGTGTGTATGTATTTGCCGCCTTCGATTCGAGCCGATGCGACGGCAGTACCCAAAATTTGCATTTACAAGGAAATAGGTAAAAATTCGATGGAAGGTAGAAAATTTTCTGTGAATTTTCGTAAGACGAGGCGAAGCAGGACATTTTTCAGATTTTTCTGAATAAATATCAATTCTTATTCTTTTTTATTGTCTCTTAGCCCTGTGCAGGAGGGGAAGTAATGGAATATATTGAGGGTGAAGTAGGGAAAGTGAGGGCAAATAATGAGAGGGGTTGTAGAGAAAAGAGGAGAGGGAAGAGAAGGGAATGTGAGAGAAGTGAAAGTAAGAAAAGTGAAGGACAAACAAGGAGGAAAAGTGAGGAAATATCAAGGAGGGAAAGCCGGAGGAGTGAGGGGATAAAAGGTAGGGGAAATGTGAGGATGAGACGTAGGAAGAATAAGGGGAGATAAGGAGAAGCGAATTAGGAGGAAAAGTGGAAAAACTAAAGGAAAATGAAGGAGGGGAAGTAAGTAAAGTAAGGAGACGGAAAGTAGACGAAGTGAGGGGATACGATTTAAGAGTAGTGACGAGACATAAGGAGAAGTTTAATAAGTGAAATAAAAGGAGTGGAAGTCGCAAAAGCGGGCGGAGATAGAAGAGGAAAATGGAGCGAAAATGTGAGGAAAAGTTGTAACGAGTAAGGGGAAATGCAGGAGGAGAAGTGAGGAAAATAAAGGGATAAAAAGCAGTAATAGTGACGGGAATTCAAGGGATGGGAAGTAAAAGAAGTTAGGAGAAATGAGCCGAGAGTAAGTAAGAGAAATAAGGAAAGATCAGAGGAGGTGTAGTAGGCGAAGTAAGGAGGTTGGCAGTAGAGAAAGTGAGAGGAAATAATGTAACGGGAGTAGGAAAAACAAGGATGGGTGCGGGTGGAGGAAAATAATCAGGTAATCACCGGATGGAAAAAGGGAAGCTGAGGAAAAACGATAAGAGGGAAGATAGGGGAAATGAAGAAGAATGAGAGGAGAGGAAGTAAGTGGAAGTGATAGCTGGGAATGTACGGGGGCTGATGAGATATTAAGTAAAGGACAGTGAGGGCAAATGAGAAAAGAGAAAGTGTAGCAAGTGAGGGGAAGTGAATAGAAGTGAGGGGAAGTAGAGGGAGTGAAGGGAAATGATTGAGGGAAAGTGAGAGAAGTGAGGCGAAATCAGCGGAGGGTAAGTTGGGAAAATGAGGGAAAATTTAGACACGTGTAGTAGGAAAAGTGAGAGTAGAAGTGGGAAAGGCAAGGAAAAATGAGCGGATGTATGTTGGGGTGGTAAGGGGGAGAAATGATTCGGAAGAAAGTACAGATAATGAAGGAACATGAAAGAAGCAGAAGCAAGTGTAAATTATAAAAGAGGAAGTGAGAAGATATGAAGTGAAAGGAAGTAGGAGAAATAAGAGTAGTGGGAATGAGGAGGGAATTATGGAAAAGGAATTAGTGGTCGTGAGAGAAAATAAGGCAAAATGAGAGACGAAGAATTGTCGGAAGTATGTGAAATGAGAGAAGGAGAAGTAGCAGCAGTGGAGAAATGTGAGAGGGGCGTAAAGAAAGTAAACAGAGATAATGCGAGTAAAAGCAACCGAAAAGATAAGAGGAGAAGTGGTGGAAATGAGCGAAAATGAAGGATGTGAAGTATGGGTAATAACCGGAATGGAAGTAATGGAAGAAACGGACAATAAGGCAAATTATGAAAGGGGAAGTGAGGGAATTAGGAGAGGGTAAGTAGGGAAAGTAAGGAAAAATCAAGATGGGAATGTGTGGCTAATAAGAAGTAGGAGAGTAGGAGAAGCGACGGGGAATCAGGAGAAGGTAAATAAGAGAAGTAATGTGAAATGCTGCTAGGTCGCATTAGGGAAATGAAGGAAGGGGTTGAGAAGAGTAAGGGAATGGGTAGTATGAAAAGCGAGGAGGAAAAGTAGAGGGAATAAGAGCAGGAAAAGTAGCTGGAATGAGGGTATGTGAAGTAGGGGAAGTAGGCCAAATGAGAGAAAATGAGAGAAGTAGAAGTGAAGGGAAATGATGGTAGGGGAAATTATAGGAAATGTAGTGAAGGGTAGTGGGGAAAATAAGAGAAGGGAATGTATGGAAAATAATGGGAAGAAAGTTGTGGCAGTGGGATGAATATTAGAGGAAGTTTCAAGCAAATAAGGGTAAGAACTGTTGAAGTTCAAGGAAGAGAAAGTAGTGGAATTGAAGGAAAGTAGGGGAATCAAGGGAAAGAAGAGGATAGAGAGTATGGTAGGTGAGGGTATGGGAAGTAAGGGAGGTGGGGGAAAACCATACTTTTGGCTCACCTTCAGCCCCTCTTCCACACCCCTCTTATAATGTTCGCCTAATCCTTATGCATGCCCCTCTTTCCTCCAGATTCCCTCTACTTCAACTCATTTCCCATCATTTACCCTACTCACTCTCTCTAATCCCCTTCATTCAATATTATTCCTTCTACTTAACCTACTTCCCCTCCTGTAATTTCCTTTTCTTCTCTTATCAATATTCAATATTCTCTCTAATTCCCCTACTACTCTCCATTTTCCAATTACTTAACGTAATTTTCCTTGCCTCACTTTCCCTACTTCTCATCAATTTGTTTTCTTTCACTTCTCTCACCCCTCCTTATTCCACATTATTTCCTCTTCGCCTCATTTATATTCCCTGCCCTTATCATCACTCACTTGCTCTACCTTGTGCTATTTCCCATCCTTCATTTCCTATTACTACCTCTGCTTTCCCTTATTGCCCATAACTTCCCCTTATTTCCTATCACATCCTCTCCTTTTTCTTATTTCCCATCATATCTCCTACTTGTCCTCATTTCCCATCACTTACTCTGCTTTCCCTTCTCTCACATGCCCTACTTACTGTCTCTTAATTTTCATTCAACTCGCCTACTGCTCCTTATTTCACTTTATTACCCCTACTACACCTACTCTCCTCCCCTTATTTTCTTTCAACTCCTCTATTTCCCCTTACTTTTCATCACACCTCCTAGTTACCCTTATTACCCATCGCATCCCCTGTTTTTCTTCGGTTCCGAACATTCTTCCTGTTAGCCCTTATTTCACATCACTTTTTCTACTTTCCCTCACTTCTTATCACTTCCAATCAACACTCTGCTTTCCCTTCCCTCATCTCCTCTCATTCATGTTCCCTCATTCCCTGTTTCTTCCCTTACTCCCTCTTATTCCATATTATTTTCCCTACTTTTCCAACTTTCTCTCATTTCCTAACACTCTCCCTACTTCTCCTTATTTTTCATCACGTGTCCAGCTTCTTCTCATGTCTTCTCTCTTCTTTTCATTTCTCATCTCTTTCCCTATTTCCCCTAATTTCTCATCACTCATTCTACTTTTCTTTCTATCACTTGCCCCACTTCTCGTCCCCTTAATGCCTCTCACTTCCCCTACTGCCGATATTTCTTATTATTTCGTTTACATTTCCTACTCCCCCTTTCATCATTCCCCCTCGCTTATTTCACTCTTTCTCACCCTTTTCCTCTCACTTCCCCTACGTCTAATCATTTACAATCACTGCTCCTACTTCCCCTTTTCTCCGATTACTCACCCTACTTTCCCTCTCGTTACGTTCCCTTCTTTCCTTCCCCTCATTTCTTCATACTTCCCCTACTTCTTCATTAATTATCATTGCTCCTACTTCACCTACTTCCAGTCCCTCCTTCCCTTTTCACCTTCCACCTACTTTTCATCTTCAAATTTCCCTTAATTTTCCTACTTTCTCCACTTCCCTACTTTTCCTACTCTTCCTCGTTTTCTCTACTTCCCTTCCCTTATTTCCCCTCATTTCCTCTTCTTCCCTCTCACAATTTCTCCTAGGGCTGGATTTAGAGTCTTTTGAAGGTATGATAATAAATCGGTAGTTTGTGACAAAAAATCTGAACGTGAATCTGACCTTAAATCCGACCCTACATTTCCATTTAATGACCTCAAGTACAAGTCGATTTACGGTCCGATTTTTTGTCGGATTTTTTTAATAAGGAATTCTCTCAAGAAAGGGAATAGGGAAAGTTATAATATCCGTTCTGAAACTGCCGTTCGTTAATTTCCGTTGATTCCCTTAGGCGTATCGGAAGCATTGCCGTCGTCGCAAATCTGATCTGCCTAATGGAAAATGTGAATATCAGCTAAAAAAAAATAATTACATATAATATTCCAACTTCCAGGAAAAAATTTCCCTCTAGGTAAAAAATGTTACTTCTCTAGGGAAGCAATTATTAATTAATTTGTAGATGCGGAGTAAAAATGAGAATTTACGAGATAATATTTTTTTTAATTAAAAAAAATTGAATCATAGAATTAAAATCATGGAAATATTATGAGAATTAAGGAAGGATTTTGTTTTTAATACTCTTGTGCGGTTTAATTATTAAATTTAAATTATCAATCTATTAAATTATTTTTATATTGAACGATTTTAATTTAAAAATTTCACCATTGAATAATTTTAGAATAAAATTTGGTAAATGGGAAAATTTCCAATTGATAGGATTTGAAAATAAATAATTATTTATTTTTAAAACCTTTCGCAGAAATTTTATCCATTTAAAACTATATTGATAAGAAATTTGGTTTTGTTTTATCGAAAATTCGTTTTTTATGATGATAATTCAAATCCATTCAAATTTTAGCCCTAAAAGGCTTAAGTCATTCAAATCTCCCCCTTCTGAAATTTCCCTACACTCCTGCTCCTTTTTCCTACTTCCCCTACCATTATTCAGATTTTTCTTTTCTCACATCCCTCTAATTCACTTTATTTTCTTCCCCTCCCTTAACTTCATCTAGTTCACCTTCCTTCAATTCCTTCCACATCCCCTCCCTTCCAGTACTATGCCACTTCTTATTTCTCTTACCTTCTCCTCTTTCCTCTGCCACTTCTACTGTCTACTTCCCCACTCCTCACTTCCACCACTATATCTTTCCCTCACTCCAGCTGCTTCTCCTATATCTAATCCCCTCATTTCTTCTCCCCTACTCAACAACACTTATATACTACCCATCCCCTCGCTTTCCATCACTTCCCCGTCCTTCATTTCACACTTCTTCTTCTTCTCCTCACTACCCCTCTCATAACTTCCCTACACTTTTCAGTTCTTGACTTCACACATGACTACTACTTCCCCTCACTACAGCTTCCATAACTTCTATTAATTTTATCCCCTCCCTGTTCTTATGACCCCCTCTTAGATAAAAATTACGCCGGACGGACATCTGATTAAAACTGTAAGGGTTTTTGCCCAAAGCTACAAAATCCTAAAAGAAGGGATAGAGAAAATAAATAGATCACAGTAAATGCCATAGTGAGTGTCGTTTGATAGAATGTGATGTTAAAAGAGAGATTGAGAGAGAAGAAGAGAGACAGAGAGAGGGGAAGAGGGTTATAGCAGGAGTTTATGGGAAGCAGAGTCAGTGAGAGAAAGTAAAGCCGATAAGATAAAGGGCTGTGTGAAAGGATGTTTGGAAAGGAAGAAAAGAAAGGCATAACAGGAGGGGAAGACATTTAGGGGCGAGATGCTAAGTACAAGGATAAGATAGATTATAAAGTTGGGAGTAGAATGCTAAAAAAGATTGCACAAGGGAATGAGTTAGAAGAAGCGAAGATGCTTAAGAGTATATGTTGAGATAACAGAAGGGAACGTTGGAGAGGTGGTTAGAAAGGAGGGGTGTGAGTGGGCAATAATCATAGAAAATATTATAGGAGTGTTGTACTGGTTTCAACGGTTAGGAAGGGAATCAAATGTAGAATCATGGACTAAGAGGGAAGTGTGATGGCGATTAGATATGAATGATAAATAGAGAGTTAGGAAAGCGGAGAGGGGATAGCGAATATTTGGGAATCAAAGAAAGAGGAAGAGTGTAGAAAGAGAGGCATATATGAATATATTGTATAATGAATATATGAGAACATTATGAGTGATGTTTTTGAGAGAGGATGTTAGGAAAGGAAGACAATAAACAAGTAGTAGAAGAGGAAGATTACGAAATGAAAGGAGAGTGCTGTGTATCAGAAGAAGATAGATAATGAAAGTTCAGGACTAGTATGATAAAAAGGATTACTGAAGGGGATCTGATGAGTGTTACGGGAGAATGTGATAAAAGCCTTGTAAAGGAGCGGTAGAAGAGTGAGGTATAATGTGGTAGCGGAATGGAGTCACCGAGTGTAGTTCAGTAATGAGTTTTTGGATGGCAAGAAAAGGTGAGGTGGCTGGAAGGAAGGGATATGATTGGGCGGTAGTCAAAGCTAAGAGAATAGGGGAGGAGCCATGGTGATTACGATGAGAAAGGAATGATCAGTAGTGAGATCGTCATGAAGAGGGGTCGAGAGAGGATATTCAGGAATAACGGAAAGAGAATGATGGTAGGTGAGGGTATATGTGAGAGCCTGATGAAGAATATTTGTGAGATACAATTTTAGAAAAGGAACGGAAGCAATGGAAAAATGATTGTGGGAGTGGATTTTAAGAAAGGAAGAGAAGTAATGGTATGGTGGAAGAGAAGAAGAAATGTAAGAGCAGTACCTGGGAAGAGGAAAAGATAGTGTGAGGAAAGTAATGAGAGAAGTGATGAAAGTTGAGGACTAGCGTGGTAGAGGGGAATGCTGAAAGTAGTCTGCTGAGGAAGGTTATAAGAGAAGGTGGTATAGAATGTGTGAGAGAGCGTTAAAAAATGAGGTTAAATAATGTGAGAGCGAAGCGGGGCGAGTGTTTAGGAGTGATACCTTAAGACACATCAAAGTAATAACGGAGGATTTTTAGATGTAAAGAGAGGGAAAGAACATGAAGTTGGAAAGGAGAATTATGAGTGGGAGCTAATCAGAGGGAAGAAAATATGAGAGGAGTCTTGGTCATTGCTATAAGGGAGGAACAATAGTTAGAGCGATGGTAATGCAGAGGGCGATAGAGGTTTTTTCGGAAGAAAGGGGAGAGAGAGGCTGTAGAAGGTAGTGCCAGAAGAAGAAAAGTGGAGAAAAGAAGAAGGAGAGAAAGAAGCTAGAGATGATTGGAGAGATGGTGATTAAGGAAGATCATCAATGGCTTATAAAAAGCGGATGAAGGAGTGGAGGGAATGTGCAAGAACGAAGGGATAGGGAATGAAGACGAAGGTGGTAGGATTAGAAGGTGGTGGGATCGGAAGGGGATGGGAAAGCGTCCATGTTAACGGCGGGAGCTTCGTCACAATTAAAATTCTCGAGATTCCACCCGGCGGTAGCGCATCTGTCGTCGACGATTATAGCTTCGCCTTTAATGGTTTGGCTATGACGACAACCAGGTCGTTTTGCGTGCACGTTTGCCTCGTGCGAGAGTTACGTTTAGGAGCCCTGTAGAAAGCAGATGACGCTCAGGGGATATACTAAGATGTTAATTTAGCTATTACTTACACCCGACCAACGCCTCCAGGATGCTCAAGACATTGGATCAGCCTGGCACTTACGGCGTGCTTTCCGAGCAAAGTATGACCCAAGTATCGCTACCATCTTGGGAGCTCCATCGATCGGACATTCATCGCTCTCCCCGCAAGATTCACCACACTCCTAATCAAGATCCTCACACGTCAGCTCTCTAAAATTTAGGGGGTGTTTAGAAATTATTTCACCAATTTTGAGCCCTCTTTTACCCACCAGCCCTCACTCCCTTTTTTTAATCCCACCACCCCCCCGGTAGAACGGCCGCCCGCCGCCGCCCCTGCTGAGTTAAATTGCCAATCTTTGGCAAATTGGCAACTGAACTGAATCACTTGCTTGAAATCATAATGAAAAAGTTGATTTTTTACAAAAAACAGATGGGATTCTTACCAAAAGACATGAAATTTCGAACAAAAAGATAGATTTTTTGCTAAACAATTGAATTTTTAAATCTAAAATATAAGTATTCTGACAAAAATGCTTATTTTCGACCATCTAATTCAATTTCGTATCCAAATATTAAGGTGGTTTTTCAAGAAAATAGGGCAAAAATAGAAAGATAAGTTCTTTCATATGAAATTAATGTAGATACTATATTAAATTCAAAACAAAACGCTTCAAATTTTCTAATATTTCATGTCAAAGTATATTGCATTTTTA
The DNA here is from genome assembly GCA_932178445.1 of Andricus quercusramuli. Classification (NCBI taxonomy): domain Eukaryota; kingdom Metazoa; phylum Arthropoda; class Insecta; order Hymenoptera; family Cynipidae; genus Andricus; species Andricus quercusramuli. The sequence goes on along the minus strand of CAKNXH010000634.1, from coordinate 139,673 downwards.
ATAAGTGATAGGGGAATTTTTAGCCAAAAAGAATTTTACACTACAAGAAGTGAATTTTCTACCCAAAAAGAGGAGAATTTTCGGGGTAAACAAAATTAATTTTCGACTAGAACGAAAGTTGAGCTATCAACCAAATAGTAAAACTTTTAGCTAGAAACATAAATTTTTTAGAAGACTGTTGCATTTTTAACAAAAAAGTTCATTTTGAACTGCGAAAAATGAATTTTGAATAAAAAGGAAAGATAAATTGATTTTCAACCAAGAGAGTCGACTTTTTTACCATAAAGAGTGAATTTTCATTCCAAAAGGACGAAGTTTTGAAAAGACAGTTGCTTTTTCGACCAAAAAAGATTACTTGGACAAAATAATGAAACTTTTGACAAACTAATACAATTTTTAAACAAATATTTGAAATTTGAACCGACTAGCTGAATTTTGAATCTGCCACTTGCTTGAAATCTTAACCAGAAAGTGGATTTTTTACAAAAACAGATGGGATTCTTACCAAAGGACATTAACTTTCGAACAAAAAGATAGATTTTTTAAAGAGCAATTAAATTTTCGAATCGAAAATATAAGTTTTTGACAAAAATGCTTAATTTCAAACATCTAATTTAATTTCGTATCCAAATATTAAATTTCTAAGCCAAAAAGACGATTTTTTACGAAACAGTTGAATTCTAAAAAAAAAGTTCATTTCCTACAAAATAGGTAAATTTTAAAATAAATAGTTTAATTTTCAGAAATTTACTTGAAATCCTACCCAAAAAGTTGCTTTTTACAAAACAGATGAGATTCTTGCCAAAAAGACATAAATTTTCATTAAAAAAAAG
>CAKNXH010000634.1:89537-112487 GCA_932178445.1 Andricus quercusramuli | reverse complement strand
ACCAAATGGATGTGACAGAAAAAAAGTTTTCTGCAGTTTTCCTCTCCCCTGACCAAATGTCCAGGCAAATGCGAATTATCAACAAATATAGTTACATTTTCAGTAAAAAGAAATTAATTATCAACCAAGAAAAAAACAATTTTCAAACGAATAGTTGAATTTTCAACCAAAGAGATGAATTGGTAATAATTTAATGTTCAACAAAATATATGAATTCTCAACGAAAATAGGAAATCTTCAACAAAAGGAATGTATTTTCAACAGAGATACAAAATAGATTTTCGAGTAAAATTTTGAATCTTCGACAAAAAAAACAAATTTTCAGCAAAGCTGTTCAATTTTCTACCGGAAACTACAAGTATTGATAAAAAAAGTAAATTTTCTACCAAATATTGACATTGTGAAATAAATTTGTTTATAACTGAAGTGATGAATTTCAAACGAAAGAAAAGAATTTTCAGCCCAATAGTTGAGAAGATTTTAACTAAAAATGTAATAGTTACATTTTCATTCAAAAAATTATTTAAAATTTTTTTCGATTGAATAGCTTAATATTCATCAAGTAAATTAATTTTCAACCAAAAATATTAATTTACTACCAAAAACGACTCATTTTTAGCAAAATACGTTAATCTAATAGTTGAATCTTCAACGAATTTTCAATCAAATAGTTAAATTGTCAACTAAAAACAGATGTTTTTTCAAAGAACAGAGGTTTAAAAAAAACAGATGTTTTTAAAAAAAGAAACAGATGTTTTTCCAAAAAAACAGATGGAAATTACCGGAATTACTACCGGAAATTACAAGTATTGATAAAAAAAGTAAATTTTCTACCAAATATTGACATTGTGAAATAAATGAAAAACCAATACTCAACAAAATAGTTCAATTTTCAAACAAAAAAACGATGAATTTTCAACTAAATATTTAAGTTTCTCAGCAAAAAGATTCATTTTCAACCAAGTTCTGTTCTGCCAAAAAAGACAAATTTTAAGAAACGTAAAAGAATTTTCAACAGAATTGTTGAATTGTTAAGCCAGAGATACAGAATATTTACAAAAAAGCTGAATTTTTAATCAATTAGTTGACATTTAAACTAGAGAAATTGAATTTCCAAAATAACAATTTTCAACCAAAAATGAAATAGTTAAATTTGCAGATAAATAGTTAAATTGACAAATGAATAGGTCAATTTTAATCCAAATAGTTAAATTTTATTCCGAAAAATTAGATTTTTTTACAGAACAAATTAATTTTGAACGGGAAATTTAACTATCAACAAAAATTTCTAACGAATGGTTGAATTTTTAGGCAAAAATGATAAATTTTCTACGAAGTGGTTCAATTTTCAACCTTAAAATATGAAATTTCAATAAAAAAGTTGATTTTTAACCAAACATTATAACAAATGGTTAAATTTGCAACTAGAGAAATAAATTTGCAACAAAATTTATGAATATTCAACAAAATGAACAAATTTCTGAAAGGAACAGTAGAATTTTCAATCCGAAAATATGATTTTCCAACAAAAAAGTTAATTTTTTACCAAATAGTTAAATTTTGAAGTGAGTAGATAAATTTTGAACTAAATAGTTGAATTTTTTACAAAAATTATTTAAATCTCAACGAAAAACGACAATTTTGAAATAAAATAGATTAATTTTCGACCAAGTTGTTGACCTTTGAAGACCAAAGACGGATTATCTATGAAAATCGGAATTTTCAACAAATAAGTGGAATTCCCAAGTAGAAAATAGCATGTTTCAATGAAAAACCAACATTTGAAACCAAAATGGAATAACCAAATTTCATGATTTTCATGATTATTTTTATATTTGTTTTTTATTCTGCATCAAATTTTATTGCCAGCTGCCGTGAAAATTTTTTTAGGAATTTTCAAACTAATAGTTACATTTTTAACCAAAGAAATGAATTTTCAAGCGAAATTATTAATCTTATACCAAAATAGTTTAATTTTCTACAAAATAGAGGAATTTTCAACCAAAAAATTAGTTTAAACTGAAGGAGATAAATTTTCAGTTAATACAATTGAATTTCACGAAAAAAAAAATTTTAACAGAATCTTCAAATTTAAAAAAGAGGATTTTCAACTAAAATCATGAATCATCAACCAAAAAGAGTAACTTTTTGCTGAGTAGTTAAAGTTCCAACCAAAAAAGATGAATACACAAATAAATGATAATAGTTGATATATCAACTAAAAAAGGTTTTAATTTGAAGACAGCTAAATTCCACCAGAAAAGACGAATTTTTAACAAAATAGCTAAACCCTTGACCCTCAATTATTTTTTTAATTTAACTCTGAAGAAGGCTTCTTATTGTTAATTTGAAAAAGTTTTATTTTAATGTGTTTTTCAATAAAAAGTTTAAGATAACTATTGTAATTCAATATTCTTTTGAATAAATTCAAATTTTCAAGGCGAAAAGATTCATCAGAGAGAAGAATAGCTGAAACGACTAAATTCTTCAAAATATCAATTTTTTGGTGTATGGGATTATTTGACCAAAATTTAAAAGTCTACCGGAATATGTACTTTTTTGAAACCAGTTCGAAATAATATTACCTGCATTTTTTCTAATAATTTTTTAATTTAAAAAACTGATATAGTTCTCAGATTCAACTTCAAATGTGAAGAATACCTCAGCAAGAATACCTGATATCGGAGACCTGATTGAAGTCCCGAATTTTTGATTCTAAAAATTATTATCAAATTGAAAACTAGTTGAATTCATAAGAAAGAGATAAAAGATATACATTCATTTTGAGAAATATTAGTAAAGTTTTTTATGTGACGCGTCTCTTATCGAGAACCTGGGTTGTGCTGCTCGAACACTGGCATAGGTAGTAGGGATCAGGAACACTTCAGTCAAAGCTGGTGGATACCTCTACACTCCAAACAATGGAAGGGCGGCTAACCAGACTAGCTGGCGCGCGAGTACCGCTCTCAGGTCCTGCACGCCCTTATAACGTCTCGTTCCCACTCCCGGTTGCCCGGTGGAGGTGGTAGTTACCGTAGTGGGGGTCAGACGGCTGTGATTGGTGGTGCTGGCTCACGGAGTTTGTTGTCCTCGGCGGAGTGGGGCTCGCTTGCCGCGTTGAGTGCTGACTGACCCTACTGCTCTGCGCCTTTTTTATTTTCATACACTAACCAGTGAAATTATTAAAAATAAGTCAAGGTTGAATGGCATGTTTAGGTATATATATTTTTGTCTGACTTCGGATCACAAACAGTATATTTCAGTTAGACACTTTCCTAATTGAATTAATGATGTAGAGGGTTTCGGGTCAGACGCTGATTACATGCTGTACTTTGTAATTAAACATGATTGGGCAGCGGGCGCCTACTGGAGTTTCAGTGACTTCTTCCTGGGTCAAGATGGTAATCGACCAGCTTTCCATGTTTATTTTCGCCCGTTTATTGCTACCTTTTTCGTAAATTCCAATAAGAACATTGAAACTCTCCAATATTGCAAATACGTCACCATCGGATGTTGATAATACAATATGTTCATGGGCTGGAATAGGCTTATACTTCTTTTTTGTTCTAATTTGAATTGGTCTGTCGACAGGAAAAGTGTATATTCGAAGTTCAAATATTCGGCGTGGATTCACAAGAGATGTAAGTCGGACAAATCTTAGTTTTTCGAGTCCACATCCATGTCCGTCAGGAGATGGAAGCTTTGTAGGTAAAATGGCAGGAGGAGCTTTAGATCTGGCAGGAGGAGCTATAGATCTGACAGGAGGAGTCATAGATGTGGCAGGAGGAGACCTGGACCTGGTACGAAAAGGAGGCTCGGTAGGAGCAAGAGAGCTCTTAAGTGAATGTCTGTCAGAGGAAGATTCGTCACGAGGAACATAAGGAATAGGAGCGCCATTTGGTAAGCAGTCAAACTGTGAACTTAATTCTGCAACAAGAAACAGAGCTCTAAAACAACTGTTATTCTCACAAACTTTGATAAAAAAATCATTAATATTATTATATAGAAAACGTTTTCCAAGAAGTCCATCACTTTATCGTCCATGGAAATCAAGTAGAGCTTCTGCTAGCTTCCACTTAAACTTATTGTACTTTCTTCTTCTGATAATCGTACGAATGCCGCATTAGTACGGGATAAACTCAGGTTAAATTTGTTCTTATTTCGGAAAAAATCGATATTAAAAATTATTAAAATGTTATAGTTACCAATAGAATCAAGCACGATGGCCAGGATGTAGACCAGAGTAGAAACGAATCCCATTTTTTCCAAGAAGAGAAAAAACTAATTAATTTATTATTGACGAATTTGGTTAACAATGTAACGAAAGAAAATTCTAATGTTTTATCACGTGTTTTATATTATATCTTATAATCCTTATCTCACAGAGTATAGGCGTCAAGTACATCCATTAAGTTCATGAAATAGTAATTGATCTTGATAATGGTATTTAACCTAAGTTTTATCAGATATTTACATTTCATTTGAATCAGTTTCGAGGAAAAAGTCTGCCATAATTTGAAATTTACAGCACATATTTAACGAAATAACTTCTAATTATCGAGTTTTGAAATTCAGATAAATTAAAATTCTTAGCCTAATATATGAGACAATTAATTTTTTTTGCCTGGGAAAAGCTACCATATAATTATTTTTTGATGAAATTAATGTTTTCAGAGTTGGACTGGACCGGACAGTTGAATTTTCAACAAAGAGATCAATTTTCATCTAAAATAATAAACCTTGAAAACAGAAATTCTCAAAAAAAGAGATCAGCATTCAGCCAAAAAGTTGAATTTTCAACCAAACAGTTTAACCATGAAAATTATTTTTCTACAACAACTTTTGTCCATTAGTTTTTTTCGTAGCTTGTGTATTTTTTCTCCAAAATTTAATTTTTTTGTTGTTGATGTTATTTTTTACGATTTGAACAAAAACTGCACATCCTATTTAAAAAATGATCAGTGATAAAGTGGTTTCTTCTTGTGTGCATAATATTTCTGTATTTATATTTTTTCGTATCTTGAACGAAACCTTGATATGGAATTCTTGATTTTTCATTTTTTTTTGCGGTTAAAACCAGAAATGTTTATCAGAAAAGGCCGGATAGCGAGCTGGATCTTTCCCTTTGGTCCCTGAAAGCGTTTGGGAAAACAATCCAAAAAAATTAATTAAAAAAATGGGTTAAACAATCAACCAAGAGAATAAATTATCAACCAAAATGATGACTTTCAACCAAGAAAAATAATTTTTCATCAAAAAAGACTTATTATATACATTTTCATCAAAACAGTTGAATTATCAACAAGAAACAATCAATTTTCAATCAAAAAATATAAATCATCAACCAAAAATGGAATGGTAACATTTTTATTTCAGAAAAGTAACTCTAAAAAAAATAATTCTCAACAAAAAATTCAAATATTCAAACAAGTAGATGAATTTTCAAATGAAATCATGAATTTAAAAAAATTATTTTTGAAAAAAGAGTTCAAAATTCAACCAGAAAGTTGTTTTTCTCCAAAAAAGATAAAGTTTCTACGGAAAAAGACGAATTCTCAACAAAATATATGAATTTTGTACCAAATGTTTAAATTTTAAAATTAAAAAAATATTTTCCGGTGATTTGAACCAATTTAGATTATTACAACTTTACAAGTAGGAAAAAGAAATAGTGAAAAAAAATCGAAAAAAAATCATTCTTTAATAAAGGGGAAGAAAAGCTCTAAACTGTGAATTAAAAAAAAATTATGTGGAAGGGAAGGGAAATAGTGGAAGTGGGGAGAATGAGGGTAGGTGGATTAGGGAAAATGGGCAGTAGAGAGAGACGGGAAGTTAGAGGATGGAAAGCGAGTGGTAATTCAGATAGCGGATACCTTACTGAGTCTGACTGCCTGTGTTGTGAAAAATCGATCTTGCTCAAAAATTCATTTTAAATTAACAGTTACATATTGAACTACTTAAAAAAAAAAGAGATTTCCTTTCAAATTTTTTTATGTTTAACAACTCAGCTATTTTCTTTGATTTCATAAATCATTTAAAAAATCCTCAAAATACACAAGCATTATTAAATTTTCCAAAAGCCTTCTCTGGCCCGCCTGAGCAAGAATCAAAATCCTAGAACTCTTTTAAATTGGCTAATATTGTACTGAAAAAACCACTCAATTTTGAATCTTCCTGATTTTAATTCTCCGGAAATTCTCAAGGGAGGTTAAAAGATAATATAATTTCGAATAATGAAAACAAATACATTTTGTGCTTGTTTGGTATTTGAAAGATATTTTCCTCGATTAAAAAAAGTGCTCAACGTAATTTTAGTTATCTCAAGCCCAAAAAATGAATATTGTTACAAATTATTTATAAAAATCAGCAACATATTCTCATACGTGATCGAAATTAATTTTGGAAGAGAGCTAATGGTGAACATTAGAAAAAATTTTGCAGGTTCAAATTGTTTATTTGAAGATAGTTATTCAGTGTTCTATGATTTTGCTTTCTCTTTAGGTAAGCAAGTTGCAATTATTATTTAATCCAAATGTTGTATGGCTCATTGACACCTTTTGCTTAACTATTTAGAAATTATACAGTTGTTATCTTTATGAACGATATTTTACTTAAATATAACTTTTTAATCAAAACCTACCGAAGAGAATTTCACACAACCTTGCAACGTATAAAATTATCCCTAGAACATTAGGATCAAATCAGAAATGCAACTTCTACTTAAAGAGGAAACAAAATCATGAAACTGCGAATAACTAATGTTAGAGAACCTTCAGTTCTCTTCCCAAATTAAATACAATTATCAACGGGAATATTTCCCCTGATTTTATTAATAACTTTTAACAATGCTCATTTTTTAAAACAAGCAAATATGTAGTTTTTTCAGAGTGATATTTTGGAATCAAGGAAGTAATTAATTTAGTATAATAGTACTTAAAAATGTCTCATAAATTATTTTCAAATAACAAGTTTGGGTTTTCAAATTTTTTAGGAATTTACCGATTTACTACCATGGAACCAGGTTGGAGGTTAACGAAGTTGAGTTTTGAATTTTGGGATCTTCGGAGTCGAATTTCAAAAAATGTATCTTTCAGTCTTGCATTTTTCTTTGCTAATTTCTTATCGTCTCTTCAACGAGCATATTCTGATTCTTTATCTACGAGACGTGTATCTAAAAAAATGTTAAACATCACGAAATATTCCAGGTTATATCAAATGTCATTTAGATAAACATCGATAACCGACCAACCTATAAATTATTTTAAAAAAAGAATTGAATATACGTACCAGAGATTTAGAGCACGAAAAGCTGCATTATCACCAGTGCCGAACACGAGCAACTTGATCAAAAAATGTTTTCTGGATGAAAGAAATAGACATTCTTTCGGAGAGGCACTGTTTGTAAAATATTTGAAAAACGTTTGCCAGATAGGCTAAGAACGTCAACAACATCGTCGCTGTGAAAAACAAATTCAAACAGAGAGTACAAAACTACGGCAATCGTTGAGCAACTATATGAAAATAGATTACAGTTTCTCAATTTATCACGGCAGTTTTGCATGCTCATGATTCTCCCCGTCCCATTGGCTGGTTATTGCATCCGGCGGCTCAATTGCGAGCATAGTCGCAGAGCTTGCTAGGCTTAACGCAGTAAACCTGGGTTATGCTGTTCGAACACTAGCACAGCTAGTATGGATCAGGAACACTTCAGTCAAAGCTGGTGGATACCTCTACACTCCAAACAATGGAAGGGCGGCTCACCAGACTAGCTGGCGCACTAGTACCGCTCCCAGGTCCTACACGCCCTTATAACGTCTCGTTCCCACTCCTGGTTGCCCGGTGGAGGTGGTAGTTACCGTAGTGGGGGTCAGACGGCTGTGATTCGTGGCGCTGGCTCACGGAGTTTGTTGTCCTCGGCGGAGTGGGGCTCGCTTGCCGCGTTGAGTGCTGACTGACCCTACTGCTCTGCGCCTTTTTAATTTTAATACACTAACCAGTGAAATTAATAAAAATAAGTCAAGGTTGAATGGCATGTTTAAGTATATATATTTTTGTCTGACTTCGGATCACAAACAGTATATTTCAGTTATACACTTTCCTAATTAAATTAATGATGTAGAGGGTTTCGGGTCAGACGCTCATTACATGCTGTACTTTGTAATTAAACATGATTGGGCAGCGGGCGCCTACTGGAGTTTCAGTGACTTCTTCTTGGGTCAAGATGGTAAATGACCAGCTTTCCATGTTTATTTTCGCCCGTTTATTGCTACCTTTTTCGTAAATTCCAATAAGAACATTGAAACTCTCCAATATTGCAAATACGTCACCATCGGATGTTGATAATACAATATGTTCATGGGCTGGAATAGGCTTATACTTCTTTTTTGTTCTAATTTGAATTGGTCTGTCGACAGGAAAAGTGTATATTCGAAGTTCAAATATTCGGCGTGGATTCACAAGAGATGTAAGTCGGACAAATCTCAGTTTTTCGAGGCCACATCCATGTCCGTCAGGAGATGGAAGCTTTGTAGGTGAAATGGCAGGAGGAGCTATAGATGTGGCAGGAGGAGACCTGGACCTCGTACGAAAAGGATGCTCGGTAGGAGCAAGAGAGCTCTTAAGTGAATGTCTGTCAGAGGAAGATTCGTCACGAGGAACATAAGGAATAGGAGCGCCATTAGGTAAGCAGTCAAACTGTGAACTTAATTCTGCAACAAGAAACATAGCTCTAAATCAACTGTTATACTTATAAAGTTTGATGAAAAAAATTGCATAATACTATAGAACAAGTTTTTGAAAAAATTCCTAATTTTATTGTTCTTCCAATCAAATGGAGCTTCAGCTAGCTTCCACATTAACTCGTTGTACTTTCTGTTTCTGATAAGAGGCCGTACTTCAATTACATAACAGATAATCGAACCTCTCCAAAAAAAACCCCGGGGGGGGGGGAAGAGGCGGAACAAAGGATTGCTACACCCCCCCCCCTCTTGCTGTACGTAATTTATGGTTAAGAGAATACTCAAATATTCTATAAAATAATTATATTCTTCATAAAACAATTACAATTACAACAAAATGGTGTAACTTTCAACCTCAAAAGACAAATTCGCAAAAAAAGTATAATAGTTGATATTTCAACCAAGAAGGATGAAATTTGATTCAGGAAAAATGCATTTTTAAATCAAACAGACGAATTCTCAACAAATGCAGATTTATCAGTAATGAAAGAAGAAAAAAGTTCATCTAAATTGTGGAACATTGAAGCCAAAAGACTAATTTTTAGTACACAAATTGTAAATTCGACCAGAAAAATATTTTTTTTTTTCCAGCCAAAAAATGATTTTTAAACAAAGTGGTTCAAACAAAATTTTCAAAGAAAATAGGTTGAATTAGAGGTGAATTTTCTACAAAGATACTTGAATTTTTAACCCGGAAAGACGAATTTTCAATTATAACAGTTGAATTTTAATTAGAAAGTATTTTAATGGATTTTTCAACACAAAATGCTAATTTTTGTTAAAAGGTGAATTCTCTACGAAATGATTAAATTTTCAAGAAAAAAGGAGATTTTAAGACCAGAAGGGATGACTTTTTAACAAACTCATTGAATTTTCAACCACATAGTTGCATTCTCATCAAAGCAAGATGAATTTTCTACTCAGTCAGATGAATTTTGTAATAAAAAAGATAAATTTCCGAAAAAATAGTTTGAGTTTCAGCCACTTAGTTGAAATCCTAATCACAAAGTTGATTTTTCACAGAAACAGATAAGTTTTTTACCAAGAGGGCATGGATTTTCAAAACAAAAAGATGAATTTTCTACAAAAAAATTGAATTTCCAATCGAAAATATAAGTTATTAACAAAAATGCGCACTTTCAACAGAAAGATGGAATTTACACTAAATCAGATGAATTTTTGAAGCAAAAAGACAAATTTTCAAAAAATAGTTGGGTTTTTATCCAAAGAACATTTCAATTGATTTTTCAACACCAAAATATGAATTTTTCTTGAAAGGTGAATTTTCTACGGAATAGTGAAATTTTCAAACAAATAATAAAATTTCTGAATAACAATTTTCAGGAGGAAGCAACTGCAAAAAAAGGAAATATCAATACAAAGCAAATAAATTACTAACAAGAATTTCTGATCAGTTCTGTTGAAAATTCATCTTTTTGGATTTAAAATTTGACTAATTTTATTGAATAATTTATTTATTTGCATAAAAATTCAACCATACCGTTGAAAGTCGTTTTTTTAAATTGAAAATTATTTCTTTTTCAATTGAAAATTGAACTGTTCGAGTTGAAGATCCTTCATTTTTAGTTAAAAATTCATTCCTTGATTACAAATTTGACTATTTTGTTGAATATTCTATTTTTTGTAAAAGATTCATTTTTCAATTGAAATTGTTAGCATTTAATTTTTGGCTGGAAATGTATCTCTTGTAGTTCAAAATTCAACTGTTATTTGGATGAAAAGTTATCTTTGTTAGTTAAAAATTTAACTGCTTGTTTGAAAGTCGAAATACTTTGTCAAAAATTCATTTCTTCTGATTGAAAATTCTTGATTCCAATTGACAATAATTTGGCTGAAAATTGAACTATTTCGTTAAAAATTCGGTTTTATTGGTTGAAAATTAACTTTTTTAACTGAAAATATGACTTGTACATTTTTTAATGTGAGTTTCTCTTTTTCATTTGAAAATTCAACTAGTGAATTAATATTCGAAGTACTTATTAAAAATTCATTTTTTTTTCAACTATTCCAGTCGAAGAATCTTTATTTAAAAATTTACGTATATTTTAAAAAATTCGTCTTCTTCGATAGAAAATTAATATTCCTGGTTGAAAAATTCACTATTGTGCTTAAAATGTAACAGTTTTGTTTAAAAATATGTTATACGTGACTCGCATAGGGCTAGATCATTTTAATTATTAAAACCCTCTTGCATACGACGTTTATACATTCGGTGGGCAACCATTTTAGATATTAGGCCCTTTAGACTCTAACGAGTAAGAGAGATAGAGAGCAAAGAGGGAGAGACTGAAACACCGCGCGTACAGTGCCATGGAAACTGAAGCGCGCGCATCTCCCTCCACTCTACCCTTCCCACTCCATCCAGCTCACGCGAGGCCCCTCGGGTTTAAAAAGGCGCGCTCCGCCACGGAACGGCAGAACCATGCCAGAACGATCAGGGCTGGATTCCCCGCTCTGATCTCAAGGCTAAGGGCAGGACATCCCGCTATTCTCTCATCATCACTCTCTTTCCCAAGGCTGGATCTCTAGCTTTGGTAAATCGAACACCGCCACCAGGCCACGCAACAAACGCGTCCCCTTGCTGTTGGAATCTCAACTCTGATATATTCTCGCTCTCACTCTCTTACTTACTTTTTAAGACAATGAATCAGTAACCCTTGTATGCAAACCGAAATAAATTTATTAATCTCATTCCTAGCCCTTTCTTAGTTTTGTTTGTTTTTCTCTTCCCAATTTTTTCCTCCTTTCACGAGTCGACTGGCAAACCAGATAACTCGTCACCGCTGATACGGCTAGCATACCAGATGTATTCGGCTGGATCCCGAACTCTAATTATCGTATACACTTATTTGTTTCTTTGAATATATATTATTAAGGATCGTCCATTACCGGTTATAGCTCTGTCCCTTTCTCTCCTGAGGGTCAGACAGGACTCGTTATAGCTCAGGGAAACACGCTTCCTCTCCCTCACTCCTATAATGGATGGCCTCCAATCATGGAAGTACCTTATGAAAACTCCCGGATGTCCTCGAATTTATGTGGCTCCCCCTAACAGCCGGAACGAGGCTCCTAAAAGTATCGCAAAATTGGACCAGTTCCTGGCAAAACACAACGCAACCTTGGACAGGCCAAAAGCTGCTCATGGTCAGAAAGTGGAGTGACCATTCCCTTGCTCTCTCTCTCTTTCTATCTTCAGAGATACATCTCTGGACCTCTCACACCCTCCTACGAACTTCCCCAAATCCATATACCTCGCACCCTCTCCTTCTACCTGCACATGTACATCTCCAGACCTCTCCCCCTCCAATCGTATCCCCCCACGATTATCTCCTCACAACCATTACCCTATCCCCACATAAAGTAAGGAGCATATCAAATTAATCATTTTAGTTTAAAATTCGCGTAAGCCTAGTTTATGCGAAGTAACACACCATAATTTTATGTAATTCAGAGGATAGTCCGAAGTAATCCACCTCCGCTGGACAATTTCTGCGTAACAAATCATTCCGTAACAAATCGTAAAAAAATCTCTTGACACTTCCTTCCCTCTTGAGCTGTTACGTAATTTATGTACGGTCCCTAATCGTACAAATTCCGTATCAATACGGAATGAACTCGGGTAAAATTTGTACTTATTTTGGAAAAACTCGATATTAAAAATTATTAAAATATTATAGTCACCAAAAGAATCAAGCACGATGACCAGGGTGTAGACCAGAGTATAAACGACTTCCATTTTTTCCAAGTAGAGGAGAAACTGATTAATTTACTAATGAAGAATTTCATTAACAGTGTAACAAAGGAATATTCCAATTCTTCATTACGTATTGCATTTCATATCTTATAATCCATCTCACCGAGTCTAGGCGTCAAGTTGACAGAGTAAGTTTATGTAATAGTAATTAATCTTGATAAGGGTACTTAACTTGATTTTCATCAGATATTTACACTTTCTTCAAGTCAGTTTCAAGGAAAAAATTCTGCCATAATCTGAAATTCACAGCACATAACTTTTTAAGTCTTGTACTTAATTTGGGCTAAGGAAACTTGATAAATCCGTACGGGTTGGCGAGATATGACCAAAATAAGTTATGGACAAATGAAATGTTTTCTTTTTGTACTCGAGCAGGCAGAAAGAGTTTCAAAAATCAGTTAAATCAAAATTAGAAGCCTAAAACATTAGACGATCCATTTGTTTGCATGGAAAAAGCTGTGATGTAATTATTTTTTAATGAAATTAGAGTTTTTACAATTGGAGAAGACGGGACAGTTAAATTTTTAACAAAAGTGATAAATCTCCATCTAGTATAATGAACCTTGAAAACAGAATTTGTTAAGAAAATAAATCAACATTCAGCCAAAAAGTTGAATTTATTGTTTAACAAAATGCATGAATTTTTAACTAAGTACTTGATTTATTATCTGAAGAAGATAATGGTAGACATTTAATCAAAAATAATTTAATTCTATTCAACAATATTTGCATTTTTTTATAAGTTCATGATAATTCATCGAAACTTTGTAGATGTTTTTCGGGTGCACAATTTTTTTCAATTACTTATTCCGTACCTTGTATCGCTTTTCCAAAAATTTAATTTTTTTATTGGTAATGTTATTTTTTATGATTAAAACAAAAACGTCGTGTCCTAAAATAGAATTATAAATTTGTAGCTCCATTTTCAATCAATAATTGTTTGTCAATCCATTTTTTTTGTATCTTGTGTTGTTTTTCCGAAATTTTACTTTTTTTATTGTTGATGTTATTTTTTACGATTGAAAGAAAAACTACGTCTCCTATTAGAAGATAATTATTAACAAATTGGTCGATATTTTGGATACGAAACACATTAATTTTCCACCAAATATTTGAATTTTTAAATAAACAAAATAAATTTCAAATTTTTATTTGAAAAAATTAGTAATCAATAAAAAACAAATTTTCAACATATAGTTAAATTCTTAACCAAATAGAATGGGAAATTTCTTGAAAAACGGAAAAAAATAATTCTTCAATAAAGGAGAAAAAAACTGTGAACTGTGAATTTAAAAAAATGTATGTGGAAGGGGTGAAAAGTAGTAGAAGTGGGGGGAATGAGGGAGAATGAAGTAGGGGAAGTTAGGGGAAATGTGGGTGTGAAAGTATGGAGAGTGAGATGACAAAAATTAAAATTGTGGTGGAATAAACTATTTTTTTTTTAATTTGATTTTTTTTTAGTTGATGAATTTTTTAATTGAAAATTAATTCTTTTAGTTAAAAATTAATTTTCTCAATTGAAAATTTAACTACTGGGTCGGAAGTAGAACAAATTTGTTAAAGACTGACTTTATTGTTTGAAGATTTTAATATTTTGTTGAAAATTCGTTCTTTTTCTAGTTGCTAAATAATTTTTTTGACTGAAAATTCGATTGTTCCATTATTGGTTGAAAATACATCGCTCTTAGTTAAAAATTAGGCATTTTTCTTCATAATAATATGTATTTTATTGTAAATTCATCCTTTTTAGTAGAAAATAAATCTTCTTTAATTCAATTTTTACTAAATGGTTGAAAGTTGCACTACTTTGTCAAGAATTAATTCTATTATTTGAAAAACCATCTCTTTCGTTTCTTAAATTTAACTATTTTGTTGAAAAAATTTTAATGAAAATCAATTTTTTTAACTTCAAATTTAACTGTTTTCTTATTGGTTGAAATTTCACCTTTTTCATTGAGAAGTTCAACTGCTTAGTTCATTGTCTTGTATTTATTATTGAAAAAAGTGCGCATACTATGAAAAAACAATTTTGTTATTTAACAATTAATTGCAACTCGTCTTGTTTTCCCATAAATTAAATTTGTTTATTTTCAATGTTATTTTTTACATTTTTAGCTTAAAACGCACATCCTAGCGTAATGTGATTTTAAGAGTAGAGAGGTTTTTTTAATTTGTATTTTAAACAAGAGTTTATAACAAATGTGTAGATCTTTTTTGATTGCACAACTTCAGCCTTTTCATTTTTTTTCATATCTTACGTCGTTTTTTCAACAGTTAAATTCTTTTTTTTTATCTTATGTTTTTAAAATGTACAGCATTGATATATAAACTTGTATTGTCATAATAAATGATTTTTAAAATATTCTATACACAGCAGGCATGAATCGCGCGTATTACGTGCCTATTTTTAGGAACTCAAGTAGCCCTTTATGGGTTAAATGCGCATGCGCGGACTTGTGAAAGCACTTGAAACTTGTAGGAGATATTACTTGTAATTATAAGTGGACGCAAACTCTTGTGAAGCACAAAATACAAGTACTTGTGATTACAAACTAGTAATATAGTAAGTTGTAACTTGTGAACTTTTAATTTTGATAAAATAGGCTTTACACTCCAAAGAATTGGAGAATGTCTCGCCAGCCTGGCTGGCACACGAGTACCGCTCTCAGGTCCTACACGCCCTTATAACGTCTTGTTCCCACTCCCGGTTGCCCGATGGAGGTGGTAGTTACCGAAGTGGGGGTCGGACGGCTGTGAGTGGTGGCGCTGGCTCACGTGGTTTGTTGTCCTCGGTGGAGTGGGGCTCGCTTGCCGCGTTGAGTGCTGAATGATCCTACTGCTCTGGTCCTTTCTTATTTTGATACACTAACCAGTGAAATTATTAAAAATAAGTCAAGGCTGAATGGCACATTGAAAAATATATATTTTCGTACGACTTCGGATCACAAACAATATATTTCAGTTACACACTTTCCGAATTGAATTAATGATGTAGAGGGTTTTGGGTCACACACCAGTTATATGCTCTATTTTGTAATTGAACATGATTGGGCAGCGGGGGCCTACTGGAGTCGCAACGACTTCTTCCTTGGTCAAGGGGGTAATCAAAGAGCTTTTCATGTTTATTTTCGCCCGTTTACTCCTACTTTTTTCGTAAATTCCAATAATAACATTAAAACTCTCCAATATGGCAAATACGTCACCATCGGGTGTTGATAATACAATATATTCTTGGGCTGGAATAGGCGTGAACCTGTTATTTATTTTAATTTGAATTGGTCTGTCGGCAGGAAAAGTGTATCTTTGAAGTTCAAATATTTGGCGTGGATTCACAAGAGATGTAAGTCGGACAAATCTGAGTTTTTCGAGTCCACATCCATTTCCATCAGGAGATGGAAGTTTTGCAGGTGAAATGGCAGAAGGAGCTTTGGATCTGGCAGGAGGAGCTAAAGATGTGACAGGAGGAGCTATAGATGTGGCAGGAGGAGCTTTAGATGTGGCAGGAGGAGCTTTAGATCTGGCAGGAGGAGCTATAGATGTGGCAGGAGGAGCTATAGATGTGGCAGGAGGAGCTATAGATGTGGCAGGAGGAGACCTGGACCTGGTTCGAAAAGGAGACTCGGTAGGAGCAAGAGAGGTCTTAAGTGAATGTCTTTCAGAGGAAGATTCGTCACGAGGAACATAAGGAATAGGAGCGCCATTAGGTAAGCAGTCAAACTGTGAGCTTAATTCTACAACAAGAAACAGAACTCTGAAACAACTGTTATACTAACAAAATTTTTCAGCCAAAAAGTTGAATTTTCAACCAGGCATCAAAAAATAATTTACAACCAATTTTCAGATATTTTTTGAGTGCACAACTTTTATCTCTTAATTTTTGTTGTACCTTGAGTTGTTTTTCCAAAAATTTAATTTCTTATTTTTAATGTTATTTGTTATGGTTGAAGAAAAAACGAAGCGTCCTGCAATAAAATTATGAATTATAAATTTGTCTCCTTTCTGATTCAAAAACTTTTATGTAATAATTTTTTTGTAACATTTTTATCCTGAAAAAGTAACCCTAAAGATCAATTTTCCACCAAAGATGGAAAAGCTACATTGTTATTTGAAAAAATTAATTATCAATAAAAAATCTTTAGCTAAGAAAAACCAAATTTGTAAAGAAATAGTTAATTTTTTACCATTTTAATCTTTGTCCAGAAAAAATGATTGATACAAAAAGATTCGTATGAAATCTAATGCGGCCTTAGTGTGGTTCTCTTTTTTTTTCGGACACGACCACAGTTACGGTTTCACTGGTGGCTGAATGGTTCGGGTTAACCACGAAAATCAAGCCAATTCGGTAATTCTCACGTTCATCGGAATTCTCTAACCACCGTCAACCGCATGGCATAGATGAACGATTTTTAAAGAGGGATCAGGGTTCGGATCTTGATAGATTATTAATTTTTTCTTACAATTCTCCTATTCTCCCTTATTTCCACTATCTGAAATAACCCTCTCTTTCCCTAAATTCCCTCCTCTAACTACCCATCTCTCAATTACTGCTCATTTCCCCTAATTCACCGACCCTTATTTCCCCTCACTTCCCTCATTCCCCTCACTTTCACTACTTCCCCTCCCTTCCCTTCCATATGAAATTTTTTTAGTGTTTTTTTTAATTCACAGTTCGCAGTTTTCCCCTTTATTGAAGATTTTTTTTCCGGTTTTCAAGATACTTCCCCTCTTCCCCCTTTTCTCGTTTTTTCGTTTTTGAACTGAACGAATGGAACCCAATAATAAAATCTAACTATTTTTGGATAAACTTCTATTTTGCTTAGTTGAAAAATCTACTTTTATCTTTTCGAATCGGAATTTATCTCACTTGATTAAACACTCTATTTGGTTAAAAATTTAACAATTTTGTTGAATTTTTTTTTTTTTTTCAAATTAATTTTTTCTAATATGAATGTAGCTTTTCCATCTTCCTGGTTGAATGTTGAACTCTTCTTTCAAAAATTTTTTTTTTAGATTTTTAATTTTATTAAAAAATTTACCTCCTTGGTTGAATATTTTTGTTGAAAATTGTTTTTTTTTTCTTGAGAGTTACTTTTTCAGGATAGAAATGTTACTATTCCATTTTTGGGTTATAATTGATATTTTAAATTGAAAATTGATTGTTTTTTGTTGAAAATTCAACTGTTTTGCTGAAAATATATATAATAAGTCTTTTTGATAAAAAATTATTTTTCTTGGTTAAAAGTCATCATTTTAGTTGATAATTTACCTTCTTGTTTGATTGTTCAACAATAATTCGTCTTCTTTAGTTGATTTTAACTGGTTGCAAATTCTTTTTTTTTTAATTAGTTTTCCAAACATAAAACTCGAGGATTTCTTTTTTGATTAAAAATTGATCTTTCTAATTTGAAAATTCTACTACTTGTTTTTAAATTCCTTCATTTTGTTGAAAATTTTGTGTGTGAATAATTAACTTCTGAGTGAAAACTTCAACCTTTCGGTTGCAAATTTTGTTGTTTGCAAAGTACAGAAAATTCGACATTTTCGATTGGAAATTTACGTTTTTTGTTAAAAATTCAATTATTTTTTCAAAAATTAAATTATTTTGTTCAAAAGTCATTTTGCCTATTCAAAAATTGTACTGCCTTTTGAAAATTTGTATTTTTCGGATTGAAAATTCATCTCTTTTGTGTTAAAAATTCTTTTTTTTTGCTATAAAACTTCTGGGTTAAAAATTAATCTTTTCGGTTTTAAAATTTACCTACGCTCTAAAAAATGCGACTTTACACCTTGAAAACCCAACTCTTTCGTTTAAAATTCGTCTCTTTCAGGAAAAAATTAATTTTTTTTGTTTAAAAATTCAACTATTTTGTTGAAAATACCTTAACTGGAATTCTCAAGTCTTTTATATTGAATTCACAATAGTACCTAAACATTAATTTTATTTTGAAAAATTTCTTCCCCTATTGCATTTGTTCGAATGAGTTTTTATCTACTTATAGTGATATGGTAATATTTACGATACTGTCCGGTGATTATAAAAACAATTTTTTCCCCTACTTTTCAAGTTTTCGGCTCGCTTGG
The DNA here is from genome assembly GCA_932178445.1 of Andricus quercusramuli. Classification (NCBI taxonomy): domain Eukaryota; kingdom Metazoa; phylum Arthropoda; class Insecta; order Hymenoptera; family Cynipidae; genus Andricus; species Andricus quercusramuli. The sequence goes on along the minus strand of CAKNXH010000634.1, from coordinate 93,893 downwards.
ACTTTACTGCTTATTATCTTTCTTTCTTTCTAAAAATTATGCGAAAAACCCATTTTAGAAAGAACGAAATCCCCTTAAAGGCGATCTCATTTTCTGGCTGACATAACTGCTCGTAAATGGTGCCGTTAACAGGTGGACAGTAAAGGAGGCTCTAAAGTTAAACACAAAGTGGGAGGAACGGAAAAAGCTTTTACGAGAGAAATTGCTCAACAAGCATCTGCAGCAAATAGGCTTTAACGTCAGTTCGTCAATATAATAATTTATTTCAGGACTAAAAGTGAATACTAAATTTTATTAGATGAGAAATTCACCATAATTTTGTAAAGAGTCCCTAATAATTCACACGTTGGAGTGAAATCAGAAAATTAAAAATAGGCGAACAAAAAAAATCTGCGAAGATTCGAACCCTGATCGTTTGCATACAATTGCAGCGCATCGATGCAAATCTTGAGTGAAATGCGGTTGGAAGCTTTCCGAGAGTTTCCCTCACGCCTAGGCGTATTCACGTAGAAGCTGCTGAAAGGCTTGAGCCTATTAGATTAAACAACCTTCTAGTACCTTAATCACCCTCCTTTGGTATAGAGGTCAAAAAAAGACTCGAGATTAATAAGGACATTTGGAAATAATCCTTCTCATTCCTGCCGACATCTGCTTCTACTTGTGTTACAAGAAAATTTATCATTAGTGCTCTTCCTCTATTCTTATATCCCTACTTCTGATTTCACTCACCTTCTTTTCCTGTCCACATCACGTGTTCCTCTTCGCCGATCCTCTTTCTCTAACCACTCGGTCACAATCTCTCTCTTCTCACGTGCTACAAAATATTCCCTTCATTCCGAAAATTATTTCCCTTATCCGCTTCCTCTCATTTCACATCTAACACAACAATCTTTTTCGAACCTTCTATCCCTTATAACCTTGATGCCTCCCTTAGCATCTTTCCCTAATCGTGATTATTCTCTTCTCCTCCTGTACTTATCCGGCTTAACAAACTTTCAATCTCCTGTTTACTTTCCTTCAGCACCTCACCTCCTCATACTATCTACTCCTCTTTTCTTTTCCTCTTTTTCTAGTTTCTTTCTTCGTCCCGCTATTCCATGCACTTCACGCCCCTTCTCTTTATAACTTCACTATTCACTTTGTTTCACCCACTCCAGAATCTTATTACGATTTCCTAATCGATCTTTCTCTTATCTCATCCCCTTCCTTTCCTAACCAACTCGAAAAACACTCACTTTTCAATACTTTCTTTTTGAAAACCTCATGTTCTCTTCTCATTTTCCCTCAATCATTAATATTATTGTTCCATATTTCTTTACTATACTCTCCTGATATCTCCCCTATAATCTCCCTTCACACATCCTACAATCATCATCTCAATAACGCCACCACTTCGATATAGCTCCACACCAGCTCTCTATTATTATTTGTTAGGGAAAAGAGGGAGTGAGTCTCTCAAAGACAGAGAGCGTTTGAAAAAGAGGGTTTCTTGAGGCAGATAAGGAGGGAGAAGAGAAATATCAAAAAGGCTAGATTACGGAATTAAAGGAATATTTTGGAGCAGTTGAGAAAAGGGGAAAGGGGCGTAGAAGGAGGAGGGGCAAAGAGGATATTGAATTGCAGGACAAGAAAAGAAAGAGAAAAGAAGAAAATGAAAGAGGAGTAAATATTACAAGGGATGGGGTGCTGAAGAGCAGAAGATAGAAAACTGAAAATTTGTTGGGGAAAATAGATGAAGGAGGGGTTGAGGAAATTCTGTTGGAGAAAGTGTGAAGAAGGAAAGCGTGACTGCGTGGTGGGATCGAGAGGATCAGTGAAAAGAAAAACAGAAAGTGGGCGGTAAAAGCAGAAAGTAGTAATGAAAATCATAAGTAGCCATATATAGGAATAGAGGAAGCGTAAACATAGAATAAGTGGAATAGGACTATCGGAGAGGAAGGGGAAGGGACTGAAGGGGAGGAAAAAAGTAGGAAAGAAAGTGGATCGAGAGTGTAAGGAGAAGTGGGGTTTAGGGTAGAAGGAGATGTGTATAGGATGTCACGGATTAGGGGAGTGGGGCGGATAGTAAGGCTAGAAAGAAAGTGCAAAAAGTGAAAAGGAAAGGGGTAATGGAAAAGGCATAGGTAAGTTCCATGACTTTTTAATTAAAATTCGCAAGAGGTGAGAGGCATTAGGAGAGGGTTAATTGTGGTGGACGAGAAATGCTAAGATCAGGAAAACCGCGATAGTGGGCTTATTTCAGATATATGATTATTCAAATAATTTGTTCTAAATTTAGAGTGATGGATGTCAAGGAGGACGTATGCATGTAGTAAGGCATAAGAGGGTGATAATGAAGAGATGAAATTGAGGGTTGGTGAGGAGCTTAATCAAAGATAAGAGGGGAGGATGAATGGAAAATACTGAAAAAGGGATGTTATAAAGGAATAACAAATGATAATATGGAGCAATAAGAGGAGAAGAAACGATAGAGTGAGATACTCAAAGGGAGAGCGTTAGAAAAAGTAGGTTGGTTGAGGTGAATAAAAAAAAGAAGGAGAGGACAGAAGAGAAAATTAGAGTATGGGATTGAAGAAAGATTTTGAAGTGGGTAAAAAAAGGAGGAAGGTGTGAATAAAGAGAGAAAAAAAGTGAAAAGGAAAAGAGGAGTGTATATAATGAAGGAGGTTGTTGAGGAAGAGAAGCTAAGAAATTAAAAGTTTCTTGAGGTGGATAAGTTCAGGTTGGGGGCGAAGAAATCTTAATTGGCAAAAGTGGTTCAGAAAGGAGAGGAGAAAAGTTCTGAGAGGTAAATCTTTAGGATGAAAGGATATGGTGATAGATGTGGGAGAACATAAATTGAATGAGGGCAAGCATAACTATGGGGTTGAGGGGAATATTTTGGAGTGGATGAAAAAAATGAAGAGGGGACTTAGTGATCGGAGGGAGTGGACATGAGACAGGAAAACAGGATGTGAGCGGAAGTGAGAAAGAATGGTGATGGACATCATAAGTACGGATATAAGGGAATAGGAAAATAGCAGGAAATAACTGGGAGGAGGAAGAGTAAGAAAAAAATGAAGTATAATAAAAGTAGATGTGTACAGGAAAATGTAAGCTGGGGAAGTTCAGAGGGTATTGCGGTTGATCAGAGAAGGTAGAGAAGGGAAGGACTAATTGTGTAATGGAAAATGGATATATCATTAGCATAACGTTTCCTCTAAAGTTCTCAAGAGGTGTGACTTGAAAAAAGAGAGTTTGTTTCGGTGGATAAGAAGAATGCAGGTGAGAAAAAGCACGATTGAAGAGAGATGATAACAAAGAAGTGGGTAAGGTTTTGGAAGAAGAAGATTGAAAGGAGAGTATTGAGATAGATGTAAACGGAGAGGAAGAGGATGAGAAAGCAGATAAGGGGAAGCGTGAGATTCGGTGTTAGAAGAAAAAGAGGTAGTAATTGATGAAAGTAGTTGTGCTGTTTACATCTACGGAAAAGGGGAAGGTCTATAAAAAAGAGGAGAGGGTGGAGAGTATGTGTTAAGAGTTTTAAGAGAGGGGAGCGTGAGATTATGAGCGAGAGAGACATGATAAAAGGGAGGGGAGAGGGGCGATGGGATGATGAGAGATGAGAGAGTGACTAGAGAAGAGACAGAAGAGGCTAATGTGTTCGATGAAAATGGAGTGTATAAGAAAGTCTCTCCTCTCTTCTTGATTTTTTCTTGTCCTTTTCCTTAATTATAATAATTTCTTTTCTCACATACTATTTATTAGATACCATTTGATTTCTTTCCTAAATATTTGTAAAAGTTTTAAAAGAGGCACTCTCTCAGAGAAGATGAGTATAAGAAAGAAGATAAAAAGTTCGAGATTGGTAACGTATTCCTAGCTGTCTGGGGCTCGGGGTCAATATAACAAACTGGGATAGATTGATGGTCTTTAGAGGTGGTAAAAAGATTGCTTTCTGATGCAAGTTGAGCAGAGTTTAGAATATTTATCAGATCTTTTTTTGCCTCTCAAACAGTAAGAGAGGCTTCAACGATTTTCAATACTGGCACTAAGCGTGTTATCTGTTTTTTTGTCCAAAGAAGTGAATAGCATGTAAACCTGTATAATCTTGTTATGCGATCGAGTAGAGTGGAGTGGAATTAGAGAGTAATCCCAACTATCGAGTGTTTTTGTATCCTGCTTTCGCTCATTACGGAACAAGAGGCGGACCATTTTTATCTCGCTATTGGAAGCTGTCCATGCTTGAATATTATCGTTCTCTCTTTTTTTGAGTGGGCGGGGGGGGGGGGGGGGGGGGAATAAACAGGGGTTGGATTGTTTGAAAAATAATAAAAAAAAAAGTGGGAAGATAAAAAAACAAACAAACGCGACCCA
>CAKNXH010000634.1:79034-89437 GCA_932178445.1 Andricus quercusramuli | reverse complement strand
GAATCCAGAGTTTCGATTGTGTCAATAGAATGAAAATAAACGTGGATAATTTACGAAACAGAGCAACGGGAACGTCCAATAAGTACGTAAGGATGAGTTTTCAAATTTCGAACTCCCCCCCCCCCCCCCCAATTATAATGATTCGTACGATTTAAGAGATATTAAGGTATTTTAAGAGATTTCAGGATATATTAAGGGATTTTAGGAGATTTGAAGAGATTTCAAAAGATTTCAAAATATTTCAAAGGAAGCCATAGGGGCGGTGAGGGGGTCAATTGAAGCAAAAAGTGTGTGTATAATGTTTTATCATGTGCGTTTGAAGCATGTTGAAAAGAGAACTGAAATCTTCTCTGGGTCAAAATTCTAAAAATTTTAATTTTTGAAAAATTTTCTTGTCACGATGTCTGACTGATATTCTATTTAGGGACATGGCTGACCAAAGAAGGTAATTACTACTTGAGAAAGCTTTGCTCGTGAGTTTTGCGAATTCGCAAAAACTTCCTCCTGAAGATTATCTTTTTGGTTATAAATTTTATTATTTTATTGAAAATTTGATAATTTTCTTAAAAAGACATCATTAATTTTTGCAAATTCAACTGTTTTGTCAAAAATTCGTTTTTTGAGTTAACAATTCAACTCTTTTCGTATAATATCAACCTTTTTTTTAAATTCATATTTTGTTGCTGATAAGTCAATTGAAATATTTTCACCTGGAAATTTTTTTTTTTTTATTTGAAAATTCTTATTTTTTTAGTAGAAATATTACATCTTTCGTGAACAAAAATGCAACTGTTTGGTTGAAAATAAAACTATTTTGTTGAAAAGTCATACTTTTGGTTAAAAATTCTACTGTTTTGTTGAAAATTTAACTGTTCCGTAGAAAACTTACTTTTTATTCAAAATTAATATTTTGGTGTTGAAAAATGAACTGAAACCTTTTCTGGATGAAAGTTCAACTTAAAAAGAAACTTTTCTTTTTTTTTTAATTAAAAATTAATCTGTTTTAAAACAAATTTAATCTTTCTTGGATAAAAATGCAACTGTTTGGTTAACAATGAAACTATTTTGTTCAAAAGTCATATTTTTTGTTGAAAATCATACTGTTTTGTAGAAAATTCAACTATTTCGTAGAAAATTTATTTTTTGTTTAAAATTCGTATCTTGATGTTAAAAAAACAACTGGAAGATTTTCTTGATGAAAATTCATCTATTTTTTTGAAAATTTGTTTCCTTTTTAAATAAAAATTCGTCTGTAAGATCAATTTCATCTTTTTTTGATGAAAATGCAAATATTGGGTAGAGAATTCAACAATTTGGTTAAAAAGTCCTCCTTGTTGGGTAAAAATTTGTCTTTTTGAATTGAAAATTTAATCTTTTTCGTAGAAACTTATTTCGTGGTTGAAAATTTATATTTTGATCGTGAAAACTCAACTTAAATCTTTTTCAACAGAAAATTCAACTATCTCTTTTTAATTTATCTTTCTGATTCATAAATTCATCTCCTCTGGTCAAAATTTCTTTTGTTTTTTTCATGAAAATGCAACTTTTTGGTTCAAAATTCTTCTTCTTTTCTTGAGTACTCAACTATTTTATTTGAAAGATTTGGTTGAATCACTTTGTTAAGAAATCGTTTTTTTTTTGAAGAGTTATATTCTTAGTTGAAAATTCTTCTTTTTTCGTAACAAAAATTCTTGGTTTGAAATTTCATTTTTGTTGGGTAAAAATGCATCAGTTTCGTGGAAAAATAATTTTTTGCTGAAGTCATATTTTTTGTTTGTAAATTTAATTTTTGTAGAGAAAATTTCTCTTTTGGCTTGAAGGTTCAAAAATTTAGGTAAAATTTTCTTTCTTCAGTAAAAAATCTTTATTTGTTAAAAATTCATTTTTTTGGTTTCAAAAAACTTTTTTTTTTGTATAACTTTCATGTTTTTTCATTGAAATATAAACTATGTCACTTTTTGTTAGGAATTTATATTTTAGGGATGAAAATTCAAGAATTTTAATAAAAACCCAAGTATTCCTTCCTAATCCTCCATTCCTCCTACCTTCATTTCTCATAATTTTCCCTCACCTCCTTCCATATTCACTCTCATTACTAACTATCTCCCGTACCTCTTCACAATTACATTCACATCCTCCACTCCTCCTACCCTCATTTCTCATAATTTTCTCTCACGTCCTTCCATACTCACTCTTATTTCTAATTATCTCCCCTACCTCTTCACAATTATATTCCCATCCTCCATTCCTCCGACCCTCATTTCTCATAATGTTCTCTCACCTCCTCCCATACACACTCTTATTTCTAATTATCTACCCTACCTCTTCACAATTACATTCACATCCTCCACTCCTCCTACCTTCATTCCTCATGATTTTCCCTTACCTTCTTCCATACTCACTCTCATTTTTAATAACTTCTCCTACCTCTTCACAATTATATTCATATTCTCTACTCCTCCCACCCTCAATTATCATAATTTGCACTCACCTCCTTCCATACTCACTCATTTCTAATCATTTCCCCTACCTCTTCACAATTATATTCACCTCCTCCACTCCTCCACCCTCGCTTCCCATACATTTCCTTCACCTCCTTCCATACTCATTCTCATTTCTAATCATTTCCCTGCCTCGCCACAATTATATTCACATCCCTTTATTCTCCTACCCTCATTTCCCCTAATTTCCCCTCACCTTCCCACTCCTCATTTTCCCTCACTTCCTTTATTCACCCCTTATTCAACCTTACTTTCTTTCTCTTCCTCTGCTCGCTCTTCACCTATTTCCTCTCACTTTCTCTACATCCTTGCCCCTTTTTTCCTTTTACCACCCCTCCTTTTCCTTTCGGCATGCACCCTCATTTTGCCTCCTTGAAAAAAGTACGACGGAGGCATGGGTGAACGGGCAGAAAAAATAAAAGAAAAACTGCAAAATTAAAATGTAGTGGAAAAAATTTTTCAATAGGGTTTAAACTATGCCTTGAGGGAGGGACTGACTTGGAAATGAAAAAGGGATATGTATCTTCAATTACTTTTACTTTGAAGTCTTGAAGGAGTGACAGTTATAAAGGAAGAGTTTGTTGTTGTGAAATAAAAAGGTAAAGTTAAATAACATCCCCATTAGGGAAACAGGGTCAGAAGAAGGAGGTGAGGTTGAGAGGGCGAAAGGTTTTAAAGGGGGGCCTTATTTAGATAAATGATTATTAAAACAATTTTTCATGCAATTGCAGAGAGAAATCACAAGAGAGATATGTGTATAATGACGAATGGAAGGGTAATAATGGTGGGATGATTAGTGAGGAAGGTGGAGAAGAGAAGAGGGGAAATAGAGAGTTCGTGAGTAGGTAAATCTAAGTGAGTGATGGTTGAGAGGAAGATTGTGGGATGTGTGATAAGAGTGGAGGTTAAAATGGTATCATTGAGAATGAGATAATAAAGAAGTAAGGAATAATAATATTGAGGAATAAGGGGAGGAGAAAAAGGAATCACGTTCTCAAAGAGATAGCGTTAGAAAGTCGAGGTGAATAAGAAAACAGGGGAAAAAGATAAGAAGTGCTCGATTAGGGAATCAATGGAAGATTGTGGACCATGTGAGAGAAAAGGTGAAAGTAGTGAGAGGAAGTAGTGGAATTGAGAAAGAGTGAAGGCGGAGAGAGTGTGAAGCTACAAGACAATAACGAAAACCAGTAGAAGAGGGAACGGAAAAGAAGAGAAGACAGGTAATTAAAATTTTTTTAAGGTAAATAGGTTGAGAGATGAGAAGAGAGATAGGGTGGCTGAGTGGTGGAAGGAGGAGAAAGTGGATGGTGTGAGAAATCAGAAGTGGGACGTAAGGGAATGGAGAAAGAACAGTAAGTGGAAGAGTGAGGAAAAAAATCAAAAACAAAAAAACAAAAACTGGAGAGGAAAGCAAGAGAGTTGAAGGTTGAGGAGGAGCGAAACATAATGGGAGGGGAAAGGGTAAGAAGAAGAAGTGGTGTATTTTTTAAGAGAGGAAGATTGTGAGATGTGTGATAAAAGTGGAGGTTGGAAAGGTATCATTGAGAGAATGATATAATAAAGAATTAAGGAATAATAATATGGAGGAATAAGGGGAGAAGAAGGAAAAGGATCAGGATCTCAAAGAGAAAGCGTTGAAAACTTGAGGCGGATAAGAAAAGTGGGGAAGAATATAAAAAATGCTTCATCAGGAAATTACAGGAAGATTGTGGAGCATGTGAGAAAAGAGGGTAAAGTAGTGAGAGAAAGTAGTGTATTTGAGAAAGAGTGAAGGCAGAGAGAGAGTGTGAAATTACAAGACAATAACAAAAACAAGGAGAAGAGGGAACGAAAAAGAGTAGATATTATAAGGTGGTGAAAAGCAAAAGAAGGAAGATCGTTTTTTTTTGAGGTAGATAGGTGAAGGTGTGAATGAGGTAGAGATTTTTGTGTGGGTGAGAAGGGGGATAGGGTAGCTAAGGGGTGGAAAGAAGAGAAGTCGCGAAGGAGAGAAAAAACAGGATGTGGACGCAAAAAGAAGTGGATAGTGTGAAAAATTAGAAGAAGGGGCATACGGGAATGGAGGGAGGACAGTAAGTGGAAGAATGAAATAGGACTCCTGAAGAGGAAAGCAAGAGAGTTGAAGGCTGGGAAGAAGCAAAACATAACGGAAAAGGGAAAGAGTAAGAAGAAATGGTAGGTTAAGAAGAGATGTGTATATGAAAATGTTAATTGGGGAAGGGTAGAGAGTAGGGAGTTTAGGAAGAAAGAGGAAAAAGAGGAAGAAGAGAAGGAAGAGGTGAAAAGGGATGGGTAATGGAGAAGGTAATGGAGGTAATGGAGGTAATGTATTTCCATCGCCGTGCTTTTGGCATTTTTTCCCTTTTTTTAGCCTGTGGTGAGTCCTGCCGGATTGAAACAGCTCTCAGACTCGTTCTGCCAATATATTTATCGACATACTTTTCTACGGAAAGAGTGCGAATCGAATGGAGTAGCATTTCAATGGAAAAGTCTTTCCCTGTGCCCACAGGCCACGTTTTTACCGATTCTCACGTATTTTCTGTAAATGAGAGTGAGCAAACTTTTCGAGCACCATTTCTCCTTTCAAAACGAAACTTTTGCCAATAAAATCACAACAAAAAATTTAATAAAATATGCAAAGTAAAATAACAGATGCAGCAAAGTATCCTCTATGGAAAAGTTATAATACTGAACATTTTGAAAGTGTGTATATCCCTTTTTTATATAAAATTCCAAATAAGTAATTTTATTCAAAGATAAAATTAATTTCTGAATTTTCAAAATATTGTTGATTAAGTGGAAAATTTGAATTTTTATTGCCTGTTCAATATTGCGAAATAATTCTGTTACTAAAATTTTGCCACCAAAAAAAATTGGTCAAAATTGTCGGTACGAGTAACAAAAAAATTGCTGGTATTGATTTCTGGAATTTTTTAAAATGATTTTTGTTTATTTTAAAAGACTTATTCTAAGTTTTGATCAATTTAAATTATTTCGAAAAAAAATCTAGAAGATTTCAAGAGAATTCTTTCAATTGTGTAGGATTTCTATTTTTTTTAGAGAAACTGAATTGAAAGAAACAGGCTTTTTGTGAATTTTGATAGGTTTCAAGAGAACAATAAAATTTGCTTAAGATATATTGAGAAATCTTAATTGATTTTTTATCATGAATAATAATTTATTTAAAAAAATTGAAAAATAGTTCCTAAAACTTGAAAAAAGAATTAAAAGATTTTCAATCAAAAGTATGCATTTTTGCAAGATTAAAAAATTGTAGAAAAAATTCGAGTAAGCTTAAGCGATATTTAGAAACTTCAAAACAATTTAAAAATAATGGGAAATTCGGAAATTTCGAGAGGTTTAATGAGAATCAAAAAATTTTATTTAGATTCCTAAACAAATTTTTAATGATGTCTCATTTTGGAAAATTGATTTGAAGAGATATATTAAAAAATATTCCAGAAGATTTTAATGAATTTCAAAGATTATTACAAAAAATTGACATTTTTGAACAAAAATCGTTCGTTTTTGAAGGTTCATAATTTTTTGTACAAGTTTAGGTTACTTTAGCATTTTTAACAGAAAATTGATTTATTTGAAAGAATTAAAAATATTTAATTTTTTATTTAAAATTTTTTTTAATTATCATACTGTCATGAAATGCTCAATTTTTTGGTTTGTTGGCATTTTATGGATGAAATTAATTATCAAAAATATTGTCCCCGTTTTTCAAGTTCAAGTTAAAAATTGGGATTTTCTTGTTGAAAATTCAACTGCTTCGTTGGAAATTCATTATTGAAAATTCACCTTTTTCGATAGAAGATTAATCTTCAGGGTTGCACATTTTTGATTAAAAGTTAATTTATTTTTAGAAAATTCAAAAATTTTGTTGAAGAGTAATTTTTTCAATTCAATATTTATTATTATACTTTAAAATTCATCTTTTTGGTTTATAATTTAACTATTGTGTTGGAAAATAATAGTTTTCCATTGCACATTTTTTTTCACTGAAAATTTAAGTATTTCAGTTGGAGATTGATAATTTTAGTTAAAAATTCATATCTTTAATTTAAAATGTAATTGTTTTGTCGAAAGTTCGTCTTTCTTTTGGTGAAAAGTTGATTTTTTGAATTGAAGCTGTAAGTACTTAATCTTTACTAAAAAAAAAATCTTTTTCAGTTGAAAATTGATCTTTTCTTGTTGAAAATTCACCTGCTTGCTTGAAAATTTATTTTAATAAATTCATGTATTTGGATAATAATTAAGCTCTTTTGTTGAAAGATCATTCTTTTTTCATTGAAGATTCATTTTATAATTCAAAATTTTGTTCAGAATTCATCTTTTTTTATTTAAAATTAATTTCTTTGTAGAATACTCAACAATATTTTTAGAAAATCATTTTTCAGGTTTAAAATTTATTATTTTAGTTGAAAAATCATAGTTTTTCAATTTATCCAATCATTGAATTTATTCCATTATTGAAAATTCACGTATTTTGCTCAAAATGCATAATTTTTTAATAGAAATTCCAGAGCAATTCTGTATATAGGAAATGAAGCAAAAAACTGAAAAAAGAAAAAAATTCAATTTTTTTTTCTACTTACGAAGTAAGAATTTTTGTTTTTATCTGAAAACAATCAATGAAACAAGAACAAGTTGGAGACAAATTAAATCTTTCCTTTTAGAGAAGACGTGGAAGATTCTCTAGACGCCTCGAAAACGCGAGTAGCAACGAAGGAAATTGGATCCTCGAGCCGGAACGAAAATGGTATTAAACGGCTCCGTGAAATTGTCACCGACTTGGAAACACATCTCGAAATTTGCATCGCACGAATCCTCCATTTGCAAGTGAGCTTCAAGAATTCCATTTGCTATCGAATCTTCTTCATAAAACAACCCTTTTTCATTCACAACTTAATTAAAATACTAGAACGTTAAAGTACGAGTGGAGGCCTCCACTCTATACCGCTCCACGTCACGTTTAGGCGTTGTGCCGCTCCATGTCCCGTTTAGGCGGTGTGCCGCTCCATGTCACATATAGTCGGTGTGCCGCTCCATGTCAAATTTAGGCGATGTACCGCTCCATGTCACGTTTAGGCGGTGTGCCGCTCCATGTCACGTTTAGGCGGTGTGCCGCTTCATGTCACGTTTAGTCAGTGAGCCGCTTAACGTCTGGTTCAGGCAATGTACCGCTCCACGTCACGTTTAGGCGGTGTACAGCTCCACACCGCGTTTAGGTGGTCTACCGCTCCACGTCACGCTTGGGCGGTGTACCGCTTCACGCCACGTTTGAGCGATGTGCCGCTCCACGTTACGTTTAGTCGGTCTACTGCTCCATGTCACGTTTAGGCGGTCTGCCGCTCCATGTCACGTTTAGGCGGTCTGCCGCTCCATGTCACGTTTCGGCGATGTGCCGCTCCATGTCACGTTTAGGCGGTGTACAAACAAAAAAATTTTCAACCGAAAAGATAAATTTAACAAAATGTTTAAATTTTCAACAAAATAATGAAACTTATAAGGAAATAAATTAATTCTTTTTAAGCTGAATTTTTGACCTACAAAGATGAATTTTCATCCAAGAAGATTATTTTTGTACAAAAAGATTTTTCATCGAAAAATACGAATTTTCCACCAGAAAGTTAAGTTTTCTACCAGTAATGATAAATTTTAGGAAAAAAAAGAATATTTATATATACATTATATACATTCTCAACTGAAAATTTAATTTTCAAACAAAAAAGAATTTTCAACCATAAAGATTTTTCAACCAAATATGCTAATTTTTTAACGAAAAAATTAATGGAATTCGTAACAAAATACGTGAATTTCAAACCAAATAGTTGAAATATCAACAAATAATATATTTTCGAAAAAAAAATTGTATAGTTACGTCCTAAATTAAAAAAATTCATTTTCAGCAAAAAAAAATTGTACCGAAAAGATAAATTTAACAAAATGCTTGCATTTTCAACAAAATAATAAAACATTTAAACAAATAATTACATTTTTTGTCACTGAATTTTTAATCTATAAAAATGAATTTTGATCCAAGAAGATTAATTTTCTACAAAAAGATTTTTTATCAAAAAATACGAATTTTTAACCAAAAAGTTCAATCTTCTACCAATTATTAAACATTTCAAGAAAGAATGGAATAGTTACGTCCTAAATTGAAAAAAAATTATTTCCAAACAAAAAAATGTTAACCAAGAAGGACAAATTCATCAAACTAGTTGAATTTTCAACTGATGTGAGAATAATAAATTTTCAAGAAAAAATGGAATAGTAACGACCAAATCTTAAAAAATTTCCTCCAACCAAAAAAATGTCAACCGGAAAGATCATTTTAACAAAATGGTTAACAAATAGTTCAATCTTCTACCAGCAATTAAAAATTTTAAGAAAAAACAGAATAGTTACTTTCTCAATTGGAAATTTAATTTTCAAACAAAAAATAATTTTTTACTAAAAATATTTTTCAGGCAAATACGCTAATTTTATACTAAAAAAAATCAAACGAATTTGTAAAAAAATACGTGTAATTTGAACCAAATAGTTGAATTTTCAACTAAAATTATGAATCTTCAACTGAAATAATTGAATTGACAGTTAAATAATAAATTTTCAACCAAGAGACCGAAGACTTTCCAACAATTCAAAATATAAATATTTCCAACCAAAGACTCGAAAAATCATTTATTTGGTTTAAAATTAATGTATCTTGGAAAAAATCGTCTCTTTTGGTAGAAAATTATTTAATTAAATTATTTTTTCAGAACTCGTTTTCTGGGTTGAATGTACGTTTTCCATCTCTAAATTTAAATTCATCTTATTTAGTTGATTTAATTATTTATTTACTATTAACGATTAACTATTATTTAGTTTTTTAATCTTAATATTTGGATGAAAATTAATTTTATTTTATCGAAATTCGTCATTTTTGGTAGAACGTAATTGTTTTTGTTGAAAAAAAATTTTTTGGTAGAGAAATATTTATTTTTTTGTTAAAAATTAATTTCTTCTACATGAGAATTTAGCAATTTCATTTTTTGTTGTAAATTTATCTTTGTTAGTTTAAAATTTATCTCCTTGTCTTAATATTGATCCGCTTTGTTGGAAATCCAACAGTTTTTTCAACAGTTCATTTTTTTCAATTAAAAATTCCACCTTTTGTTGGAAAATTCATGTACATTGTTGAAATTTTTTTTTATACAAATTCATGTTTTTGCCGAAAATTTATCATTTTGTTTCGAAATTCTTTTTTATCTTGATTAAAAATTATCTTTTTAAATTCAGAATATAACGATTCCAGTTTTTCTTAGAAATATACCATTTTTAGTTGAAAATTGGACTACTTGGTTGAAAAAATCAGGAGTTTTGTTTAAAAAATCTACTTTGTTGACAATTAAACAATTTTGTTGAAAATTATCCTCCTTGTTGAAAAAATCAACTGGTTTGTCGAAAAATTGTTTTTTTAGTTTATAAAATATGCTTGATTTAAAATTAACCTTTTTGGCTGGAATATCAATATTAAATTTTTCCTGAGGAGTTCATCTATTTTGGGCAAGAAAGATTCTTTGTAGAAAATACAACAATGTAGTAAACATTTATGTATTTTAAGAGCAATTAATTTCTTCGGTAGAAAATTAATCTTCTTGTTCGAAAATTCAACTATTTAGTTCATCTCATTGGCTAGAAATTCAAAAATTTGGTGAAAAAAAATGTGGACAGAATGAAAGAATAATAGATTATTATATATAAGTACATAATAACATTTTTTTTATTTATGAAAATAATTTTTGTCTAAATAGAATCAATTGATCAGATGATAAGTGGTATAAATCACATCAGTTTAAATGCTATCGCCGGTCTGACCAAAGTCGACCTTAACTACTTTACACA
>CAKNXH010000634.1:51512-72489 GCA_932178445.1 Andricus quercusramuli | reverse complement strand
GATATGAGGAAATATATAGAATATATCTGAATATTTAGGAATACGAGGAATATGAAGAATTTTGGAATATGTGGGAATATGAGAGAATATGTAAGAATATCAGGGAATATGTAGGGATATGTAGGGATATAAGGGAATATATATATATATATATATATATATATATATATATATAATTTATTGTAATATTTAGGAATACTAGGAATATGAAGAATTTTGGAATATGTGAGAATATGAGAGAATGTGTAGGAATATCAGGGAATATGTAAGAATATGTAGGGATATGATGGAAAATATAGAATATATCGGAATATTTTGGAATACAAAGAATACGAAGAATATTGGAATATGTAGGAATATCAGGGAATATGTAAGAATATGTAGGGATATGAGGGAATATATGGAATATATCGGAATATCTAGTAATACAAAGAATATGTAGGGATATGAGGAAATATATAGAATATATCTGAATATTCAGGAATACGAGGAATATGAAGAATATTGGGATATGTGGGAATATGAGAGAATATGAAGAAATATCAGGGAATATGTAAGAATATGTTGGGATATGAGGGAATATATAAAATATATCGGAATATTTAGGAATACAAAGAGTACGAAGAATATTGGAATATGCGGGAATATGAGAGAATATGTAGGAATATCAGGAAATATGTAAGAATATGTAGGGATATGAGGGAAGATGTAGAATATATCGCAATATTTCGTAATACAAAGAATACAAAGAATATTGGAATATGTAGGAATATTAGGGAATATGTAAGAATATGTAGGGATATGAGGGAATATATGGAATATATCGGAATATTTAGTAATACAAAGAATATGTAGGGATATGAGGAAATATATAGAATATGTAGGAATATCAGGGAATATGTAAGAATATGTAGGGATATGAGGGAATATTTGGGAACATGAGACAATATTTCAGAATATATTTAAATTGTGTATACCAAATTGCGTTTATACAGGTACATATTATATATAAACTGAACTTATAGTTTAATTTCACAAGATATTTAAAGTGTCATTCTTTGGTCTATAAATAATCAAAATCCCTATTTGCTTATCACAGGCTCCACAATAGGGTGATCCAAAAATTTTGTTTTCTAATTTTTATGGGGACACTCCCCAAATTTGTTCGAATCCACACAAAAATAAATCCTTTTTTTGTTTTGAAAAAAAAAATGATATTTAGGGGTGCCGCCAGCCCCATGAAGTTTAACATGTATTTCCCATAAGAAAAAAAGACGTTTTTTAAATTTCATTCAGAATCCTCAATATTATCTCAATCGAGTTGAAACTCAACATTTTTCTTCACAATTAGCCGTAGAATACGTATAAAATATCATTTTTCAAATATCGCCCCCATAAGTCTGTCTTATGGGGTTCTAAAAAAACCCCCATAAGTGAAAATCGGGTTTTGCGAGCTTTTGGCACCAATTATGATTTTTTTGCGGTTTCTTTAATGTGAATTGCTTCCAATACATTGAATATTACTTTATACTGAAAATCAGATATTTTAATTAATTGTTTAAACAATTTATTATTGTTTTTAGCAATTTTCTCATCCAATAGAGTGAGGAAGACGCGGTTTTTTTCAGAAATTTTCTATTTGTTGTCCAATTTTCAATTAGAGAGAAGTGATAGTTCATCAGTGTTGAGACTAGTAATTGTTTAAACAATTTATTATAATTATTAATAATATTATCTTTGAATAATGCTAGAAAGATGCGGTTTTTTTTTAATTCCTGGCTTTTTGTTTAATTTTCATTTGGCGTGAAGTAATAATGAATTCAAGTTAACAAAATAATTGTTCAAACAATTTATTATCATTGTTGATAATATTCTCTTCGCTTAATTGGTAGAATGTTGCGGTGTTTTCTGAAATTTTCAACTGTTTGGCAATTTTTTATTACGTGTGACTTGATAATTAATTACATTCAGCAAAAATAATTGTTTAAACAAATTATTATTGTTTATGGCTATCTTCATCTATATCAATTGTGCCTGAGAGTGTGGGTTTTCGGCAATTTTTACTTTTGTGTCCTTTTTTCAATCAGAGAGGTAATAATTAATTAAAGTTTTAAAAAAAGTTGTTTAAACAATTTAATATTGTTTATCACTATCTTTTTTTTATATAAGTGGTAGAAAGTGGCGGTTTTTTCTAAAATCGTTCACTTTGCGTCGTCTTTTTATTTATAAACAAATAATAAGTCAACCACAACAAAAATGATTTTTCGAATGGTATTGTGGTTTTAAGTGAATTATTTTTGCTCTTTTCCCAATGCTTAAAAAAATCAATTTAAAGAAAAAAAGCTATTTTACACAAGAGGCAGAAATAAATATTAAATTGTTTAAAGAACTTTTTTGTTAACTTTAATTAATTATTACCTCGCTAAGTGAAAAAATGATAGAAAAGTAAAAATTGCCGAAAAACTGCAACTATCAGGCATTGATATAGATGAAGATAGTCATAAACAATGCTAATTTGTTTAAACAATTATTTTTGCTAAATTTAATCAATTATGAAGTCAGGCCTGATAAAAAATAAACAAACAGTTAAAAATTTCAGAAAAAAACCGCAACATACTACCAATTAAGCAAAGAGAATATTATTAACAATGATAATAAATTGTTTAAAAAATTATTTTGT
This sequence comes from Andricus quercusramuli, assembly GCA_932178445.1. NCBI lineage: Eukaryota > Metazoa > Arthropoda > Insecta > Hymenoptera > Cynipidae > Andricus > Andricus quercusramuli. Next base: position 69,809 of record CAKNXH010000634.1, on the reverse strand, counting down.
TAACTTGAATTCATTATGACTTCACTCCAAATGAAAATTGGACAAAAAGCTAGAAATTAAAAAAAAACCGCATCTTTCTAGCATTATTCAAATATAATATTATTAATAATTATAATAAATTGTTTAAACAATTATTTTGTTAACTTGAATTCATTATCACTTCACTCCAAATGAAAATTGGACAAAAAGCCAGAAATGAAAAAAAAACCGCATCCTTCTAGCATTATTGAAATATAATATTATTAATAATTATAATAAATTGTTTAAACAATCTGATAATATTTCTTCAATCCTTGACATAATGGAAAACTATTTGTCTGATATTTACAATTTTCTATTTTTTGTTCAAATATTTTTTTTTGAGAAATTTTTTATATTTTTCATATTTTCAATTCATTAAATTTAGAAGTGTTCTACATTTGATGCTTTAATTTCTAGTTTATGAACTATTTTGTGTTTTTTTTTCTAATGTGTTTTTTTCTAATGCTATTTCAAAATTAGACCAAAATCCAAAATATAAAATCATTTTCAAAATTACGAATTTTTCATACTTTTCATTTAAAAAAATTTAATTGAAGCTGAAAAATCGTAAATATTTATAAATTAAAAAACTAAAATATTTCTGATTCGAAAATATAAATTCACGCCACCATTTTTAATGCTTTTCATTAATAAAGAAAAAAATAAATTTGAAAATGTTCACATTTTTGCAATTTTAAAAATTTTCAAAGGACGATTGAAAAATCCAGAGAAATAAAATTCGCGAATTGGAAGATTCCGCATAATGAAATTTCCGAAATTAGAAAATTGCTGAAATATAAAAATCCCGAATTCAAAAATTCCCGACAGAAAATTGCAATTTTATAGTATAGAATATTTTAGAATGTTGTTGATCATTTTACAGGAATTATTTATTATCAGGCATTAACATATTTGATAATATTATAAACAATCAGGAATTTGTTTCGCATTTTTGAATTGTCAGAAATGCAACAAGGACTAAAAAAAATATATTGAACAAACCAAAAAAATTTTTCTTTCATAAAAATATTTCAGTCTTGTTTTTTAATAAATGAATAATTAAATTAAATGAGGAGAACACAAGAATGGGATGTGAGGGGCAATGAGAGGAGGGATAGTAAGGAAAATCAAGTAGAAAATGAGGGGCGCGGATATAGGGGAAATGAAGATAGAGAAAATGAGAGGAATTAGAGGACTGGAAGTAGGAGAAATGAGATAAAATGAGAAGAGGGGAAATGATGAAAGTGGAAGTGAGGAAAAATAAGCGGACGTAAAGACGGGAAAATGGAGGGGGGTAGGTGACGGAAAATCAGAGAAGAGAAAGTATAGGATGTGGAGGGAATGGAGGAAAGTGAAAGTAAGGCAAGTGAGGGGAAATGTGAAGAGTAGAAGTGAGGGAAAACGAGGATGGTGAAGTAGAAGAAATGGAGAAGAATAAATGATCGGAGATAAGGGAAGAAGGACTAGGGAAAGTGTGGGCGATTGAGGGGAGCGGAAGTATGGCAAGCGAGGAAAAATAATAGGTGCGGATGTATGGCAGGTAAGTGGAAATAAGGGAAACAAAAGTAGGGGAAGTAAGAAGAAATGAGAAGAGGGGAAACAAGAAAACTAACTTGAAATGAGGGCTGGAGAAGTGAGGGTCAATGAGAACAGGAGAAGCGAGAGACCATGCGAGGAGGAAAAGTAAGGAAAAAGCTGGAGAAGTAGGAGAAGTAAGGAAAAATGAACGAAGGGGGAGTAGATGAAGTTAAGAGATATACTGCAGGAGGAACTATGGTGAGTGAAGGAGAGTGAGAAGAAGAAAAGTTAAAAGGGTAGTTGGAAATAAGTGAAGAGGAAGTTAGTAGAAATTAGGGGAGGGGAAATAAGACAAGTGAAAGCGATGTGAAATGAGGAGAGGCGACGTAAGGAAAATGGGGAAGAGTAAATAATAGGACATGATGGGACAGAGAGTGTAGGAAGTACAAGAAAGTGAGGAAAGAGGATGTACAGGAGTTAAGGGAAAATGAGGGGAGCAGAATTACGGGAAGTGAGGGAAAATGAGAAGAGGAGAAGTGAGTGATGTAATGAGAAATGTGAGGTGGGTAAGTAGAGGGAGTAAGAGAAATTGAGAATAGCGGAAGAAGGGATAGTGGGAAGAAATAAGAAGAGTAGAAGTGAGCGGGTATGAGAGAAGGGCAAGTAGTGAAAGAGAGTAGTAATAAGGGCAAAAGAATTAGTAGAAATCATAGGAGGAGAGTGAGGAGAAATGAAGAAAAAGTAGTGAAAGTGACAAAGACAAGAGAAGGGAAGAGTAGAGGAATTGAAGCGACATAAGCCAAAATTAAGGAAGGGTGATTGGAGGAAGAGAATAGAAATTAGAGAGGGAAAGTAGGGAAGTAGAGCAAAGTGAGGAAAAGTAGAAGAAATGATTAGATGTGAGAATGGCTTCTAAGGAAAGTAAATGGAGGGCCATAAGAGAAGTGTGGGTGAGGAAGGGGAGGAAAGTAATGGCTGGAAAACGGATGTGGAAAAAGAGTCTTAGCTAGAGAAGTCAGGATAAATCAGAAGAGGAAGAATTTGGAGGAGGGAGATGTAGCGAAAGGTGAAGCGTTTAGTGGGGAATCAGGAGAAGAGTGGAGAGGAGAGTAGTGGAAAAAGTAAAAGGAGTAAAAAAGGACAAAAATGGAAGGAAGAAGTTGGAGAAGGGAGGGGTATCAAACCGCGGAGTGTGTGGACGGGTATGAGGGGTGGAGAGGGGAAAGTAGGGGCAGCAGGGAGGAAAGTGTTCTTGAATAATATTTTAGCCGCTGAATTGAAGTAACTGTGGGAAAGCATCATTAACTAGAGCGCAGCATTTTTCAACTTTTAGCAATTATTTTATGGAAGTGGAAAGTTTTTCATTAACACATGATGCCTGAGCGCGGAGCCGTTCGATGATATTTCACCGAGTCTGGACAAATTAGATTTTAAACTTTTCTCTGAGTACGACACGTCGTACTGCTCGTTACGAGCAAAATGTGCTTGCTTGGCTAACTTTTGCAGTTCATCGTAATAAATTGCGTGTTCACTGTTCATTGTATCAAACTTTGACTGAAATTCATGCACCACCAACTTGATGGAATTTCGTATTATTAATTATAGTATGGGGTGCTACAAAAGTTTTAGGGACGAAACCCTGCTTTTCTGATAACTACTCACGGTTTCAAAATTATAAACAGGCTTCCGGTACACACATAATTATTGAAGCATCGCCTTTTTTTTCTTCGTGATTTAAAGCTAATAAAATTGCTTATAATTCTTCCATGGCAGATTTCAGAAGAAAAAATATTTATTATTTATTTAATAACAAAAGTGAAAAAAGAATTTCTTTTTTAGCAGAGTACCGGTTTTAGAGCAATACTTGAATTCAATCCGCAATACACGTACTCAATATAAAAGCTATTGAAAAACGTTTTATGATACCTCAGCAATTGTTGAAAAATTCATTGAATTTGTTATAAACAAATGAGTAATAATGAATTCATGGGGATTTACAGTGATAATTTTATTGATTAGCACTGAATTTGAACAAGTTATAGACAAAAACTGTTTTTTCAGTGAATTATTAAAATATAAGAAATAGTTTTTTTATTTCATAAACAAATTTTATAAACAATTATCCAAGGCTATTTTTTCATGATGAAATGAATCAAGTTTTTTCTACTGAATCAGTCGAAAATTATACAAAAATGTAACTTATCATATTTATTCATCCAATGACAACTGATGATTATTTAAACAAATTTAATTAACAAATTAAATTAACTGGCTATTTTAAATGTGAAAACTTGGTTAAAAATTATTTTTTTATTGAAAAATTAAATTATTCTAATTAGAGATTGAAAGTTCGACTATTTCGTTCAAAATTGATACTTTTTAATTGTAAATTCATCTACTCGGTTAAAAGGTAATTTTTCTTGTTGAAGGTTTAGATCTTCGGTTGAAAATTTAAATATTTTGTTAAAATATTGTTGAAAATACATCATTTTAGTTAAATTCAGACTATTTAATTGAAAATTACTTTTCCTCTCAAATTAGTTTTTTTTACTGAATATTAAAACAAGTAGAAAGATAGAAATCCGAAATCCGATTTTTTGCTCATTTTGCTGAGTGTGCGATTCTGCTCATTCTGCTCATTTGTCCATTTCGCTCCTTCTGCTCCTTCCGCTACCTCTGCTTCTTTTGTTTCTTCTGCTCATTCCTCTCCTGCTAATAATACTCCTTTTGCTTATTCTGCTTCTTCAGCTCCTGTTCCTTAATCTGCTGATTATGTTTCTTCTGCTAATTCTGCTAATTCAGCTCCTACTGCTCCTACTGCTCCTACTGCTCCTACTGCTCCTTTCGCTCCTTTCGCTACTTCTGCTTTTTTTCTCCTTCTAATCATTCCTCTTCTTCTGCTAATAATGCTCCTTTTGCCTATTCTGCTCCTTCAGCTCCTTCTGCTTCGTCTGCTGATTATGCTTCTGCTGATAATTCTGCTACTTCAGCTCCTTCTTCTCATGCCTCTCTTCTGCTATTAATGCTCCTTTTGCTCATTCTGTTTCAGCTACTTCCGCTCCATCTGCTGATTATGCTTCTTCTGCTAATTGTGCTACTTCAGCTCCTCCTGCTCTTTCCGCTACTTCTGCTTCTTTTGCTCCTTCTGATCATTTCTCTCCTCCTGCTAATACTGCTCCTTTTGTTTATTTTGCTCCTTTAGCTTCTTCTGCTCCATTTGCTAATTATGCTTCTCCTGCTAATTCTGCTACTTCAGCTCCTCCTGCTCCTACTGCTCTTCCTTCTCATTCTTGTTCTGCTCATTAGGCTCTTTCTGCTCCTTCTTCTCCTTTAGCTCCTTCTATTCCTTCTGCTCCTTCTGCTAATTATGGTCCTTCTCCTGATTCTGACCCTTCTTCTAATTTTGCTTTTTCTGGTTCTTCTACTCCTTCTGCTTCTAAAATTTAAAAATTGTTTAGAAAAGGGACAAATTTTCACGAAAATAAGGCAACAGTTTTTTTTAAATAAAATGTATGTATTTACTAATATTGAACTAAAATTCTGAGTCCTAATATTTCAAGTGAAAATGTGAAATTTTTGAAAAAAATAGATGCATTTATAACCAAATTCTTAAATTTTAGAAAAAAAAAGTTTCAACAAAATCATTGGCTTTTTACATAAAAAGATTTTTCATCTCAGGAGAAAGAATTTGAATAAACTTATGAAACTTTCAATCCCAAAAGACAAATTTTCAACCCGAAAATATAAATTTCGAAGAAAAAAGTTTATTTTCAACCAAATAGTGGAATTTTCAAGCAAAACAAAGAATTCCCAGCCCAGAAGATTTTTCTAACAAAATGGAAGATTTTCAACAAAAAATATGAATTTCAATAGAAAAGTTGATTTGAAACTAGTAGTTCAGCCTAAAACCAAGTTGTGGAATTTTCAACGAAAAAAGGTTCTTTAGTGAACAAAGAAAAAAAGCTAAAAAAATTGCTAAACTTTTAAGCAAAAAAGTAGAATTTTCATACCGAAAACATGAATTTCCAACAAAACAGTCAATATTTAAACAAGGAATTGAATTTTCTACCAAAATAGTTGAATTTTCAACAGGATAAGTACATTTTTAACCAAATAGGTAGCATTTCAATTGAAATGATGATGATCCTGCCAATTTTAGTAATTCTACTAATGCTGCTCCTTCTGCTAATTCTGCTCCTTCTGCTAATTCAGCTAATTCGGCTAATTCTGCTCTTTCTGCTAATGCTGCTCCTTCTGCAAATTCTGCTCCTTCTGCTAATGCTGCTCCTTCTGCAAATTCTGCTCCTTCTGCTAATTCAGCTAATTCGGCTCATTCTGCTCTTTTTGCTAATTCTGCTTATTCTTCTTATTCTCATAATCGCCCCCCCCCCCCTTTCTTCTTTTATGTGTTCCAGGAACATATAAGTGTAATCCGAACTCGATTATTTGCGCGCGAAATTCAAATCCTGAACTAGCTTCTTCAGTGAAATACTGGTCGAATTTGTTTGGTAACGCTTCTTAATATTGGGATTTAGTCCACCATGAAAGAAAATGTTACTGGAAGGAAGAAACGAAGCTCGTGGGTTTAAAAACCTAATCACGAAGTGTCATAACACGTGAGGAGGAGGGTGGTTGGCACGAAGGCGAGCTCGAGGCGAGCCAAGTGGGTTGAATTTAAGGACAAATAAAGTTGCTAACCCACAACCATCCTGAAAACCTGCTTCGTATAAAGGATAGACAACACTTTATGTCCTATGGGGCCATGCATACGATAGCAGACAGAATGTTATGTACTTTTCTGGCTGTATCGTCTCCTTCCAGGGTAGATTTCGACATTTTACGGCTCTTGGCACGTATCACGAATAATCTTTTCGATTCGCTGCCACCCGTCTTCCATTTTTCACCTCTTGCAACTGCCCTCAAGTGTCCAAATTAGCGAATAAATGAAATTTATTCGTTTTCATAGAGCTCTAAAGTTGTCGAGAACTGGAAATCCGAGAATATTCTTGAAATGGAATTGAAGTGAAACATAGAGAATGAAAAAGGTTGAGAAATTTTGTTTAAACAATTTCTAGGGGAAGTTTTTGTACTAGTGAAATTTCTTATTTGTTTCTGTTTCGAAATTAATTTTATAGAATTTTCATGGAGTTTTCAAGTTTCAAGAAAATTCTGGTGATTTTTCAGAATTTAAAAAAATTTTAGGTAAACTCAATTTTGCAGGGCACCAAAAGAATGAAAAAAAGTTTCTCAAGATTCCTAGGAATACTAAAAGCGATTATTTATCTTGAAAAATAATTTTGAAGAGAATATTCAACAAAATTTCAGAATATCATGGTACTTTTCCAATATTTTAAAAAGATGCAAAAATAATGAACGGAAAAGTTTCACTAGAACACCAATTTTTTGTGCGGATTTCTGGGAAAAATGATTAAGATTCTTTATTTCACAAACTTTATTTTGAGAATATTCCTAAATATTTGAATCATTTTGGAATATTTTTAAGAGTTTTTTAACAATTTCAAAATTATCTTAAAGTTCCGAAAGAATCCAAAAAACCGGAAATAAAATTTAGATTTTTGAAGATGTCTAAATACGTTTTTAAAGTTTTTTCGAAATTTTGGGAAGTTTCAAGGTAATAAAAAATTGTCTTAAGATTACTGGATATATTTGAAATGATTTTTCATTTTCTTAAATTAATGTTAAGAGAATAGTGAAAAAGACTTCAAAACATTATGAAATATTTCAAAAATTATTTCGGAAGATTTCAAGACAATTTTAGGAATAGTTTTAATCATTTTAAAAAATATTGAAGAATATTAGAAGTGTTTAAGAGATTCAAAATATTTAGAAACTTTTAGAAATCAATAAAATATTTTTTAATTTGTTTCAAGCTTTAAAAAGTCCTGAATATCATTCAGACTATTTTTTTCTAAAATTTGGTCCAGTTCTATAAAATAAAAAACATTTTTTAAATTAATCCTTCAGATACTTTTTTGGTATGTCTCCAATTGATATGCTCCTTACTTTTGGGTGGGGTATGTTGGATGTAGTAAGAAGGATATACGTCGGGGATAATAGATTTTCATCTACCAAGAGGAAGTGAGGAGGAGTTATCTCATGAGATAATAAGAGACAGGAGAGGTAGGGGAACCATAGAGGGGAAATGGCGGAGGAGGTGGAAAGGGGGAGTGATGTGTTTATCTCGTAAGATAGAAAGAGATAGCAGGTTGGAAGAGTGATCTAGAGACTACAAGAGGAGGGAGTGAGAGGATTAATTCAAGGGAGGTGGAAAGAGGGAGTATATATCTCTCATAAGATAGAAAGAGATAGAGAGTTGAGCGAGTGTTTCAGATTTCTTTTTTCCCTAGAAAGAACTGAGTTAGAGGAGTTTTGATTCGTTGGTCGTGGGAGAGGGGAGGAATTAGTGTATCGGCTTAGAGGGCTGGTATGCCAGCTGTCTCAGCGGAAACGGGTAGGCTGGTATGCCAGCTAACCCGTTAGCGGAGGAAAGAAGTGGAAGAAGTGAAGTGACTAGAGAAAAACAAAGAATTGTGTGTGTTCGAATTTCCTTTATTTATATTAGATTCTTACCATGGTTGATAATAGACAAGCGCTGAAAAGTAAAACGCCGGAGTTGGTTGTTGCTTCCTCACAAGAGGGCGAGGGCGATGCGTTGTCAATTGTCCTTTGGCTGGCTTCCAGCTGGAGGACTCTTGAAGTCGAGAGAGAGAGAGAGAGAGAGAGAGAGAGTACTGTTGTGCACGGCAATGGCTTGCGGTGGAAACCTAGGGCTGGCCACCAGCTGTAGGTGACTACTGCTGGCTTCTAGCTGTAGGGTTTAAGTGAGATGGTTCTGGCTAACAGCTCCCAAACACTTTGTGACGTTCTGGTCCCGTGCGCGCCCTTTTAACGGGGAGGCTGCGTGACGTTTCGTGGGAGTCGAGCGGAGAGGGTAGAAAATCGGTGGTGGGAGATGCGCGCGTCGAGTTTCGAGGGCGCTCCACTCGCGACTCTCGCCTCTACTTGCCCTGCGCCTTGCTGACGTAACTGCTGACGTCACTTCATGGAGTACCTATTTCTCTCTCTTTCTAACTTGCGGGTTTAATTACTAGTTATTATAATTTAAAATGGTTGCCTACTGAATGAATAAACGTCGTCTGCGAGAGTGTTTTAAATCTACCAATAAAAGAGTGTCGCTCTATGCGAGCCGCGTATAACAAAATCTTTGGAAATATTTTCGAATTTTATTAGGAAACCACTTAATATCACGCGGAAGTAAACTTTGTGTCATTCATTTAATAAAAATTCTTAAAATTGTTGTAGATACATTCTGAACCTTACATTTTAGAAATGCATTCAGCTCGCAAAATATAATTTACTATTATTAAACTCTCATTTTGAACTTGCAAAACCTTGCGTTTTCTGAAAATAATGTTGAAATGAATGCAGAAGGTATTTATCAGACCCGTTATTTCAATTTTACCAAAAATAAGCATGTAATAATCAATATCCTTGCTGAAATCGCTACCGCAAGTTTCTTCCGTACTGATGAGAACTCCACCAGTCCCAGATCTATTTTATTACTTGGGGTCGTCAAATAACACACTTGTATGTTTTCTGAAGTCCTGAACGCTAGAAAAGATTATAATTGTTCTTAAAAATCACTCACGAAAAGAAATACTAAACTTCCAAAGTTTATCAAAGTTTTCAAAGTTTTGATTTTATAGATCTAGATGGAATATTCAGTAAACTTACACTCTTGAAACCGCGCTACAAACCCCTTTAACAAGATCATCTACAATTTTTGATTGTTCTTTTGGCGAATGGCAGACTTTGTTGACCACATCTGTTGATAATGATTTCATTTTGCCATCATCTAGGCACATCGGTTTCATTAAATCTTCCAGTTTTGATTTCCCATTTCCAAATTTATAGTTAATTTTCCCGTATAATCCTTCATAATAATGCTTTATTGCCTTCGTATTCTTATCATTAGGGCCAGCTTGCAAGTGACAAACTGATCCGTGCTGTTTTACAAGAACATCCTTCACAGGCTCCGGTATATGTTCTGTTAATCAGAAAATTCAATCATGTGAGATAAAATAAGAAATGTGAACATATATGTCCCCGTATTGCTCAAAAGTTCCATTATACCTATTTTTGAGTATGGGTTGTGAATTTGTATTACTTTAGTACCATTCTGCAAGCCCTGGACGCTAGAAAAAAAAATGAATTACTTTCGAAAATGTAGTTCAGAAAATTTTAACTTTCAGAATATTTTAAATTTCAGAATAACATGTCAGAAATCTTGACGTTATAGACACAGGCGGAATTTTGAGGAAACTTACACTGTTGAAACATAGCTGCAAACTTTTTGAACGAGTTCATCGATAATTTTTGATTCTTCTTTTGGTGAATGGCAGCATTTTTGGACTAAAGTTTTTGATAATGACTTCATTTTGCTATCTTCTTGGCACATCGGTTTTATGAGGGTTTCTAGTTTTGATTTTTCATCCACCACTTTTTTGTTAATTCTGCCGGGCACTTCGTTATAATAGTCCATTAATGCTTTATACTCATCATAGATATCCTGGTCGTAGCAAACTGAAGAGTGCTGTTTTCTAAGTACAATGTTAATGGGTTCCCACACCGATACTGAAGAGCCCAAAATGTTGCGAGTCAAGTCTGTTGATTATAAAATTAGATGATGAGTGATAAAATAACGAATAAGAACTTCTGACTTGATTGCGCACAATGAAATTTGCCACCGAAAACAGTAGTGAGAACAATCGATCCTATATCCACATTAGGGAGAGAAAATTGCTAAAAACCATAATAAATTGTTTAAAAAATGTATGCGAACATCTAATCATCAGTAGAGAATGGTCCTTCATGTGCCAGAAATAATGTTCACTGAAAAAACCACAAAAAAATCATGACTACCGCGAAAAATCCGCAAAACCCATTTTTTCACTTATGGGGTTTCTTTGGGACCCTATAAAACAGACGCATGTTGTTGGTATTGGATATTGGTATTTTATGGCTAATTTTGAAGATAAATATTGAGTTTCAACTCGATTCAGATAATATTGAGGATTCTGAATGAGATTTACAAAAGCGTCTGTTACACAAATCAATCATGAAATAGAACATTTTTAATCCTTTTAAATGTTTAAATTTGTCAATTGTCAACCAAATAAACAACGACACTGTTAAATTTTCAAATAAAAATGGTATATACCAGTGCTCCCAATTTGACTTCCCAACCGGACTGCGCATGCGCCACACCAGCAGCCTCATTGGATGTTAATCGCGCGCTTATTTGAAATGATCCAATATACAAATCAATTTCTCACAATAAGTAATAATCATGAAGTATGAAAAAAATATTATCAATGATTTCAAATTTACATTGGTGAAGGAAGGTACTCCTTTCTTTGAATTTCAAATGAATAATATATTTGTAAAATGTAAAATCAAATAATTATTTCACCTTGTCCTCTAAGAGACTGTTTTGTGATCTGGAAAATAATTGTCATTACTTCCATAATGATTATTTATTATCAAAAATTGATTTGCACATGTAATAGTTTTTAAAAAGCGCGCCATTTACAGTCAATAAGACTGCCGATGGAACGCATGCGCATGGCAGTTGGGGAGCCGCTTTCAGAGCAGTGTATATAGCAAAAAAAAAAAAAAAAAAAAATTAAATATATATTTTCTCAACAAAAGAAATAATTTTCAACTAAAAATATAGATTCAAAAAAAAATGGAACAGTTAAATATTCAATTGGAAAAATTAATTTCAAAACCAGAAAAAAAAGGAATTTTCAATAAAATCGGTAAATTTTTAACAGTTTTCCAACGAGGATAATGATATTCTACCAAAAGGGTTGAATTTTAACAAAATACATCAATTTTCAACCATATTTGGGTTTTCAGCCAAGAAGATAAATTTTTAACAACAAAGGGTATTATTGTATTTTCAGTTAAGAAAATAATTTTGAAAAGAAGGAGTTTTAAACAAAAAGTTTAATTTTAAATGACAAGAAAATGAATTTTCCAACAAAAAGATAAATTCTAAAAGAAGAAGAAGAATTTTCTAAAAAAAAGAAGAATTTTCAGCTAAAGAAAAGGCATTTTTTAACTGAAAATTTTAGTATATACTTAAGTTAACAGTTAGAAAAATAGATCTTTTACAAAAAAAATGTCAACAAAATAGTTACATTTTCAACCGAATAAAATTATTTTTCACCAAAATAGACCAATTCAAAAAGTAAATGAATTTGCAAGCACATACATGAATTTTCAACCAAAGAATTATTTTTCAACCAAAAAGATGAATCTTCAACCAAAAAGATTAATTTCCAATGAAAACAGATGAATTTTCACAAATTAGTTAAGAATTCAACCGAAAAATGATTTTTTAATCAAAAAGATTATTTTTTAAGCATAAGGATTAATTTCTAACAAAAAGAAGCGAATTTTCATGAAAATAGTTCATTTAAAAGTAAACAGATGAATCTCCAACAAACAATGTAAAATATAATATTTAGTTTATATTTCAACCAAAAAATATTTTCAATTAAAAGTCATTGAATTCAACTAAAAAGGATGAATTTTCAAAAAATTATGTAATTTTACAAAAAAAAGGGATCAGTTCTTAACAAGAAATAAAAAAAGCGAATAAAAGACAACTTTTTGCAAAACAGTTAAGTTTTCAACCAGAGAGAAGAAACTTGAACTGAACAAATTTCAACCAAAAACAGTTGAATTCAACCAAAAGAATGAAGACAATATTTCAATTTTTTCTTTCGAACTGAATAACTGACACATTTATTATATTTGAATTTTCGCAGAACTGGAACCCGAACAGATCGCGCACTCTGGTGAATGGCAAACTCCCCTATTGGTTGAGCTTGGCGCGCTTATTTGAAATGATCGAATGTGAAAAGCAATTTTGTACAGCAAATAATGAAAGTAAAGTTATAAAAAATAATTCTTCGCTCACAAGGAAGACTTGTAAAGTGAAATTTAAATTATTCTTTAGATTTTCCCCTCAAAAATAAATTATCGATTTTAATTTTGAAGAAAGGTGAGGGGTCCTTTCTGGAGAATTGCTAAATTTCCGATTTTAACATTTGCAAGGCCATTTACAGGGTGGTTTGTTTTTTAATCAGGAATTCAACCCATTTTTAGAAGAAAAATCTATCTAATCACTTGAAATATCTCAAATTTTATATTGTTTGATGATATAATGCAATTTAAAATAATCTTTCTATCTTTTCTCTTTTTTGAAAAATTATTTACGAATTTAAAATAAGTTCGATTCCAACTTGTTATCTTAATGTTAAGTTCAGTTATTAAATTTTAAATTAATTTTGAGAGACAATTACAATTTTGATTGTATTATTTTTAAACAAAATTATTTGAAAGTGAAATTTTGGAATTTTGATGTATAAATAAAAATGGAACACTTCTTGGTATAGAAAAACTCCAAGTAATTTCAAGAGGCACTTTAAATTATTCCAAGAATTGTGAAAGTTTTCAGAAGAATATCAACTTTTTCTTAAGATCCCTAGCAAAATTCAGAATGATTTTTTATTCGAAAAAAATTAATTTTAGGAAAATATTCAAAAAGATTAATCAATCATTTTACAGTAAGTTTGACATCTCATAGAATGCGCTATTGATTTTTCTTCTTTCTTGAAACGTTTTCTTTTAATTTTAGCTATCCACCTGATGAAGCAAAGTGGGCTTTAGCTAAAAATATAGTTGTTTAAGACAATTAATTTGCATATTTTAAACATTTTAAATAAGCGCGCGCTATGCAGCCAATCAGAAATTCAGCGCGACGCACGCGCAGTGCGGTTGGGGAGCAAGATTGGGAGCACTGGAGTGGTATCGAGTACCGACATCCACCGAAGCCAACCGAAGCTGGCCGAAGCCGAGTGGCTGATCGGCGGCGAAGAACAAGACAGTAGGACAGTGGGTCAACAGCTGATTCAAATGTCGTTCAAGGCCCAAGTTGACTTGGTCCAACAAAAACTTTCGTGCCTAAAAATGGGTTTTTTATATCGTTCAAATCATGAAGGACTTACACACAAGACTAGAAGAATATATATCTGAAATTGTTAATAACTTTAAATATAATTATTGCGTAATCATTTTAAAAAGTTGTAGGTGGCAGTGGGGCTACACAGCAGAAGTGAAAGTTGAAAAAATTATTTTCTTCAGATATTGGCTTGTAGAGAATGACCAGATGGAACCTTTTTCTGTTTTCAGTTTTTTCATCGGATAAGTATTTTTGATAATAAGCATGAAAATGTAAAAAAATTGTCCCTGAATTGCCTCCATACTTCTTGCCGATGAGACTTAAAAACGGGGTTACCGATTTGTCTTATTTTTCAAGTAAATATTATTTAACAATAGGCGATTTTTAGCTTTTTCTTCAGTTTTGAGGCTTATTAACAGAAAAATAACTAAACCATAACAGAAAATATAAGATTTTTCCAATTAAAATTAAAATGGTAGATTTGTTAAAAGTATAGTTAACAATATGGACATTTTTAAACGACTAGAGAATGAACAAGTTTTTCTATCACAATTCTTGGTGATAAAAATTGTTATCAATTTTAAATGAAGTTCGGATTCTTAGAATTGTCAACGTTCCTAAGTATAAGTTTTTATACTTTTAATGTTTCAGATAATATTCCTGAATATTGCAGAAAGATATCAATAATTTTTCAAAGATTCGACAAATATTTTATAAATATTTCAGTGATTTCCCAAAGATTTGACAAAGATTTCAAATGTTTTGCAAAGATTTTGGATAGATTTAAAAGATATTACCGATTTCACAAAGATTTTTCAATGATTATAAAAAGTGTACCAAATATTTCGAAAATATTTCCAAAGATTGCAAAAAGATTTCAATAATTTTTCAAAGATTTCACAACAATTTTATACAGATTTCACAAAGATTCCAACGTTTTCACAAAGATTTTAATTATTTCAAAATATTTCACGAAGATTTTACATTTTTTAACTTTGTGTAAACAATCAGAAGAACACTCAGAAGAACATGACAAAAATTCAAAAGAATTTGGAAACGGAAAAAAACTAGGTTGTGTCAGCAGTTTCGCTGAAAATTCATTCGTATGTTTGAAACATTAAATATTTCGTTGAAAATTTATTTTATGTCCTTTAAAACCCATTTCTCTAACTGAAAATTAAACTATTATATTTTTTTTGGTTCATCTTTTTTAGTTAACAATTACTCTCTTTGGTGCAAAGTTAATTTTCTTTTTGTCTGGAAAATAGTTTTTTTGATTGAAAATTGATTTTTCGACTGGAAACTGAACTATATCATGTTTGTTAAAAATTCAAAGGTTAGGTGAAAAATGTCATTAAGAATTGAAATATTTTGTTGGCAAATTCATGTATTCTGTTAAAAATTCTTCTGTTCGGTGAAAAATTCATCTTTTCCGTTGAAAATTCACTTGTTATATTAAAAATTATTATTTTTTTCATTGATTATTAATTTTTTTAACTAAAAATTTAACTAAATTTTTTCTCCAAAATTTGTTTTGTGATAGACATTATTTTTGTTACAAAATTCATTTGTAGGTTTCAACATTTATCTATTGATGTATTTTAGTTTTTTGATGAAAAAGTAATTTTTAAATTAAAAACGTAACTGTTTTTGGCTGAAAATTGATATTTTTCAAATTGAAAATTCAACCACTTGGGTAAAACTAGAACCACTTTGTTACAAATTGATTTGTTTGTGGGTTGATCTCTTTGATTGAAAATTTAAATATTTTGCTGAAAATTCTTTTTTTTTCATTTTAAATTAATTTTTTAACCTAGAAATGTAACTCTTCAATTTTGTTGTTGTAAATTCATCTCTTCTTCCTTAGAACATTTATTCTCTTTATTAAAAATCCAATCCATCTCATTGGCTGAAAATTGAACTATTTTTTTGCAAAAACTTCATTTTTGTATGAAAATTAATTTTTTGAATTGAAAATTCAACTATTCCATTTTAGGCTGGAAATTGATCGTTTTTAGTCGAAAATTCAACTATTAAATTTTTCATTAAAAATTCACCTTTTTTGTTTTAAAACTCAACCTTTTGGTTGAACGTAGAACTACTTTTTAAAAAGTCATTTTATTTGTTGAAACTTCAACTATTCTGTCAACAATGATTTTTTTTGGATCAAAATTATTTTTTTTTTTGCTGAAAATTTAATTATTCCAGTTTTGGTTGAAAATTCATATTCTTTCAGTAAATTTATCTTTCTTGGTAGGAATTAAAAATCTTCCTGATTGAAAATTCAACTATTTGATTAAAAATTATACTACTTCTTTCAAATTTATTATATTGGTTGAAGACTTGAATATTTTGTTGAAAATTCTTTTTTTTCTTCTACGAAAATTAATTCTTTTAACTGAAAATTTAACACTTCCATTTTTGGATCGAAATTTATCATCTTTAGTAGAAAATTCAACTATTCGGTTGAAAATCTATGTTATTATTTGTTTGCGAATTGGCTTATTTTGTTGATAATTGATCATTTTTTGGTAGGAAATTGATTTTCTTTGTTGAAAATTTGTCGTTTTGTTAAGAATTCATCTGTGTAAATTGAAAGTTGAACTATTTGGTTAAAAATTCAACTATTTTGTTGAATTTTTTCCCTAATTCGACTGTTTGGTTGGAAATTTAACTATTTTATTGAAAATTCGTTTTTTGTTGTTGTTGAAATACCAAGGATTTAATTTTTCTTCGAGAATTCGTCTTTTTGTTTAGACATTTTTGGAATGCTTTCAAATTTTTCAAATATTCAAATCCTGGAAAATTAAAAAAATCACCAAAAATTCTAGAATGATTATACAAAAGATATCAGTGATTTTTTACATAAATTACTGAAATATAATATGTAAATTACATTGGACAGTGTAAAATCACATGCACATAACCTGCTACTTTCTCCATGCCTCATGTAAGAATAACATTCACAAATTGCGATTTTTCTTTTTTCTGTAATTTTACAGAATAGCTGGTATTTTGTGAACAATTTTTCGAAGCAGAATTAAACAATTTTATTGTTTTGGGGAAGATAAATCAGAGACTATTGCTCTTATTACTATTACGTTTTGAGTGAATTGATTTGTTTAATAATAATTTCAAATTGAAGATATTTGTACTCACAAATGATGCATAGAGACAAGAGTGTAATTGCGTTCTTCATTTCTTATTTTTCCCTTCGTTAGGGAAGGCGACAATTACTTCGTAGACAGAGCAAAATGATTTCATTTCCAAAAAACTGACTTTCTGTTTTTCAGAACCGTTCATATACCTGTTTGCTAAAAAGCGCCTACTCACTGCGATTTCAAATTCTAGGAAAATAAGTGAAAGTGAATGGGCGTGAATTCAAAACACTGATGACCTAAATACTCTAAAGTGGAGCTAATAAACTCTTATGTATCGCGTTTCTGGAATTAGCTGGAATTAGCTGGATTATCTGATATGTTAAACATTTGGCATAGGACAAACATTTTACGGAATGCTATTCCTAATTCTGAAACAATTAGTAAATTACAGAAATACGAATTGTAGGTATAGTATAGAAGGCCAAACAATTTTTGAAAATGCCACCTAAGCTGGATTCTTATATAAGAAAACTTGTTGTGTTTTAATTGAGAAGGCTCAGCTAAAAGATAAATAAACTAAGAATGATTTTCCGGTGACAGTTTGACATGATACTTTGCCAATTTAAAAGAATTATTAATTATTTACAAAATTGTTATAAACAAATTCAGATTTTAGCTTTTTTTCAATGAATAGGCTCAATTTCTTTTACAGAATTAACTAAGAATATCTTTTCGATGACTCTCTTCTGTGAATCTTTGCAAATTTACAAGAATTATTAATTATTTTGTTATACGTGGCTTGCATAGAGCGAGAGTCTTTTATTGGTAGATTTAAAACTCTCTCGCAGACGACGTTTATTCATTCAGTAGGCAACCATTTTAAATTATAATAACTAGTAATTAGACCCGAAAGTAAGAGAAAGAGAAATAGGCGCTCCATGAAGTGACGTCAGCAGTGACGTCAGCAAGGCGGCAGGGCGAGTAGAGGCGAGAGTCGCGAGTAGAGCGCCCTCGAAACTCGACGCGCGCATCTCCCACCAAACGATTTTCTACCCTCTCCGCTCGACTCCCACGCAACGCTCACACAGCCTCCCCGTTAAAAGGACGCGCACTGGCCCAGAACGACAGAAATGTTTACAAGCGTCTACAGGCACCGTTTCTGCTAGATTTCTGACTCCGACGCATGCGCAATGAATACTATCACTTGCTTCTTCCAGTCTCCCAGCGTAACAGTGAGGTGAAATCAAAAAACGAGGTTCAAAATAACTTGTAAAAGGCAATTATTAACCGATTTTTGATTTTGATTTTTAGAAATATTCAGCAATCAAATTTGAAGAGATTCTTGTGGGCTGCTTTTTAAATTTTCTTTTTTTTTTAATTTTAGGTTAATACAAAGAGTGAAAAAAGTCGTTTTTTTGGTTTATCTTCATCAAAAAATTTATTCTATGATCAGCATCGCTAGACTTCATTGCTTTTATCGAAAAAATAATACATGTCGTCTGTGATGTTTAATAATGGAAAATTATCCTGCGATATTTTTTAATGAATTTTATATACAAATTCTATGAACAAATGCCCAGTGTGGATATTTAAAGGCAGAAA
>CAKNXH010000634.1:37375-51017 GCA_932178445.1 Andricus quercusramuli | reverse complement strand
AACGCTGAGAAAGCAACTTGTTGCAATTACGGCATGATCATTTAACGCAAACTTTAACGTTTTATTATAATTGCAACAGTTTACATATTAATTTTGTTTCATTTATTAATTATAATGCCATATTACTTTACCATTACGCTGTAGCGTAATGTTTGCTTTCGGCCGGTCCGCCAGGGAATTTTTCTCCAATCATATCGCCAGTGATGTTTAATAAAGGAAAATTATCCTGCGATATTTTTAAATGAATTTTATAAACAAATTCTACGAACAAATGTCCAATGTGGACATTTAAAGGCAGAAAGAAATCGTTCTTTCTCTTAATTTTCCTCAAATCATGTCTCGTCTGTGATGTTTAATAATGGAAAATTATTCTGCGATATTTTTCAATTAATTTTATAAACAAATTATATATACAAATACGCAGTGTGGATATTTAAAGGCACCGAAAGAAATCGTTCCACAATGGGCATTTGTTCATATAATTTGTTTATATAATTTATTAAAAAATATCGGTTGAGAAATTCTCATAGCCAAGTATTATTTTTTCGATAAAAGCAATGAAGTCTAGCGATGCTGATCATAGAATAAATTTTTTGATGAAGATAAACAAAAAAAAAACGACTTTTTTTACTCTTTGCATTAACATAAAATTTAAAAAAAAAATAAATACTCTTTGCTTACTCTTTGCATTAACATAAAATTTAAAAAAAAAATAAATTTGAAAATCAGCCCACAAGCATCTCTTCAAATTTGATTGCTGAATATTTCTAAAAACAAAAATCAAAAATCGGTTAATAATTGCCTTTGACAAGTTATTTAGAACCTCGTTTTTTGATTTCACCTCACTGTTACGCTGGGAGACTGGAAGAAGCAAGGAAGCAAGTGATAGTATTCATTGCGCATGCGTCGGAGTCAGAAAGCTAGCAGAAACGGTGCCTGTAGACGCTTGTGAAATGTTTGGGAGCTGGATGCCAGAACCCGCTCACTTAAACCCTACAGCTGGATGGCAGCCAGAGGACAATTGACGACGCATCGTCTTCACCCTCTTGTAAGGAAGGAACAGCGAACTCCGACGCTTTACTTTACAACTTGCTTATCTGTAATTCACCATGGTAAGAATCTAACGCAAATAAAGAAAATTCGAAAACACACCATTATAAGTTTTTCTCTGGTCACTTAACTTCTCCCCCGTCTTCCTTCCACTAACGGGTTAGCTGGCATACCAGCCTACCCGTTTTCGCTGAGACAGCTGGCATACCAGCCCTCTCTGCCGATACTCTGACTAACTTCTCCCCTCTCCCACGACCAACAATTCAAAACTCCTCTCACTCAGTTCTTTCTAGGGGAAAGAGAAATCTAAAACACCCGCTCAACTCGCTATCTCTTTCTATCTTAGGAGACAGATATAGCAATCCCTCTTTCCACCTCCCTTGAATTAATCCTCTCACTCCCTCCTCTTGTAGTCTCTAGAACACTCTTCCAACCTGCCATCTCTTTCTATCTTACGAGATAAACACATCACTCCCCCTTTCCACCTCTATCGAAATTAATCCTCTCACTCTCTTCTCTGGTACTCTCCAGATCACTCTTCTATCCGCTATCTCTTTCCCTCCTACGATCACACCCACCTTTCACCTACCTTGAAGCCTATCTACCGTACATCCCTTCTTTACAGAGATAAAAACGTTCCCTCTCACTCCCTCCTATGGGTCCCCTACCTCTATTATCTCATGAGATAATTCCTTCTCACTCTTTCTTAGTAGAGAAACATCCTTTATCCCGACGTATATCCTTCTTACTACATCCAAAAAATCCCACCCAAAAGTAAGGAGCATACCAATTTCAACAAATAAAAAGTTTGGCCATTTTGCATCGAATAAGCTTCATTTGTTTACGGAATCACCAATAATGTATTTCCAATAACTCTTTTCTACGTTACTTTGCACATTTACAATAATTAATAATTATTTGAACAGTTTTCATAAACATATTCAGAGTTTGTCCATTCTTCAAAAAATAGGCAAAATTTCTTTACGGAGTCAACTAAGAATATCGTTCCGATCTCTTTTCTATGTTGCTTTATAAATTTACAAGAATTTATAATTATGTAAACAATTTTGATCAAAAAAGTAAGAGTTTTGCTATTTCTCAAAGCATTGGCTCAATTTTCTGCAGAATTAAATAAGAATATCTTTTAGATTCGTTTTTTCTATGATGCTAAGAAAAGTCTCTCTGATGACTATTTTATATGCTGCTTATGTGAATTCACAGAAATAATTAATTATTCATACAATTTTCATTAACGAATAAGCTCAATTCGTTCACGGAATCAACGGAGAATGTCTTTCCGATGAATCCTTTCTATGCTGCTTTGTACATTCATAAAAATTAATAATAATTCAAACAATTTTCCCTGTGAAGAAATGGATTCACTGTCATTTTTCGGTTTTTCCCGATTTCAAAAAATTCCTGGTCATTTATTGGTTTTCGGTCCAGCGGCCACCTCGTAAGTGATAAGTTCACAATGTTCTGAATTTTAAGTTACTATGAAAATAATAAAAAAAATTTATAAAAAAATGAGGAAGCTCATTTTTCTTTCAGGCTCAAGAGGGTTACAGTCCAATATGTCAAAGGCATTTTCCGTTAAAAGATAGATTTTTTTAGTAGTAATTATAATTTTTCTAAAAGCTTGTACCATTAAGAAATCAGTCACTTAATTGCTAGTGGAGTGTATTGTGGGTTCAAATTACCACAGCACAATTTTACTTGCGAAGGAAAGAGTTTATTCTATGGCATAAAAAACCTCCACTTGAACAGCGAAGGAAAAAGCCGAGAATCAAATAGTGATCACTAAAGTAAGACAGAAATTACAGAACAAGATTGAATGTACAAACATTGGAATGACAACCAGTCCGCCACACTTCAATCCACACAACGGCAAACAGATAAAATCCAATGCACACAATGGCAAACAGACATAATACATCAAGAGACTCGTTCATACACACAAAATGGAACCTCTCACTAGGAAGACTTAACTTGAACTGAATTGATCCTTAAAGAAAATGATAATTATAAAGTGAAAACAAATTCCTTACTCAATTGCATATAAAGTCATGTGAAGAGGTTCCATTCTACCTGTTCGGCGCTGACCTTCAAGCTACGCGCTGAGCTTACAGTTTTATTTTCAGGTGCAGCCCCTTTTCCGAAAGTGAATTAATTAACAAAAGAAAAATAAACTAACAAGGAGAGGACACGAGATGGACATCGTCGATTCGACTGGGATTTTGCAGGATGAAAGAACATCAGAATCCATTAGGGGCGTATTTTTTCTTTCGATCTAATGGGGCTTAGTTTCCGAGATATCGAGGTTTGAGTATTTGAGCTCGAGCGCAAATACAGTGTCGAACTGTGAGTAAGCGCCAAGGCCGCCGAGCCCGGGATCCCCGCTCTGCAGTGGCGAGTTGAGCGCTCGAGCACAAATACTCAAACCCCGATATCTTGGAAACTAAGGCCCATTAGATCGAAAGAAAAAATACGCCCCTGAAGGATTTTGATGTTCTTTCATCCTGCAAAGTCCCAGTCGAATCGGTGATATCCATCTCGTGTCCTCTCCTTGTAAGTCTAACTCTCTACAATTTCAGATGACAGTAAAAAGCAGCCAAATACAAAAGATTATCAAAGTTTTGAAAAGATACAAGAATAATTTAAAACATGAGAAGATTTCAATGAATTCAAAAGAAATGTATATTTTGGAAGGTTAGCAACAAAAAGCTTTGAAGCTTTTTAAGAATTTGAAAAAGGGTCTGGAAAAGTGCAAGTAAACTTTGCATCATTCATTTAATAAAAATTCACATTCCTTTGCGTTATTTTATGATATACTGGTATGAACATAGTACAATCCTCACATCAATTTTTACGTATCAAAATGTTCACTTTTGGAATTGAGATTTTCCACAACTCTTTTGTATTTTTTATAGCTCTCTTTTGAATTATATTCTAAAATAACTAAACTTTATCTCGATGCAGTAATGTGCTCCACTTACTGAACTGAGTTTTTAATGAATACATTTTTTCCGTGAAACATACGAATACATTTCGGCTCGCAAAATATAAATGACTAATATTAAACTCTCATTTTGAACTTGCAAAAGCTTGTGTTTTCTAAAAAAAAATGTTGATGTGAATGCAGAAGGTATTTATCAGACCCGTTATTTCAATTTTACCAAAAATAAGCATGTAATAATCAATATCCTTGCTGAAATCGCTACCGCAAGCTTCTTCCGTACTGATGAGAACTCCACCAGTTCCAGATCAAGGTTTTTTCTTGGCTTTGTCCAATATCACAGATGTTTCTTTTCTCCAGTCCTGAATGCTATAAAATTTGAATTGTTCTTAAAAATCACTCACAAAAAGGAAGACTAAACTTCCAAAGTTTATCAAAGTTTTTTTAAAGTTTTCAAAGTTTTGAATTTATATATCTAGATGGAATTTTCGGTAAACTTACACTCTGGAAACCACGCTACAAATCCCATTAACAAGATCATCTACAATTTTTGATTGTTCTTTTGGCGAATGGCAGACTTTGTTGACCAAATCTGTTGATAATGATTTCATTTTGCTATCTTCGTGGCACATCGGTTTCATTATGTCTTCCAAATTTTTTTTCCCATTTCCAAATTTAGAGTTGATTTTATCGTATAATTCTGTATAATATTGCTTTATTGCCTTCGAATCCTTATCATTATTCCCAATTTTCAAGTGGCAAACTGATCCGTGGTGTTTTAATAGAACATCCTGCACAGGCTCCGGTATATGTTCTTTAATCAGAAAATTGAATCGTGTGAGATAAAATGAGAAATGTGAACAAATATGTCCCCGTGTTGCTCAAAAGTCCCATTATACCTTCTTTCGATATGGGGTTGTCAACTAGTACTACTTTAGTGCCATTCTGCAAGCCCTGGACGCTAGAAAAAAATGAATTACTTTCAAAAATGTAGTTGAGAAAATATTAACTTTCAGAATAACATATCAGAAATCTTGATGTTATAGACACAGGTGGAATTTTAAGGAAACTTACACTGTTGAAACATAGCTGCAAACTTTTTGAACGAGATCATCGATAATTTTTGATTCTTGTTTTGGTGAATGGCAGCATCTTTTGACTAAAATTTTTGATAATGACTTCATTTTGCTATCTTCTTGGCACATCGGTTTTATGAGGGTTTCTAGTTTTGATTTTTCATCCACCACTTTTTTGTTAATTCTGCCGGACACTTCGTTATAATAGTTCGCTAATGCTTTATACTCATAATAAATATCTCTGTTGTAGCAAACTGAAGAGTGATCTTTTGTAAGTACAATGCCAATAGGTTCCGGCACCGATACTGAAGAGCCCAAAATGTTGCGAGGCAAATCTGTTGATTATAAAATTAGAACATGAGTGATAAAATAACGAATAAGAACTTCTGACTTGTTCGCGCATAATGAAATTTGCCACCGAAAACAGTAGTGAGAATAATCGTTCCTACATCCACATTAGGGTGGTCCAAAACTGCATTGGAAATTTTTTTAAAAATTTTTATGGGGACACCCCAGAAATTTGTTCGAATCTACACAAAAATAAATCCATTTTTTTGCTTCAAAAATGATATTTAAAGGTGCCGCAAGCCCCATAAAGTTCAACACGTATTTCCCATAAGAAAAAAAGAAGTTTATGTAAATCTCATTCAGAATCCTCAATATTATCTCAATCAAGTTGAAACTCAACACTTCTCTTCACAATTAGCCGTAGAATACGAATAAAATTTAACTTTTTAAATATCAACAGCATAAGTCTGTTTTATAGGGTCCCAAAGAAACCCCAGGTTATGTTAGGTGCTATTGATTTAGATGTATAGAGTGGGATTTACTCTTGTTTTTGTGATTTTTCCAAATTTGTATGGACCTTCGGAAATTGTGCGCACGACTCGTGTGAGCGCTATTAAAAATAACTGCTGACTTCGAACCACGATATTTCGGCGAAAAAAAGAGATAGGGCATTTTTTTAAAAACAGTTGGAAAGCTCATGAAATTCCACGTCTATTAGTACCCAACAAATATTTTTTTGACTTTCTGAAAATAGTACAGCACTTGAGAAGTTCAAAAACAAAATTCAAGATTTTCTCAAATTTTCTACCTCAAATTCAACTTTTAGCATGACCTAGGAAAATTTTTTCAAAGACCTGAAAATTATACGACATCGAGCCGGAAATCTTATCTTTAATTTAAGCCAAGAAAACTTAAAAAATTTGCATGGGTGCCCGAGATATGATTAAAAATGTTCAATCCTATCTGAGCTCAATTTTAATCGACGATCACGGTTCTCGGCTGGTCTTCTACTCGCCTCCTTCGTTGAGGCAGGACTAAATAGGCCACGCACAGAGGTGGCACCTAAGTGGACATTGTCCTATTCTTTAATATGGAGATAATATTCGATTCAAATAATTGTTAACAATCACAAATAACAATAAATATTTTTTTTTCATTCACCATAATTTAAAATAGAAATTACTAATGAAGAAAACCAAAAATATAAGAGGCACCATCTTAGTGCGCGGCCTATTCGGTTCAGCCTCAACGAAGGAGACGAGCAGCAGACTAATAAATCCTTTGAAATTTTGGGAAATTCATTCTATTCTATCAATTATGTTTAATAACATTCAGAAATTTGGATATACAAAGTGTATGGTGCAGAACATTCATAAATTGAAAATGTTTTAAAATTAAAAAAGGTCGAAAATAACTTTAATGTAACATATGAAAGCTCCATTGTTTGACCTCGCGAACCAAGTTACAAAGAAATAAAGTTCGGCGTTACGAAACTGGAGCAGTGCTCCCAATCTTGCTCCCCAACCGCACTGCACACGCGACGCGCCGAATTTCTGATTGGCTGCAAAGCGCGCGCTTATTTAAAATGTTTTAAATATGCAAATTAATTGTTTCAAAAAAATAATTATTAGAAAATGCATAGAAATACATTTTTCATTGCAAAATAAACTTTCGCAGTCATAGATATAATAACAATTTGATTTCACTGCTGAAATCTTTCTTCGATATCCGAAGGAATAATGTGTTTTCAGCAGTGACATCAAATTATTATTACACCTGTGACTGCGAAAGTTTGTTTTGCGATGAAAAATGTATTTCTATGCATTTTCTAATTATTATTTTTTGAAACAATTAATTTGCATATTTAAAACATTTAAATAAGCGCGCGCAATGCAGCCAATCAGAAATTCGGCGCGACGCATGCGCAGTGCGTTTGGAGAGCAAGATTGGGAGCACTGAACTGGAGTGGTACCGTGTACCGACATCCACCGAAGCTAACCGAAGCTGGCCGAAGCCGAGTGGCTAATCGGCGGTGAAGAACAAGACAGTAGGGCAGTGGGTCAACAGCTGATTCAAATGTCGTTCAAGGCCCAAGTTGACTCGGTCCAATAAAAACTTTCGTGCTCACACACACTCGCAGACACGCTGTTGCCCACATACATGCAAAATTACTGCCTAAAAATTGATTTTTTATATCGTTTAAAACATGAAGAACTTACACACAAGATTAGGACAATATATATCTGAAATTGTTAATAACTTTAGATATAATTATTGCGTAATCATTTGAAAAAATTGTAGGTGGCAGTGGGGCTACACAGCAGAAGTGAAACTTGACAACATTACTTTCCTCAGATATAGGCTTGTAGAGAATGACGAGTGAAACCTTTTTCTATTTTTAGTTTTTTCATCGGATAAGTAATTTTGATAATAATCATGAAAATGTGTCTCATTTTCCAGGTAAATATTATTTAACAATAGGCGATTTTTTGGTTTTTATTCAGTTTTTAGGCATCTCTAGGTGTAAGTACATCTCTATAGTGTGTACATCAAAGTGTCAAACAGTTCTAACAAAATTTTCCCATCTTACCACGATTTATAATTTGCATTTGTAATTGAATTTGAACTAATTTTTCAAACAGATTTCCATGCTTATCAACAGAAACTTATTAAATATAACTATCACTTATTAACAGAAACAATAAACTTTCGCAGTCATAAATATAATAATTATTTGATTTCACTGCTGAAAACACATTATTCCTTCGGACATCGAAGAAAGACAAATTTTTTTCTCATAATTCATTAATTTCATATTTTTTTCCATAGAAAATCAGTGGTAAGAACTTAGATATGTTTTTCTGAAACTCTGCTACCTTTTCAGTTTTGGATTCTCAATGAAAAAATTGATCTCTTTGTGTTTTCAGCAGTGAAATCAAATTATTATTATATTTATGACTGCGAAAGTTTATTCAGCAATGGAAAATGTATTTTTATGCATTTTCTAATTATTATTATTGTTTATGGTTTGAAAAGTTTATTAACTATACATTCCCATGTCAAATTCTATGAACATAACATTTTTAAAACTTCTTTTCAATATGCAATTTTCTTTTTTATGGAATTTTTAAGTGTTGTAAATGCATCTATTTATAATGAAAGAAAACAGAATGTTGAACAGCTGAATTTTCAATTGTTGAAAATCAAAGAAAATTTAAAATTTTAATTTCAACACTTCAATTGTGAATTTTCTTCTATTTCCAAAAGCTGAATTTTTTATTAGAAAGCAGTACTAAAAATTATTCAATCACATAATTTTGCACGAGAATTTAATAAATAAAGATTGCGATCCATTGAACAAATTTCGAAAAAGCTGGGTTTCTACGATAAAGGAAACTATTGGCAAATTGTGTTCTGGAAAATAAAAGTAATCCTATGTGACATAACAGTAACATAACAGGTTACTATTATGTTACCATTTTGGTAGAAGGTTCAACTATATAGTTGGAAAATTACTTTTTCATTGAAAATTCAGATTTGCAGAATGAAAATTCAACTGCTTTGTAAAAAAAAAAAAATTTTGTTTGAAACTTCAACAATTTGGTTGAAATTGTTTTTCTTTCTTGATTGAAAAATCTTTCTTGATTAAAAATGTAACTCTTGATAAATTTCGTCTTTTTGGTTTGATATTTCAACTCTTCTGCTAAGACATGTCTTCTTGGTGCAAAATTCATCATCAATGATTTACAAACCAAAAAATAGGACTCTTTAACAAAAAAGTTGAATTTTCATAAAAATAGTTGAATGAAAATAATAATTTAATTGAAATAATTATATGGAACAATCTTCAATTTCTTTCAGTTGGACATTTTATGAATTTCTTTTTCCACTTGAAGTTGTTGCGATTGCTTGGAAATTCTTTAGTTTAATAATAAAAAAATCTAAATAATTAAAAATTAAATCTGAACGGAAAATATAAATTTTTAGCCCAAACAACGTTTCCTAAACAAAGAGTTGAGTTTTCGACCGAAAAGATAAATTATCAAATAAATTGAATAATCTTTATAAACAAACAAAAATTGTAGGAAAATTTCTGAATTTTCTACAAAGTGGATTAATTTTTATCTAAATAAGATGAATTCTTCACAACAAATGTAAAAAATCTGAATATTTAAAAGAAGAATTTCCAACAAAATAGTTGAATTTTCAACCAAAAATGATGATTTTTCAACCAAGGAGATGAATTTTCAACAAAAGAAAAAAATAATTTTCCAGGAAGAGGATTAATGTATTACCAAAAAACCCAAAGTTTAAAAAGAACAATAATTTTCAACAAAAATAGTCGAATTTTAAGCCAAAGGGACAAATTATTTACAAATTAAATCATTTTTAAAAGAAATATATAATTTTTCAATAAAAAAGTGAATTTTCTACCAAAAAATTTAATTTTCTCGAAAATATTTTAATTGTTATCCTAATCATTAAATCTCAACCAAAAATATGAATTTTTAACAAAAAAGATGAATTTAAGAGCAAAAAAAGAAATCATCAACAAAATACATCAATTTTTATCTAAAAAAATTAATTATTAATACGAAATCTCGATTTTCAAATAAAAATGGAAGAGTTTCATTTTCAGGCAAAAAATTACATTGGAAAAAATTTAACAATATAGTGACACTTTCAACCAAAGTGATGAACTTTGAACAAAAATAATGAATTATTGAAAAAAAATTAATTTTCAACCCATAAGTCGATTATTATTATTATTTTCTAAAAATGAAATAGTAAAAATTTCGACTGGTGATGAATTTTTAACAAAAAAAATTAATTTTCCAAAAAGAGTATTAATGTATTACCAAAAGACCTGAATTTACAGCCGAAAACAATAATTAAAAAAAAAATCCAAGACGAAAATATGATTTTTTAATAATAGAGTTAATTTTCTACAAAAAAGTTGAAACTTCATAAAAATTCTGTAATTTTTGACAAAATAGTTTAACTTAAAAACTCTTAAAACTTGAAAATTCTTTTGAAAAGTACCAAATGAGGACGCTGACTATGCATAAGTTATTTATAGCCCATTGATCCATTTTAATAAAAAAAACTAATTTTTGTTAACTTTTTGTAAACATTCAGAAGAACCATCAGAAGAACATGAAGAAAATTTAAAAGAATTTGGAAACGGAAAAAAACTAGGTTGTGTCAACAGTTTCTGAATATAGAGCAAAAAAATGACACCATCATGTCGTTTGATTAAACTTTTCTATTTTCCACGTTTTCCACGTTCATAACATTTAAAAATTATTATAAATAGTTCCACATTAATTTTTTATTGGCTAAGAATTCTTTTTCTACTTTCGAATCAGAAAATACCTTGACTAATAGAATTAGTAGTATTTTACTAATTTTTAGTAGCCCAATTTTCCCTTATCAAATTTGGAAAATTCCATTAGTAATTAGTTAAGTTTTAACAATTTTCATTCAGAGAGGAAATAAAAAATGATGCATAAATGAAATAAAACAAACTTTTTCAGAAATATTTTTTAAAATTCTGTTATTTCTTAAATTTAAAAAAAATTTTTAATTGAAAAAAAAAATTATTAGATATTAAAAATTTGTTAAATTAAAAAAATTAAAATTTTGGGTCCTGCATTTAAATCAAATTTTTTTTAATGGCATGTGATACTTAGAAAATTATCAATTTTAGCAGTGTTAGGTTCCCCCGGATTTTTTCCTACAATAATAATAATTTAATTTGTTTACTTTATTAATAATAACAATAAGAATTTCAGAAAGGGTTAGTAAAACAAAATAAAAAGTTACAAAAAAAGTACGCTGAATTTCAAAGATTTCAGAACATTTCAAAGATTTAAAACCATTACAAAATTTTCTAGAAGATTTCACAGATATTGAAATTATTCCGGTGATTCCAAAAATAATATTCCTACCAAGAAAGTATAATCTTCAATAAAATACAGGAATTTTCAACCAAAAATTTAACATAGTTAAACTCTTATAAATTGTGCAATTTAAAGACTTGAAAAAATATGTAAATCCACGCCATCATTTCCAATTCTCTAAAATGAAGAATGAATTAACGGATCTAAAGGTTTCAGAATTGAATCGTTTCAAGCAATTTTAAGTTAGAAATATTAAAAATTGAAAGATTAAATTCGCTTGAAATGAACAATTTTTGAATTCCAAATAAAATTATTTTCATTCTAGGTCTTCAAAAATTTATACTAGTTCAATTGTTATTCATGAATCAAGAATTTTTTCGAAATCTCGTTTTAATATTCTCTGAAAATTATTACCTTTTGAACAAAAAATAATTTTAAAATCTTCTAGGAATCTTAACAAAATGTTTGTATTATCTTGAAACCTTTCAAAATCCTTAAACAGCTTAAAAACTTTTTTTCAAAATGTTGAAAAACCTACATTTATTTAGAAATTTTTGGAATGCTTTCAAATTTTTCAAATATTCAAATCCTGGAAAATTAAAAAAATAA
Organism: Andricus quercusramuli; assembly: GCA_932178445.1. NCBI lineage: Eukaryota > Metazoa > Arthropoda > Insecta > Hymenoptera > Cynipidae > Andricus > Andricus quercusramuli. Next base: position 39,135 of record CAKNXH010000634.1, on the reverse strand, counting down.
CAAAAAAATTCTAGAATGATTATACAAAAGATATCCGTGATTTTTGAAATAAATCACTGAAATATAATATGTAAATTACTTTGGACAGTGTGAAATCACATGCACATAACCTGCTACTTTCTCCATAAATCGTGGACTTACTCTTATTACTATTACGCTTTAGGTGAATTGATTTGTTTAATAATAATTCCAAATTGAAGATATTTGTACTCACAAATGATGCATAAAGACAAGAGTGGAATTGCGTTCTTCATTTCTTATTTTTCCCTTCGTTAGGGAAGGCGAAAATTACTTCGTAGACAGAGCAAAATGATTTCTTTTCCAAAAAACTGACTTTCTGTTTTTCAGAACCGTTTATATACCTATTTGAACTAACCTACACAATAGAGGAAATTCACATCTGAATACATACTAAATAAGTTGAAAAAACAAAATATTTTTTCCTGTCAACATTCATGATATTGAAGTTTGTAAACAATAGGCTGTTTGCTAAAAAGTGCCTACTCACCGTGATTTCAATTTTTAGACAAATAAGTAAAAGTGAATGGGCGTAAATTCAAAACACCGATGTCCTAAAGACTCTAAAGTAAAGCTAATAAACTCTTATGTATCGCGTTTCTGGAATTAGCTGGAATTAGCTGGATTATCTGATATGTTAAACATTTAAACTAAGAATGCTTTTCCGGTGACAGTTTGATATGATACTTTGCAAATTTACAAGAATGATCAATTATTTCAACAAATTAAAAGTTTGCCCATTTTTCATTGAATAAGCTTCATTTCTTTACGGAATCACCAATAATGTATTTCCAATAACTGTTTTCTACGATACTTTGCACATTTACAATAATTATTAATTATTTGAACAGTTTTCATAAACCTATACAGAGTTTGTCGATTTTTTCAAAAAATAGGCACAATTTGTTTATGGAGTCAACTAAGAATATCTTCCCGATCTCTTTTCTATATTGCTTCATAAATTTACAAGAATTTATAATTATGTAAACAATTTTGTCATTTCTCGGGTTTTCCCGGTTTCAAAAAATTCCTGGTCATTTACTGGTTTTCGGTCCAGCCGCCAGCCCGTAAGTGATAAGTTCACAATGTTCTGAATTCTAAGTTACTATGAAAATAATAAAAAAAAAATTCATAAAAAAATGAGGAAGCTCATTTTTCTTTGAGGCTCAAGAGGGTTACAGTCCAATATGTCAAAGGCATTTTCCGTTAAAAGTTGGATTTTTTTAGTAGTAATTATAATTTTTCTAAAAGCTTGTACCATTCAGAAATCAGTCACTTAATTGCTAGTGGAGTGTATTGTGGGTTCAAATTACCACAGCACAATTTTACTTGCAAAGGAAAGAGTTTATTCTGTGGCATAAAAAACTTCCACTTGAAGAGTGAAGGAAAAAGCCGAGAATCAAATAGCGATCACTAAAGTAAGACAGAAATTACAGACCTTAAGAATGAATGTATAAACATTGGAATGACAACCAGTCCACCACACTTCAATCCACACAACGGCAAACAGATAGAATCCCATCTACACAATGGCAAACTGACATAATCCAACACGAGACTTGTTCATACACACAAAACGGAACCTCTCACCACGAAGACTTAACTTGAACTGAATTGAGCCTCTAAGGAAATGATGATTATCGAGTGAAAACAAATTCCTTACTCAATTGCATATAAAGTCGTGTGAAGAGGTTCCATTCTACCTGCTCGATGCTGAACTTCGAGCTACGCGCTGAGCTTAC
>CAKNXH010000634.1:0-32375 GCA_932178445.1 Andricus quercusramuli | reverse complement strand
GACACGAGATGGACATCGCCGATTCGACTGGGATTTTGCAGGATGAAAGAACATCAGAATCCATGAGGGGCGTATTTTTTCTTTCGATCTAGCGGGCCTTAGTTTCCGAGATATCGAGGTTTGAGTATTTGAGCTCGAGCGCGAATACAGTGCCGAACTGTGAGTAAGCGCCAAGGCCGCCGAGCCCGGGATCCCCGCTCTGCAGTGGTGAGTTGAGCGCTCGAGCGCAATTACTCAAATCTCGATATCTCGGAAACTAAGGCCCATTAGATCGAAAGAAAAAATACGCCCCTAATGGATTTTTAAGTTCTTTCATCCTGCAAAGTCCCAGTCGAATCGGCGATGTCCATCTCGTGTCCTCTCCTTGTAAGTTTAACTCTCTACAATTTCAGATGACAGTAAAAAGCAGCCAAATACAAAAGATTATCGAAGTTTTAAAAAGATAAAAGAATAATCTAAAACTTGAGAAGATTTCAATGAATTTTTAGAAAATGTATATTTTGGAAGGTTTGCAACAGAAAAACTTAGAAGCTTTTCAAAAATTTTAAAAAGTGTCTGGAGAATGAAAAAAGGATTTTTCAAAGTTTCAAGAAAAATTCGAATCATTTACAAATATATTAAAAAGTTTTCTTAAAATTTCAAGAATAATAAATAATTTGAAAGTATTCAAAAAACTCAAGATAAAATATCGATTTTTGGAAATTTCTAATGATAATTTTGAAGTTTTTTCAAGTTTTTGAAGTTTCAAGCTAATAGAAGGAAGTTTCTTAAGATGCCTGTGGATATTAAGGGCGATCAATTTGAAGAGAATATTCAACAAAATTTTAAAATATCATGGTACATTTTCGATATTTTGAAAATATACAAAAATAATGTTGAGCTTAAAATGATGCTAACAAATTTAACAAATATGTAGATTTTTGAAGATATTGAAGGGAAAAGTTTCACTAGAACACCAATTTTTTGTGCGGATTTCTGGGAAAAATTAATATAATTTTTTATTTTACAAACTTTATTTTGAGAATATTCCTAAATATATTTCAAAACATGCCAAATATTTCAAAAATTGTCAAAAAATAATGTGGAAGATTTTTCGAGAAATTTGTTTCCAATTTTTCAGGATTTTTAAAAAGTTTTAGGACAAATTTGAATCATTTTAGAATATATTTATAAGTTTTTTAACAATTTCAAAATTAATTCAAAATTTTGAAAGAATTAAACAAAGTTTTTTCAAATTTTTGAGAAGTTTCAAGGTTATGAAAAATTGTCTTAAGATTACTGGGTATATTTGAACTGATTTTTTATTTTTAAACATTAATGTTAAGAGAATATTGAAAAAGATTTTAAAACATTCTGAAATATTTCCAAAATCATCAAAAATTAATCCGTGAGATTTCAAGACAATTTTATGAATAGTTTAAGTAATTTTCAAAAATATTGAAGAATTTGAGAAGTGTTTTTGACTTCTTTTGACCATGTGACTATTTTTCTTCTAAAATTTGGCACAGTTCTATAAAGTAAAAAATATTTTTTAAATTAATCTTTTAGGTACTTTTTCGATATGTCTGAAATCTTTGAAAATATTCTTGAATTTTATTAGAAAACTAGTTAATATCACGCGGAAGTAAACTTTGTATCATTCATTTAATGAAAATTCACATTACTTTGCGTTATTTTATGATATACTGGTATGAACACAGCACAATCCTTATCTCAATTTTTACGTATCAAAATGTTCACATTTGGATTTGAGAGTGTACACAACTCTTTTGTATTTTTTATAGCTCTGTTTTGAATTAAATTGTAAAATAACTAAACTTTATCTCAATGCAGTAATGTGCTCCACTTACTGAACTGAGTTCTTAGTGAATACATTTTTTCCGTAAAACATACAGATACATTTCAGCTCGCAAAATATAAATGACTAATATTAAACTCTTATTTTGAACTTATGAAAGCTTGTGTTTTCTAAAAATAATGTTAAAATGAATTCAGAAGGTATTTATCAGACCCTTTGTTTCAATTTTACCAAAAATAAGCATGTAATAATCAATATCCTTGCTGAAATCGCTACCGCAAGTTTCTTCCGTACCGATGAGAACTCCACCAGTCCCAGATCAATGTTTCTACTTGCGGTGGTAAAAGTTCACACTTGTATCTTTTCTCCAGTCCTGAATGCTATAAAAGATTTAAATTGTTCTTAAAAATCACTCACAAAAAGAAATACTAAACTTCCAAAGTTTATCAAAGTTTTCAAAGCTTTGATTTTATAGATCTAGATGGAATTTTCAGTAAACTTACACTCTGGAAACCGCGCTACAAATCCCTTTAACAAGCTCATCTACAATTTTTGATTGTTCTTTTGGCGAGTGGCAGACTTTGTTGACCACATCTGTTGATAATGATTTCATTTTGCCATCATCTAGGCACATCGGTTTCATTAGATCTTCCAGTTTTGATTTCCCATTTCCAAATTTATAGTTAATTTTCCCGTATAATCCTTCATAATAGTGCTTTATTTCCTTTGTATTCTTATCATTAGGGCCTGCTTGAAAGTGGCAAACTGATCCGTGCTGTTTTAAAAGAACATTCTGCACAGGCTCCAGTACACGTTCTGTTAATCAGAAAATTGAATCGTGTGAGATAAAATGAGAAATGTGAACAAATATGTCCCCGTGTTGCTCAAAAGTCCCATTATACCTTCTTTCGATATGGGGTTGTCAACTAGTACTACTTTAGTACCATTCTGCAAGCCCTGGACGCTAGAAAAAAAAATTTATTACTTTCAAAAATGTAGTTAAGAAAATATTAACTTTCAGAATAATGTGTCAGAAATCTTGATGTTATAGACACAGGTGGAATTCTGAGGAAACTTACACTGTTGAAACATAGCTGCAAACATTTTGAACCATATCGTCGATTATTTTTGATTCTTCTTTTGGTGAATGGCAGCATTTTTCGACTAAAGTTTTTGATAATGACTTCATTTTGCCATCTTCTTGGCACATCGGTTTTATGAGGGTTTCTAATTTTGATTTTTCATCCACCACTTTTTTGTTAATTTTGCCGGACACTTCGTTATAATGGTCCGCTAATGCGTTATACTCTCTATTGATATCTCTGGTGTAGCAAACTGAAGAGTGCTGTTTTGTAAGTACAACGTTAATGGGTTCCGGCACCGATACTGAAGAGCCCAAAATCTGGCGAGGCAAATCTGTTGATTATAAAATTAGAGCATGAGTGATGAAATAACGAATAAGAACTTCTGTCTTGCATGCGCATAATGAAATTTGCCACCGAACTCGTAAAGAAAACTTTCTTTCGTGAACTAGTGGACTTAGCACTGTTTAGCTTACCCACATTTATTAATTATTCAACGAATAGAATAACTTTTGCATCATCCTACCTTATACATTAAATATAACGAAGTGTCCGTAAGTGCTGAAAAAATACCTAAAGTTTAAGTGCAAATATCCACGGCCCAAATACGTACAACGCTAGAAAAACACAGTAACACTCGGGATATCAAACCGTTGCATATAATTCTGATTATAAACTTTACATAAAAATGATCCACTTTTTTGGATCAAAAATTCTTTTTTATACAACAAGATGCATATCTATCGAGTGGCGGTTATTATAATTTTTATTGGAAGTTGTAGGTTATTCATGACCGATGATTTAGTATAGTTCAACTGATATGCTCCTTACTTTTGGGTGGGATATGTTGGATGTAGTAAGAAAGATATACGTCAGGATGAAGGATGTTTCTCTACTATGAAAGAGTGAGAAGGAATTATCTCATGAGATAATAAGAGATAGGAGAGGTAGGGGACTCATAGGAGGGAGTGAGAGGGAACGTTGTAATCTCTGTAAAGAAGAAATGTATGATGGATAGGCTTCAAGGTAGGTGAAAGGTGGGTGTGATCGTGGAGGGAAAGAGATAGCGGATAGTAGAGTGATCTGGAGAGTACCAGAGGAGAGAGTGAGAGGATAAATGTCGAGAGAAGTGGAAAGGGGGAGTGATGTGTTTATCTTGTAAGATAGAAAGAGATAGAAGGTTGGAAGAGTGATCTAGAGACTACAAGAGGAGTGAGTGAGAGGATTAATTCAAGGGAGGTGGAAAGAGGGATTATATATCTCTCATAAGATAGAAAGAGATAGCGAGTTGAGCGGGTGTTTCAGATTTCTTTTTTCCTTAGAAAGAACTGAGTTAGAGGAGTTTTGATTCGTTGGTCGTGGGAGAGGGGAGAAATTAGTCAGTGTATCGGCTGAGAGGGCTGGTATGCCAGCTGTCTCAGCGGAAACGGGTAGGCTGGTATGACAGCCAACCCGTTAGCGGGTGAAAGAATTGGAAGAAGTTAAGTAACCAGAGAAAAACAAAGAATTGGATATGTTCGAATTTCCTTTATTTATATTACATTCTTACCATGGTTGATAATAGATAAGCGCCAAAAAGTAAAACGTCGGAGTTGGTCGTTGCTTCCTCACAAGAGGGCGAGGGAGATGCGTCGTCAATTGAGGATTCTTGAATTCGAGAAAGAGAGAGAGAGTACTGTTGTGCACGGCAATGGCTTGCGCTGGAAACCTAGGGCTGGCTACCAGCTGTAGGGTTTAAGTGAGAGGGTTCTGGCTACCAGCTCCGAGACAGTCAAACACTTTCTGTCGTTCTGGGCTCGTGCGCGCCCTTTTAACGGGGAGGCTGCGTGGGCGTTTCGTGGGAGTCGAGCGGAGAGGGTAGAAAATCGTTGGTGGGAGATGCGCGCGTCGAGTTTCGAGGGCGCTCCATTCGCGACTCTCGCCTCTACTCGCCCTGCGCCTTGCTGACGCTAATGCTGACGTCACTTAATGGAGTACCTTTTTCTCTCTCTCTCTCTTACTTGTGGGTCTAATTACTAGTTATTATAATTTGAAATGGTTGCCTACTGAATAAATAAACGTCGTCTGCGAGAGTGTTTTATATCTACCTATAAAAGAGTCTCGCTCTATGCGAGCCGCGTATAATACAACTTTCAACCAAAAAGATTAATTTTCAACCAACAAGATTAATTTTCTACCCAAAAGCGATGAACCTTCAGCACAATACATCAATTTTGAACCAAATAGTTGAATTTTTCAATCCAAAAATATAAATTTTCAATAAGAAATGGAACAGTTCAATTTTCAGTTAAAAAAGAAAACATAACTTCCAACAAAAAAAAAAGGAATTTGCAACAAATTAGGTAAAAATAAAAAAGGCAGTTCAATTCAATCAAAAAGGTCAAACTATTAAGGAAATACTTAAATCCTCAACCAAAACTGATCAATTTATGAACAAAGAGGATAACCATTTAAGAAAATAATTAAATTTTGAACCTAATAATAACATTTTCCACCAAAAAAGTTTAATTCGGAACAAAAAAATCATATTATTGACTTTTCAACCAGAAAGGTTTAAAGAATTAACTTTAAAAAAAATAGTTAGATTTTCTTATTATGTTCTATTAATTCAGTTCGAATTTATATGGAAGAACGAGAAAAAGACGAATTTCCAGCCTAAGTTCTAAGCTAAGCAGATTAATTTATAAGGCGAAATTTTTTTTCGAATCTTTTTAAATATTATCTTGAAAACTTGTTTGAAGACAAAAATAATTTGAAGATTTTCCAGGAATCTAATGAAAATTGTCTTGAACTTGAATTTTTACCACCATTTTTTGAAAATCCTGCAAGATCAAAAAAATTGCCTGATAATCTTCCAGATTCATTTTTAAAAATTTTGGAAATCTTTTTTTTTAAATTTATTTATAAAAAATCATTTTTAGTTTTTCCAGGAATTTTTTTTTGAATATCATTACGATTTTAAAACCTCTACATTTTGTTTTTAATGTTTCAAAATCTTTTCAAGTTTTCAGTTATTGTGGAATATTTGCAAAACTTCTAAATATAACTTAAACCGTAAAAAGCTTCAAGATTTTATGTCGAAATCTTCAAAATTTTGAATGTGAATTATGAATAAATTAAAATAAAATTATTTTGAAAAATGAATAGAATTTGTGATTCAAAACTAGATTTGATAGATGTGGTACCGGAGTGAAATTTTTATGTAAAAAAATGTGAGAGTGATATTTTTTTTTAATTGTAGTTTTTTGTAGAAACTCGAATATTGGACAAAAATTGAGAAATAAAGTAAAAGAGAATACCATTATTTACAACATAATTTTAAGTACAGTTTTCCAATATTTTAAATTCTGTAAAATTTTGTATTTTTTGTAAAAGTTTGTCAATTTCTACAATAATTTAGATAAAATTAAAAGTGTTTTTCTGAACAATTAATTTAAAACTAACCTTACTTTAAAAATAAAAAAAAACGAAATAAAAAATTGGTAGAAAACTAAATTTATTGGCTGAAAAATAACTTTTTTGTTTAAAATTCATATTTTTGGTTAAAAGTTCTTGTATTTTGTTGACAATTTGTCTTTTTCCGTGAAAAAATTAGTTTCTTGGTAAAAAATTAACTTTTTTATTAAAAATGCAAGGACTTGGTTGAATTTCGAGCTTTTTTCTTGAAAATTAATTTTTCTTCAATTCATAATCTTAATGGAAAATGTATCTCTTAGGTTTGAAATTCAACTATTCAATTCAATTTTTTTATTTTTAGAATTTAAATTAAAATGTAAATTAATTATATTCTTGGTTGAGAAATGATATTTTAGATAGAAACTGAATCTTTTTTAGTTGAAAATTTGACTGTTTTTTAATGAAAATTAAACTATTTTTTTGAAAATTTATCTTTTTTTTTTAATTCAACTGTTTTTTTAATTTTAAATCGAAACCTTTTTTTGGTGGAAATATTAGCTATACAAGTTTTGTTAAAACGTATTTTTTTGTTATTGGGTGACAATTTTTTTCTGTTGAGAAAAAAAATTGTCACCCAGAAATATATTATTTTCAATTATTGTTATTTTACATAAATGATAATTTTGGAAATTTTAAACATGAAAAATAAATCTTCGAAATAATATTTTATTATTTTATTTTTATTTACCAAAATATATTTATAAAACAATTTTAATTGTTTAAATTAGGGAATTTTACAATTCGGGAATTTTCCAATTTTTTTCCAAAATTTTTTTTTTCAAAATGTTATACAACCTACATTTTATTTAGAAATTTTTGAAATTGAATGTGTGTACTCACAAATAATGAATAAAGACAAGAGTGAAATTGCGTTCTTCATTTTTTTTTCTTCGTTAGGAAAAGCGACAACTACTTCGTAGACAGAGCAAAATGATTTTTTTTCCAAAAAACTGACTTTCTGTTTTTCAGAACCGTTTATATACCTGTTTGAATTAACCTACACAATAGAGGAAATTCACATCTGAATACATACTAGATAAGTTGAAAAAACAAAATATTTTTTTCCTGTCAACATTCATTATATTGAAGTTTGTAAAAAATATGTTTGCTAAAAAGCGCCTACTCACCGTGATTTCAATTTTTAGAAAAATAATTAAAAGTGAATGGGCGTAAATTCAAAACACTGGCGACCTAAATACTATATAGTGAAGCTAATAAACTCTTATGTATCGCTTTTCTGGAATTAGCTGGAATTAGCTGGATCATCTGATATGTTAAACATTTGGCATTTACAAGAATTATTAATTATTTACAAAAATTTTTTTTTCATATAAAAACACGTAATCTCCATTGGTCCAGATCATGATAGTCGCCATTTTGTAATAAATACTCGCATTCCAGTTACATTATTTTTCAAATGTTTTTGAGCTTGTGAAAAGAGTATCTGAATTAAATTTTCAAAGTTGTACATGCTTCAGTGAAGATAATTATTCAATGCTTTTCATGTCCTAAAATTATTGTTTAATTATTAGTTGATTAAATTTGTTCATAACAATAAATCACACAAAGATTGAATTATTATCTTTATTCACTATTATTTATTTATCATTATTTACTTCAAGGTTATGCAATTGCATATTGGCTATAATTTGTATAATAAAAGTTTATTTACATTTAAAATTCCTTCATTTCAATTACGTAATTTCTGTCAATGTTTGTGATGTTGTGAAATGATTATACGAATTCTATTTTCCAAACATACATAAAATGATTATTTACTTGAAGGCTTTGTAATTGAATATTAGCTATGATTTTGATCATGAAAAGTTATTCACGTTTAAAATACTATTTAAATAATTATACAATTGGAAAACCAATTATATAATTTTTTTTAATTTTTGTGATGTTGTGAAATAAGCATCTAAAGTCTGCTTTCAATATTATGTATACATATATTTTATTTTTCTATGAAATTAGTTTAAAAGGTTATTATTAATTCAAATTTTGAAAAATTTGAAAGGTTATTAATGATTGAAATTTTCAGATAAATATTAAGTAAAAGTTATTCTAATATTTCAATGAAAATAATTATCAAATGCTCTTTATGTTCTGAACTCATTAATTAAATATTAACTGTTTCTGTTAAAAATTAAATTTTCTGAAATGAGTTAAAAGATTATTAATAAATTTAATTTAATAATAGAAAAGTATAAATTCAAAGAAAAATATATATTAAATGTTAACAAATAAATAGTTATTCGAAAATTGAGTAAAAATGAGAAAAACTAATCCAGAAGTTAGTGCGCGCACATAATAATCTAGTATAAAAAAATTCATATTTTGGCTATTTTTCAACGAATAGGCTAAATTTTTTCATAGAATTAATCAAGAATATCTATCCAATTATTCAGGAAAATTCTTATTTTATGAACTGATTGATTAATTATTTATTTAAAGTGTTTGTGACGTTGTGAAACGACTATATATGAATTAAGTTTCCAAAATGATATGTACATACATATTTTAATTTTTTTAAAATTAGTTTCGAAGGTTATTGATAATTCAAATTGTCAGAAATCAGAATTCAAATTAAAAAAAAATATATATATATAAAATAAAAATTATTTGAAAGTTTGAATGAAAATAATGGATTATAGCTTAAATGAGTATCGGAATTCAATTTTCCAAATTATATCTAAATACCACGTTTACATTTTTTCGATAATTAGTGTAGAAAGTTATTAATAATTCAAATTTTTAGATATGAAATTTCATGTCTAAAAAAATATAATGTAAAAATTATTTGAATGTTTCATTAAAAATGATAGTTTCCTGCTTTTTATGTGGTGAAGAGTTGAATTAATAATTGGTCGAATAATTTTGTTGGAAAATTTAAATTATATAAAGATTGAATTTGAATTGTTTTTCAATTGAGTAACATGAATTGATTATTTACTTGAAAGTTATGTAATTGAATACGGGCTATTATTTCAATAATTTTTTTTTCAAAATACCTCTATTGCAATTACATAATCTTTTCAAATGCTTGTGATATTGTGAAATGACTCTATCTGAATTCAGTTTTCAAGATTATATGTGCACATATTACAGTTTTTTAAAAAGTAATAAAAAAATAAATAGATATTCAAAATTTCTACTCTGAATTAAAAATTATTTTTTGCGCTATTGAAGATGCTATTTAATTCAAAAATTATGTAAGAAACCCAAAAAATTATTTCTGAATGAAAATATTTGATTGCAGCTTCATTATTTTTTATTCCTAACACATCTTTGTTTATTATTCGTGTGTAAAAATCATTGTTATAAACGCAAGCGTCATGACGATAAAATTTTAGGTTGAAATCCGGGTTTTGATAAAAGAAGAACCTTTAGGAAATCTGAGAGATTCAAGACGTCGACGGTAATTGAGTCACATATATAACTCGACGAGCTCGAGAGGAGGAAGGATGAGAAAAAAGAGGAGTGAGTTACGCGCACGAAGTAACTACAGCATAATTCAAAATCTCATTAGACCTCCGCCATGAAGTACAATTTTTTGCCCATTACACTCGTGCAGAAAGAGGTAAGAAAAGTGGCGCCCTTTCTTTAAAATAAAAATAAATTACACTCCTGAATTCCAAGCTCTTTATGATAAAAAATTCCATTAAACTCAAGCAGTTGATCTCAAATATTTAAATAATTAAAATTAGGTGCTACGTGAACATAAGAAATGGTTTAGTAGCCTACTGAGACGTTAATTAGGTCGTTTAAATCTCACCTTCTCCTATCACTTCCCCCTCCTCACCTACCTGATTATATCTTAGCAACCCATTTTCCTACTTTCCCTCTTCTCCACAATGTGTTCGTCCATTTCCTTTCCTCTCCTACTTTCCCTTCCCACACTATCCGATCACTATACTCCGTAGACTCTGCTCACTTCCCTACTACTCCCAAGCCTTATACTTATATACCTTTAATTCCCAACCCTTGCCCTACAATATCTCCCCTTACTCCCACACTTACCCCTCCTTCCTTTACTTCTCCCTCCTTTACTTCTCCCTCCTCACCTTTCCTCTACTACCTTTTCTACTACCCAACTATGTACTTCTTCTCCATTCCCTTCTTGTACTTGCCCTTGCTTTTCCTACTTACCGTCACCTCACTTCTCATCAATTACTATCGCATCCTCTCCTATCACATCTGCTCAATTTCGCAACTTTCATATCCCTTTATTCTTCTCGCTTCCCCTTCTTTTACTTCCCATGGCTTCTCCTCACTCCACCTACAGCACCTTCCCGCACTCCACTATATTTTCTAGACCTATTTTCGTTCCCTTCATTTTTTATTACTTTTTTTTTACTTCTCTCATCAGCTTATGTCAGTCCCTCTACTCCTTGACCCAACTTCACACCATCTCCTCTTTCTAATTTTTTCCCCCACTTCCTTTACATCTCCACCCCTCACATCCCATACATATTCTCAGCTCACTTCCCTTACTTATTCTACATTTCCATCTACTACTTCCACACCCACCAGTTCTTTTCGTAATCTCTACTTTCCCAATGTCTCGATTCTTTTTGCTTCCCTTTCTCCAGATTCCATCGCTTCCCCTCGCTTCCCCTACATTCGCTATCTCACTTTCCTACAACCCCTTCACCTGCTTCTGGTCCTCTCACTTTTCTATACTATATTCCTAATTTATTCCTAATATTCCTAATTCCTATCACTATATTTCATAATCTGTTGCTGTCACTCAGTTGCCCTAGATATTCTTTACTCACGCTTCATACACTTATCATCTCAAATCCCGTACATACGCTTCTCCTACTTTGCCCTGATTCCCCTACCTCTAACATTCTCACCACTTATTCCATCCTCGAACTAGTATTACTTCCCTTTGCTTTCGCTTCCACCAGTTTCCATCACTTTTTTTCTTTTCCATTCCTCGATTTGTTTTGCTATCCTTTTTGTACATTCCATAGCTTCTCTTCACTTCTCCTACACTCTTATCCTCGCTTCTCTAACATCCCCTTCTCCTACATTACCTTATCGTACTTCTCCTCGCTTCCCATTACTTTTCCTTCCATTAGTACGCCTCACCTACGCAACTTTTCTAACCCTTGCTACTCCTTACTCCCTCTTTTCGTACTTCCAATCGTTTTCTTTCATTTCCCCTTCACTGTCCTCTTCGCAGTTTTTTAGATTCTCTTCTCCTACTTTCCTTTGCTTCTTCTACATTCCATCCCCTCACTTCGTATCACTTCCCATTACTTCACCTAATTTCCTGCTCCTTGCTTTCCTCGCCTTTCCTTTCTCAACTTCATATCACTTCCCATCACTTCCCCTACACGCTTTCTCTCACTGCCCATACTCTGCACTTCCATTTTCCCAACATCCTTTTCTCCTAAATCTATTCGATTCCCTTACTTCCTATCTTCTACTTTCTTATCCTGTTCCCTTCACTTCTTCTCAAATCTCGTCACTATTATTACTTGTTATTATTTTCACTCTCACTAGTTCTTCTCACATTCCCTACCTCTCCAACCCTCAATTCGCTGCCCTTTTTCGAAATTTCCATCGCTTCCCTTCACCTTTTCTGCACTCCTCTCCTCGCATCTCAAACATCCCCTTTCTCTAGAAGCCCTTCTCGTACATTCCCTCGCTTCCTAATACTCCCCCTCTAATGAGTTCCCCTCACTTCCACAACTTCCCCCACCCTAGCTTCCCCTCGCTCTTCCTCTTATACTTTCAATCGCTGCCTCTCACTCTCCCTATACACCCCCTTTTTAATTTCCTACATTCCTGCATTTCGTACAACCTTCTTCTCTTTTTCCCCTCTTTTCCTACTTCTCATTTCTTTGCTTCACTTTCACTTCCCCTACATCCCTTTCTCCTTTCCCTTGCTTCCCCTACTTACTTCACCTCACTTCTGACCATTTTCATCTACTTCCCCTCACATCACTTCCTCTACTTCTCCTTCTCCTACTTCCTCTTCCCCCCTCCCAGTAAAAAATCAGGACACTTCTTTGAATAGGATTTAAAAATATGTTTTTCACTAAATAAAGAGTTATCTACTCTTTAAATAAAGCTGACTTTTTTATTTGAAAACAGTGACAAATGATTATCCAATGTTGCCAGGTCTTTTCCATCTAGAGAAAAATAAAGATGTCCTAGTTTGCCAGAAATAGCGAGCAGTCGTTTGCGTCGATTTGTGATAGAATCAGGACTCGAGGGTGGATCAGCAAGGAAAGGGAGAAAAGGGTAGATAGGAGAGGTGATTTAACGTCTTCCTTAACAGACGAAATCAATCTCTACCACCTTGTGGATAAATTACAATAATATTTCCCCAATGCAATACAAAAATATAAATTTCAACTATTGCAATGACTGTCCAAGATCAATCCAAAATTAAATATGGTAATTGAGGAATAATTTTTTTTCAAGGGATGACTGGAGTAAGAGGGTGGTCGAAAAATCGACCTTGGGTTTTTGGTGAACGATCCCCAGTTTGTTCGATTCCCGAAAAAATAAATTTCCTATATATTTTTTTCAAATCCGATTTCTCTAGTAGCTTATTTGTAGAGTTTCTGACCGGGAATCTGTTGACCTGGGGTTCGAATCCCAGCGGAGCGAAAGCAGAAGATTTTTTTTCCGATTGAATTTAACTTAAAAATTCTTAATTTATAGCTCCATGTAGTCTAAAAAGACGTTGAAGATTTTCTGAGTTAGATTAACATTAGTTAAAGATTCTCCAATATTATATAATAAACAAAAAAATTGTTTTTTAAACAAATTATTTATTGAAAGAATGTTTACTACTCTTTTCCACAATTTTACGTTTTTTTAAGTTATATTGCAAGACATTTAGACAAAAACAATATAATGATGGAAGAATGTCTTCTCTAGGTCATTATTGTTAATATTATAAACAAATTTGATAAACAAATGCATTAATCGAGCATTTTTCGGCAGAACAATTCGTTTTTTATGTCAATTCTTAAATTCAGAACTTTATAATAATTTTAGCGAAATTCATAATTTGTTGATTATTATTATAATTTTTAAACAAATTTAATAAACAAATGCATTATTCGGGCATTTGTCGGTAGGAAAATTCGTTTTTTTTCGATGTCATATTTTTTAATTAGGAACTTCATGATAATTTCAGCAAAATTCATAATTTTTTTGGTTAATTTTAGTATTTCTTTAAACAAATTTAATGAACAAATGCATTGTTGAGGCATCTGTCGATAGAAAAATTGTTTTTTTTTTTCGATGTCGGTCTTTTTAATTGGGAAGTTCATGATATTTTCAGAAAAATTCATAACTGTTTGTTAAATTTTGATTTGAGATCGAAAAAAACAAATTTTTCTGTCGACAAATGCCCGAATAATGCATTTGTTTATTAATTTTGTTTTTAAAAAATCACAAGATTTATCAACAAATTATAAAATTTTCGAGAATTATCATAAACTTCTCAATCTGAGAATTGAAATAAAAAAAAAATAATTTTTCTATCCAAAAATGCCTCAATAATGCATTTATTTATTGAATTTGTTTATAATATTTCCAATAATAAACTAATGTTACTTTGTAAAACTTTGGTGACTTCAACAATTTTTCTGTTATTGACGAGCACCGGGAACGTCAAATAGAAAAAATGGCAATTTTTTCCGTCATATTTGTTTATTCATAAAAAAATGACAGCCTAATTTAAAAATCAGCTTTGACGATTCTCTCCAAAATTTCATCAGATTTGAAGAAAAACATCCGGATTGGTCCACAGGTTCAGTCGGAATCATGTTTTGAACCAAAAAAGTCATTTTGGCGTTCAAATCCCAGCGGAACAAAAGGGGATTTTTTTCTGAATACATTCAATTAAAATTTTTTTAAAAATTTATATCTCCATCTGGTCTGAAAAGACGTTAAATATAATCTTTATTAGAGGAGATAACTTTGATCGATATTGTAGATTTCTATTTGTTTGTGAGAAGATTTCTCTTCTGATTGATCGTTACCATCTCCGATGGTAATACAGATTTCTAGTAAAATTCACTTTCAACCATTCATAATGAACAAAATTCATTAAGTCAATGAAAATATTCTGAATAATCACCATTTGCTAATTCTGTCAATAATTCGAGAAAATTGTGATCTTGTGAAAAAAGTTCATACAACCAGAAATGAAACTGCCAAACAAGTCAAGCAAAAAATATTACTCTTGGCATTCATCAACTCCATCATTAAGCCCAAAAAAATAATATTTTTTAACGGATTCTAGACATGAAAATATTATCTCAACAAATAATGATTGTTTAAACAATCAAAAATTAGTTAACAATCACTTCATTTTTTGGGGCATACTCCAGGCACAACATCAGGCGGTTGACAAGGTCAGAAATTAAGCTTCATACTGTCCGCTGTGTTTCAAATTTGAAGGGAAATTTTTCTCCTAAAAGCCGAATAAATTTATGGGGGGGGGGGGTCGTTCACAAATATGAAATTTAAATAGGTATTTTGGACGAGCCTACTAAAGCAAGTTCTCTTTTGACCCTCAATAAAATCTCCTCAAATTTCTGCTGTTCCGAGCATCACCGGAGACTGGGTCTCCAGGGGGGGGGGGGGTACCACAAAAGGTAGGTCGCAGAACAGAAGTTCAGGGAACTTGCTGCATTGTTGTGGTGTTCGCGACGCTGAACTTGTTTGAAAGCTTCGGGAAAAGGGGTTGACGCTAAAGGGTACACTGGGGTCGATGGGGGTGGCAAAGCGGTTTCCTGACGTCAGAGAGGGCAAGGGAGGCCAAAGGAGGGCGGAAGAGGGCAAAGACGAGAAGACGCCGGTACACAATATGCATGCAACCCCTGTGTGCATTGTGGGAAAATTGGCGGTAACTTTCGAACTTTCGGCATGGAAAACAAAGTCCGACGGGTCGCGTCGCTCGAAGCCGGAAGTTGAGGAAGGCTGGAAGCGACAGGGGAAACGAAGTTCCTCAAGAAGCGATAAAGATTTAGAAAAGAGGGGAAAGTGTGGGTGCAGAATATTATTGAAAAAAAAAATTTATTCTAGTAGAATTCCTTTGAATTCATTTTCTAATCCTGTCAATATTTCCAGGAAATACTAATTTTACATGATCTTGTGAAAAGAATTCAAGAAGAAGAATTCAAGATATTCAGAGATCTTCCGGAATTCCGGGAGATTGAGGGATTGAAGAGTATTCAGGGAATTCAGTGATTTCAAGGAATTCAATGGATTCGAAGAATTTTGGGAATTCATGGAATTCAAGGAATTTCAGAAATTCAGAGAATTAAAAGGTTTCCGGGAATTTAGTATTTTAGAAGAATCCAGGATAATTAAGGATTTCAGAGAATTTGAAGGAATTCAAAGAATTTCAGGAATTAAAACAATTTCGGGAATGCAGAATATTCAGGAAATTCGGAATTGTGAATGTTTTTAGGGAAGGCGAAATATTCCAGGAATTTAAGAAATTCAAAATATCCAATAAATTTAGGAAATTCAGAATATTTAAGGAATAGAAAGAATTTCGTGAATTCCAAATATTCAAGGACATAGGGAATTCTAGGATTTCAGGAAATTCAAAGAATACAAGGGATTAAGAAGCATTCAGGGTATTCAGTGATTTCAAGGAATTCAATGTATTCGAAGAATTTTGGGAATTCGTGGAATTCAAGAAATTTCAGAAATTCAGAAAATTAAAAGGTTTCCAGGAATTTAGTATTATAGAAGAATTCAGGATAATTGAGGATTTAAGAGAATTTAAGGTATTCCAAGAATTACAGAAATTTGAAGAATTTCAGGAATTCAAAGATTTTCAGGAATTCAAAGTATTTTAGGAATTTAGAATATTCAGGAAATTCGGAATTGTAAATGTTTTTAGGAAAGCCGAAATATTCCAGGAATTCGGGATAATTGGGGATTTCAGGGAATTGAGATCATTTCTGGGATTTCAAAGAATTTATGGGATTCAAAGAATTTAAGGAATTCAAAGAATGTAAGGATTTTGAAGAATTTCAGGAATTCAAAGAATTTCAGGAATTCAGAATATTCAGCAAATTCGGAATTTTGAATGTTTTCAGGAAAGCCGAAATATTCTAGGAATTCAAGAAATTCAAAATATTCAATGAATTTCGGGAATTCAGAATATTTAAGGAATTCGAAATTGTGAATGTTTTCCGGGAAACCGAAATATTCCAGGAATTTAAGAAATTCAAAATATCCAAAAAATGTAGGAAATTCAGAATATTTAAGGAATTGAAAGAATTCCGTGAATTCCAAATATTCCAGGAAGTAGGGAATTCTAGGATTTCGGGGAATTCAAAGATTACAAGAAATTAATAAACATTCAAGGAATTCAGTGATTTCAAGGTATTCAATGGAATCGAAGAATTTGGGAATTCGTGGAATTTAAAGAATTTCAGGAATTCAAAGAATTTCAGGAATTCAAAGAATTTCAGGAATTCAAAGAATTTCAGGAATTTAAAGAATTCCAGGAATTCAAAGAATTTCATGAATTCAAAGAATTTCAGGAATTCAAAGAATTTCAGGAATTCAAAGAATTTCAGGAATTCAAACAATTCCAGGAATTCAGAATATTCAGGAAATTCGGAATTGTCAATGTTTTTAGGAAAGCCGAAATATTCCAGGAATTCGGGATAATTGGAGATTTCAGGGAATTGAGAACATTCCTGGGATTTCAGAGAATTTGTGGGATTCAAAGAATTTCTAAAATTCAGAATATTCAGGGAATTCAGAATTGTGAATCTTTTCAGGGAAACCGAAATATTCGAGGAATTTAAGAAATTCAAAATATCCAATAAAAGGAAATTCAGAATATATAAGGAATTGAAAGAATTCCAAATATTCAAAGAAGTCGGGCATTCTAGGATTTCGGAAAATTCAAAGAATACAAGGGATTGAGAAGCATTCAGGGAATTCAGTGATTTCAAGGAATTCAATGGATTCGAAGAATTTTGGGAATTCATGGAATTCAAGGAATTTCAGAAATTCAGAGAATTAAAAGGTTTCCGGGAATTTAGTATTCTAGAAGAATTCAGGATAATTAAGGATTTCAGAGAATTTGAAGGAATTCAAAGAATTTCAGGAATTCAGAATATTCAGGAAATTCGGAATTGTGAATGTTTTTAGGGAAGCCGAAATATTCCAGGAATTCGGGATAATTGGGGATTTCAGGGAATTCAGAACATTTCTGGGATTTTAGAGAATTTATGGGATTCAAAGAATTCAAGGAATTCAGAATATTCTGGAAATTCGAAATTGTAAATGTTTCCAGGGAAACCGAAATATTCCAGGAATTCAAGAAATTCAAAATATCCAATAAATTTAGGAAATTCAGAATATTTGAGGAATTGAAAGAATTCCGTGAATTCCAAATATTCAAGAAAGTAGGTAATTCTAGGATTTCAGGAAATTCAAAGAATACAAGCGATTAAGAAGCATTCAGGGAATTCAGTGATTTCAAGGAATTCAATGGATTCGAATAATTTTGGGAATTCGTGGAATTCAAGGAATTTCAGAAATTCTGAAAATTAAAAGGTTTCCGGGAATTTAGTATTTTAGAAGAATTCAGGATAATTGAGGATTTCAGAGAATTTAAGGTATTCAAAGAATTACAGCAATTTAAAGAATTTCAGGAATTGAAAGAATTTCAGGAATTCGAAAAATTTCAGGAATTCAAAGAATTTCAGGAATTTAAAGAATTTCAGGAATTTAAAGAATTTCAGGCATTTAAAGAATTTCAGGAATTTAAAGAATTTAAGGAATTCAAAGAATTTCAGGAATTCAAACAATTCCAGGAATTCAGAATGTTCAGGAGATTCAGAATTGTGAATATTTTCAGGGAAACCGAAATATTCCAGGAATTTATGAAATTCAAAATATCCAATAAATTTAGGATATTTAAGGAATTGAAAAAATTCCGAGAATTCCAAATATTCAAGGAAGTAGGGAATTCTAGGATTTCAGGAAATTGAAAGAATACAAGGGATTAAGAAGCATTCAGGGAATTCAGTGATTTCAAGGAATTCAATGGATTCGAAGAATTTTGGAAATTTGTGGAATTCAGAGCATTTCAGAAATTTAGAAAATTAAAAGGTTTGCGGAAAGTTAGTATTTTAGAAGAATTCAGGATTATTAAGGATTTCAGAGAATTTAAGGAATTCAAAGAATTTAAGGAATTTACGGAATTTAAAGAATTTAAGGAATTCAAAGAATTTCAGGAATTCAAAGTATTTCAGGAATTTGGAATATTCAGGAAATTCGGAATTGTGAATGTTTTCAGGAAAACCGAAATATTTCAGGAATTCGGGATAATTGGAGATTCCAGGGAATTAAGAACATTTCTGGGATTTCAGAGAAGTTATGGGATTCAAAGTATTTCAGGAATTCAGAATATTCAGGGAATTCAGAATATTCAGGGAATTCGGAATTGTGAATGTTTTCCGGGAAACCGGAACATTCCAGGAATTTAAGAAATTCGAAATATTCAATAAATTTAGGAAATTCAGAATATTTAAGGAATTGAGAGAATTCCCTGAATTCCAAATATTCAAGGAAGCCAGAAATTCTAGGATTTCAGCAAATTCGAAGAATGTAAGGGATTTTAGAACATTTAGGGAATTCATTGATATCAAGAAATTTAATGGATTCGAAGAATTTTGGGAATCCATGGAATTGAAGGAATTTCAGAAATTCAGCGAATTACAAGGTTTCCGGGAATTTAGTATTTTAGTGGAATTCAGCATAGTTAAGGATTTCAGAGAATTGAGAATATTACAGGGATTTTAGAGAATTTACGGAATTCAAAGAATTTCAGGAAATCAGAATATTCTGGAAATTCGGAATTGTGAATGTTTTCAGGTAATGCCTACCTATTCCAGGAATTCAGGATAATTGAGGATTTCAGGAAATTAAGAACATTTCAGGGATTTCAGAGAATTTACGGAATTCGAAGAATTTCAGGAATTCAGAATATTCAGGAAATTCGGAATTGTGAATGTTTTTAGGGAAACCGCAATATTCCAGGAATTCAGGATAATTAAGGATTTCATGGAATTAAGAATATTCCGGGGATTTCAAAGAATTTACGGTATTGAAAAAATTTCAGGTATTCAGAATATTCAGGAAATTAGGAATTGTGAATGTTTTTAGGGAAGCCTAAATATTCCAGGAATTCAGGATAATTAAGGATTTCAGGGAAATAAGAACATTTCAGGGATTTATAAGAATTTACGGAATTCAAAGAATGTCAGGAATTCAGACTATTCAGGGAATTCGAAATTTTGCATGTTTTCAGGGAAGCCTAAATATTCCAGGAATTCAAGAAGTTTAAAATATCCAACGCATTTAGGAAATTCAGAATATTCAAGGAAATGAGAGAATCCCGTGAATTCCAAATATTCAAGGAAGTGGGGAATTTTAGGATTTCAGGAAATTCAAAGAATACAAGGGATTAAGAAGCATTCAGGGAATTCAGTGATTTCAAGGAATTCAATGGATTCAAAGAATTTTGGGAATTCATGGAATTCAAGGAATTTCAGAAATTCGCAGATTTCTGATTATGCAGAGAATTTCCAGAATTCCAGAAAATTAATGACATTGAAGTGATGTAGAAGAATGAAGGAATTAAAGGAATTTTAGGGACTCAGGATATTCAGAAAATTCAAAGAATTCCGGATATTTGATGAATTCCAGGGAATTCAAGGAATAATAAGATTTTTAGGAATTCAGAGCATTCCGAATATTTGAAGAATTCAGGATCTTCAGGGCATTCAGAAATTCTTCGGAAATCAGGAAATTCAGAACATTCAAGGAATTTCGAACTTTCAGGAATTCGGAGAATTGAAGAAATTCAGTCAATTCAGTTTTCAAAGGAATTAAGGGTTTCAAAGGAAATCAAGAATTTCAGAGAATTTCATAATTCAGAAAATTTAGGGAATTGGGAGAATTCACGGAATCCCGAATATTCAAGAATTGTAGGGAATTCAAGAAATTTAAAGATTTTCAGCAAGTAATAGAATTCAAGGAATTCAGAGATCTTCCGGAATTCACAGAGTTTGAGGAATTCAAGAGTATTCAGGAAATGTCATAATATGTCATAAACACGAAGGGCCAACCCAAAAAGCAGAGTGCTTCCTTATCCAGGAGTTATCAAATTTTGGATGGAATAAGAAGAAAGTTCACTCCACCCGAAATTTCTATAAAGAATTTGTGAAAAATGGAAGAAGGAATTTTTTTTCAATCTTTTCTCAAGCTCCTAGGTTACATTTTCCTAAGAAATTTCAAAAATCGCGTAAAGAATCGACAACTATTCTTACCACGCCCATTTTTATCACCACACCCACTAACAACGCCCATGTTTATTACCACGCCCATTAACGACGTCCATGTTTATTACCACGCCCACGATCAACGCCCATTTTATCATCATGTGCGCTGACTCCACCCATTTCCATCACCACGCCTACTAACCAGGCCCCTTTTTATGATCACATGAGAAATCTTTTTGCTATTTCATTATCTGATTTTCAAATTATTTTCGAAGTTAGTTAAACTGTTACTGTAGAGGAAAAAGGAATTTATGTTTTGATATACAATAAATTGAGTCACTTGTTAAAATATTCAAGGTATGTAGCTCGTGAAAGTACTCTGAAACGCGAGCTCTAGTTAAACAAAAAGGAAGCTCGTTAAACGCGCGGATTGTGATCCTTGGAAACAAGAAGGAAAAGAAGAAAAGCAGCGATGCGTTAAGGCGTCACGAGAGGGATCGTAAATACCTAAGTGAATAAAGGCAGAAAAACTGGCAAAGCGAAAGACAAGGGTAGGGAAACACATTTTGTTCCGATGTTACTAAATAAGATATGATAATATTCTAGATTTCTACTCTGTTCATCAAATATAATTAATATATTCTAAAAAATGGACACTAATCATAAATAACGGAGCCTCAGAATTTGAGAGGGTGGAGCTAAGAGACTACTGGGATAACGTGGGCGGGTTCCAAACGAAAGAAGGGGAAGAGTAGGCGGGATTGCGTTTAGGGCAGGTAAAAGAGGTGGAGCCTAATTAAGGATTGAAGAGCTACGATTAAGGTAGGCGTGTCTAATATTTGATATGCAAAACACTGTGTTTGGGTAGATTAATCGATAAAAAAATGTATCTGATGATAACTATTATGCACAAACATCTCATTGAAGACTGAAGTTGGTAACAATTATTTGATTGGATTTTATTGGTTTATATGAAGATTTAAGATTTCCCCAGTATTTTAGAAGGCGGAGCTAAGGGAGTGTCAGGTAACGTCTGGGCAGGTTTTTATTATGAAAATGGGAAACACTGGGTGGAGTTTAGTGTAGAAGAGGTTTAATAGGCGTAGTCTAATGATCACCTGAAGCAACCTAAGTCGCTAAGAGGGCGGATCTACAATTGAGATGGGCATGTCTAATACGTAATATCTGAGGTTAAAACTGTTATGTACAAATATATAATTAGGGATTACGGTTGGCAACAATATTTTTTCTAGATGCTGCTATTGGACAATATAAATATTTTATATTTGTGCGTTGATTATAAGGCGTAACGAATATATTTTGAAAAATGGAGTCTAATTATAAATAAAGGAGACCCGGAATTCAATAAGGAGGAGCACAGAGAGCACTAGGTATCTCGCGGCCGGGTTTTAAATTGAAAAATGTTTGGGGCGGTAAAATAGGCGGATCCTGTCCATTGATCAAAGCAAGGTAAGTCCTCGAGAGGGCGGAGCCAAGATTTCAGTGGGCGTGTCTAACATTCATGAGGCAAGAACTGGTTAAGCGTAGATCTAATAATTGGGAAAAACCTTTTGGCGACAAATAGGATGCACGAACCTCTGATGATACCTGTAATGAATATATTCAGGAAAAAGAGCCTAATCATAATGAAAGGTAGCATAAAAATTAGGGAGGTGGAGCTACGAGAGTAGTAGGTAGCGCGTGGGCGTGTTTAAAATGAAGAAGGTGGAGATAAGGCGGAGTTATGTTAAGAGGTAGTGAAATAGGCGGAGCCTAAACATTATTTTGAAGTGATTCAAGTCTTCAAGTGGGCGGAGCTATCATTCAAGTGGGCTAGTCTAATGATTGATTTGGAAAAACCCGATTCAGGTAGATTCAATAATTGAAAAATACCTGAGTCAGCAACTGTTATGCACAAAAATTCAGTTGGTTTGACGCGAATTAAAAAAAAATGTGGCCAAAAATAGTGCAAGCGTTGGTGCGAACTTGGTTTGATTGGGAAAAATCTGCATCTCCATTCTGCAGGGATGGGGTTCACCGCACACCGTTGCATATTGGTTTTTCCTCGATCCGGCTGTGTAACCACATGCGCCATTCTCCATCTAACCATTGGATTTTAATTTCACTCGTATGTGGTTACATCCGGGGGAAGTTCGAAACGAAAGCTGGACGGGAAATTACTCGTAGAGTCGATTTTTCATAACTGAGTGAAAGTAACAATTACAAAATAGAAAAATTGAAGGAACAAGTGAATCCTTTAAAAAAAATCAGTAAAAGTAGGGGTAAAGTCGGTTACGTTACGAGGTTAGTTACGCTAGGGAACAGGGTAAGGTTGAGTGAGGTTCGAGGTAAGGTGTGGATAGGGATAGTGAGGGTTCAAAAGGAGAAAAGTAGGAAAAAGATGGTTCTAGAGGAGAATCAAGAAAGTGATGGGTTGTAGGGGAAGGAGAAGTAGAGGAAGTAAGTGTTGGGGAAGCAGAGGAAGTGATTAGAGAGGAAGTAGAGGAAGTGTGGATAAGAGAAGTAAGGTGAGCGGAAGTATAAAAGTAGGGAAGAGATGGATTGAGAGGAGAACTAGGGATCTGAGGGGTTGTGGAGGGAGGGAGAGTAGAGGGAGTCAGGGGTACGAAAGCAGAGGAAGTGATTAGAGAGGAAGAAGAGGAAGTGTGGATAAGAGAAGTGAGGTGTGGGGAAGTATAAAAGTAGGGAAGATATGGTTTGGAAGAAAAGAGGAAGTGAGGGTCTGGAGGGGACTACGAAAAGTGTGTGGTTGGGAAGTGAGAGCAGGGGAATTACGGTGAAGGAGGGGAAGTAGGCGAGAGTTGGGGAGGTGAGGGGAGATTTAAAAGACCTACTTAATGTCTTAACTGGCTGTGAATTCTTGTTTTGTAGGCACGCGTCGCCTACTCTGATGTTCTCAGCCAATTTTGAGAGATCTCTTCTTTTTTCAGGAAAGTCAGTAAAAGTGGTGGTATCTACATTTATGAAGTGGAATCGACGCCAATAAATGCGAGAGTATCGGAAATTCATTTTGCATTCTGTTGCCTCACGGAGGTAACTGCGCCCAACACCTCTCGCTTTCTTTTATTCTAACCCGCCGGCACTTCACTCTATATCTATTTTCCAATCGAGTTTTCACGCCCCAATCCCCCCCCCCCTCCTCTTACACCACCACCGCCACCTTCACCCATTGCAGTACTTACTACCCCGACTCCACATTCTTTTTTTTTTCTCGTGCTCCATTCTCTTTTCATCCAATCTTTTAATTTTATTCTAAATCTCAGCATCCTCACTAGCTTCGTTTGAAAAAATTCAAAATGGTTGCAGTTGATATTGCGAAAAAAGTTATTTCTTCCCCTATTTTTGAAGGAAAGCTTTACAAGCTTGGCAGGATGCAGGAGCTTATTTGAAAAAGCTATGGAATGGTCTCTGACAGCAAAAATTGAAAAAGATCCAAGATGGCGGATCTTTCTAATTTAAGTAAATAGATAATTACACCTTTTTTCAACGAAAATTTTTCGAACCTTTTTCTTCAATTTACGATGAGGAAACTTATAGGTTTTCTCACTTTTGGTGTGTGAATTATTTCTCATTTCTCTTATCTCGAACGAAAATGAGATTTTTATATGAAAGGCAACATAAATCTACAATATACTTCTTTTATTACTGAACTGTGCAATAAGTTCATAAGTATATATAAGAGTACAAATACTTAAAATTTATTAGTCATTGTTTGCAAAATTTATCAGGAAGAAATGAATATATCAATTGGAATTTTACTCCTTACCTCAGCGATTGTTCTTAATTTTCCTGGTAAGTGTGATACAATATAAGTATTAATTTGATTAAAAAGAAAATATTTCTCGAAATTTAGAAATGTTTAGATTAGATTTTAAAATATTCTAGTAATTTTAGGGTGAGTGGAAAAACAAAATTTTGCGAATCGGGAACGGAACTATGTCGAAAAGTAGCTCACGAGGACCCTGACAAAGTATGACTAATTTGGGTTTGATCCATACACACAGTCCAAATTAAAAAAAAATTATTGAATCAGTAAAAAAACTTACAATTATTCAGTACTTTTTATTCTAAAATGTTAAATTATTCAATCTTAAGGAATTTTCACTCTGGACTAGGTCCCTGACAAAGTATGACTAATTTGAGTTCGATCGATACACTTTTAAAAAAATAGTTTCACATTACAATGACTTTGGCGGGATCCAAATTTAAAGGAAAAAATTATTGAATCAGTTAAAACTTACCCTGTGAAAAAGTAGCGAATGAGGACCCTGACTAAGTATGAATAATTTGGATTCGATCAATACACATTATGAAAAATGGTTTTATTTCACAATGACTCCACTCTTGTTGGGATCTAACTAAACAAAAAAAATGATTGTATCAGTTGAAACTTACAATTATCTCGTATTTTTCATTCTAAAATGTTAAATTATTCAATCTTAAGGAATTTTCACTCTAGGCTAGGTCCCTGACAAAGTATGACTAATTTGAGTTCGATCGATACACTTTTTGAAAAATTTTAATATGAAATTAGGTGTGCAAAAAAAAACTGAATTTTGGAAAGCGGAGATGGAACTATGTGGAAAAGTAGCATATGAGGTCCCTGAAAAAGTATGACTTATTTGGATTCGATCGATACGCTTTCTGAAAAATGGTTCTACTTTACAATAGCTACTATCAGTGGTGTGCAACTTTCAAAATAAATCAAAGGACTGTAAAGGTTAATAACATTTAAATATTTATGAGAAATTTTTTTTGAAGAAATGAAAATTGTTTGAATACTTACCAAATATCGTTAACAATTTTTATAATATCAACATTCGTTAATTGTATGATTGAAACCAGAAAAAATAACTTCTTACAATTACACAGCCACACAAAAAAAATCGGTTTTCGGGCCTGGAGGTCAGACCATGTTGACTATGTTTTTTGGGTCGCTGAATCCGAATCCGAGGTACAAAAAAATCCCAGCACGTCAGGGTTCTGACCTAACCTCGTAAAACCACATAAAATTTTATTTTTTCAAGTCCGGGAGTAAGACCATGCTTATTATATGTTTTTGGGGTCGCTGAATCCGAATCCAAGGTCCAACAAACCACAGCACGTCAGGGTTCTTACATCACCTCATAAGACCTCATAAATATTTTTTCAAGACTGGGAGTCAGACCATGTTTACTATAGGTTTTTGGGGTCGCTGGATCCGAATCCGTGGTCTAAAAATCTCCAGCACTTATGTGTGATTGCCACTCAGAGAAATCTCCTCTTGTAACAAAAGGATGTTTCTTGACCTAAATGGAAGTTCCTTTCAAATTTAAGGTTCAGAGGATTCAGATACGGATTCGGATACAGCGACCCCAAATACATATAGTGAACATGGTCTGACCCCTGGACTCGGAAAAAAAGTTTTATGAGGTTTTTTGAGGTTGTGTCAAAACCCTGACTTTCCGGGGTTTTTTGGACTTTGGATTTGGATTCAGCGAGCCCAAAAACAAATAATAAACAGGGTCCGACCCCCCCCCCTGAAAAATAAAATTCAGTGACTGTTTTATGATGCGAATAATTGTTCAAAAAAATGAAAATCGTTCAAATGATTAACAAATATATAAATTGGAATTATCATTTTTTTAAACATCAAGTGTATTACTTACCCCCAAGAATAATAAAATTTCATGATTTAAAGGTAAAACCAAAATTTTGTTCAAATGATAATTGTTCAATCAATTCAAAATTAGTTATAAAATACTATAAAAATTCGCCACATAACGAATGAAAATAATTCATGTTAAAAAAATTCCAAAAAATGCATTAGCATGAATTTTACAACAAAAAATAATATTTTGCATTTTTTGCAAAATACCGATTTAAAAGAAATGGATTTTCTTCTTCCGAAAAACGAAAAAATTGGGTACGTCTAGGGTACGGGGTAAAGTCGGCTCAAATATGTGGTCAAGTCCGAACAGGTACGGGGTAAAGTTGGCTCAAGTACGGGGTAATGACGGTTATGGTTCAGGATGAAGTCGGATTATGTACAGGGTAAATTCGACAGAAGTACGGCGTAAAGTCGGCTAGGGTACGGGGTAAAGCCGGTTAAGGTATGGGATAAATTTGAATAAGGTATAGCGTGAAGTTGGCTAAGGAACAGGGTGAAGTCGGTTAGTGTACGGGACGATTTCGGCGAAGGTACGGGGTAAAGTCGGCTAGGGTACGGGGTAAAGACGGCTCAAGTACGGGGTAATGACGGTTATGGTTCGGGATGAAGTCGGATTATGTACAGGGTGAATTCGACCGAAGTACTGGGTAAAGTCGGTCAGGGTACGGGGCAAAGACGGCTAGGGTAGGGGGTGAAAACAGTTAGGGTGTGGGATGAGGTCGGATTATGTACGGGGCAAATTCGGCCGAAGTACGGGGTAAAGTTATTTATGGTACAGGGTGAAGTCAATTCAGGTACTACGTGAAATCCTCTAAGGTATGGGGTAAATTCGGCTAGTATACTGGGTGAATCCAACTGAGATATGGGGTGAATTTAGATGATCTACGTGGTAACATTTTCTAGGACACAGGCTGAAGTCGGTTAGTGAACGGGACGATTTCGGCGAAGTTACGGGGTAAGTTAGCCTAGGTTACGGGGTAAAGACGGCTAGGGTACGGGGTAAAGTCGACTAGGAAACATGTTGACATTATTTGCTGCAAGGGGTGTAGTCGTTTAGGGTACGGGATGTGGTCAGCTAAGGTACGGGGAAAGTCAGCTAGTGTACGGGGTTAAGTTGTCTCGGATACGGGGTAAATATAGCTAAAATACAGGATGAAATCGGGTAAGGTACGGGGTAAAGTCAGCCATGGAACGGGGTTAACTCGTTTGGGGTACGGAATGAGGTTAGCTAAAGTACGGGGTAGAGTCGGCTGGGGTACGGGGTAACGACGGCTCGTGTACGGGGTGAAGACGGTTAGGGTGTGGGATGAGGTCGGATTATGTACAGGGTAAATTCGGCCAAATTACGGGGTAAAGTTATTTATGGTACAGGGTGAAGTCAATTCAGGTACTAGGTGAAATCCTCTTAGGTACGGGGTAAAGTCGGCTTGTATACTGGGTGAATCCAAGTAATGTATGTGGTGAATTTGGATGAGCTATGGGGTAAATTTGACTAGGGCACAGGGTGAAGTCGGTTAGTGAACGGGACGATTTCGGCGAAGTTATGGGGTAAATTAGGCTAGGATACGGGGTAAAGACGGCTAGGGTACCGGGTTAAAGTCGGCTAGGAAACATGTTAAAATTATTTAAGGTAAGGGGTGTATTCGTTTAGGGTATGGGATGAGGTCTGCTGAGGTTTGGGGAAAGTCGGCTAGTGTACGGGGCAAAGTTGTCTTTGATACAGGGTAAATATAGCTGAGATACAGGATAAAATCGGGTAATGTACGGTGTAAAGTCGGCTATGGAACGGGGTGAACTCGGTTGAGGTACGGGATGAGTCCGGCAAAGTGCGGGGTATTGTCGGCTAGGGTACGGGGTAAAGACGGCTTAGGTACTCAGTGGAGTCGGCTTTCAGGTACGGGGTAATATCGAGTACGGTACAGGGTAATGTCGAGTATGGTACAGGGTAATATCGAATGAAGTACAAGGAGAAGTTCGTTAGTGAACGTGGTAAATTCGTTTACTACACGGGGTAAAGTTGGCAAGGTGCGATGTAATGTCGGCTATGGAACATGATAATATTATTTAAGGTAAGGGATGTAGTCTTTCAGGATACGGAATGAGGTCTGCTAAGGTATGGGGGAAGTCGGCTTGGGTACGGGGTAAATATAGTTGAGAAACAGGATAAACTCGGGTAAGGCACGGGGTAAAGTCGGCTATGGCACGGATTGAACTCGGTTGGGGTGCGGGATGAGATCGGCAAAGTGCGGGTCAATATCAGCTAGGATATAGGGTATAGACGGCTACGTTATGGGGTATAGTCAGTTTAGATACGGGTAAAGTCGGATAACTACGGGGTAAAGTTGACTAGAGTACTGGATAAAGTCATTTCACGTACAGGATAATGTCCGGTATGGTACAAGGTAATGTCGAATGAGGTACAGGGTAAAGGCGTTGGTGAACGTGGTAAAGTCGATTACTACACGGGGTAAAGTCGGCCAAGGTACGGGGTAAAGTCGGCTAAGGTACATGGTAAAGTCGGCTAAGGTTCGTCGTAAGGTTGGCTAAGGCACAGGATAAAATCATCTAGGCTACGGGTAAAGATGGCTAGGGTACATGGTAAAATCATTCAGGGTGCGGGGTGAAGTTGGTTAAAGTATGAGGTAAAGACGGATAATATTCAGGGTAAAGTGGGATGAAGGATGGGTAGAGTCAGCAAAAGTACAGGGTTTCGTCGGCGAGGGTACTGTGGAAAGTCGGCTAGGGTACTGCGTAAATTTTGTTAAGAAACGGGGTAAAGTTGGTTAGGATACGGGGTAAAGTCGGCATACGATTACTCTTCCCATTATACAAAAAAGTCATAAATCTCTATTTCCCTCTTACAGAATTAAATGCGACAGAAAAAAATCAAGCTGGTCCATCCGTCTCAAGAAGTCCTCACATTCGTCCAGAATCCTCAGATCGTGCGCATTTTCCGATTTTCCTGAAAGGAAAATGGATCAAAGTAACGACGGATTCTTTTGGGAATGTGGTCGATGCTCACATTATACCCATTTCGAATAATGTTCGTCCATCACCCGAAAATCGCCTCCAAACAGCTATTTATCGTACACAGAACATACATTTCAAAGTGCACCTCGATCGTTCAAAAAAACTTGTGGGAGCATCTCCACCATCACCACCGGGAAGTCCCTAAAGTTCGTGATTTACACTCCAGATCCCATAGAAGCCGTTCCGGTTTTATAATTTCTAGAACTGCTGGTCCACGCAGTTTTGCAGCACGCGGGGCTAGAGACGGTTCCGACTCTCACCTCGGAAGGGCCGCAGTGCGCAAGTACTCAGTCGAGTATATTGCGCAATATTATGCATTTCAGTTGGAACGGTTCAGGGCCTGACTGTTTATGTTTCCAGGGTACTGTTATTGTATGGGACATGGAGTGTATTTTAAAGTAATTTTGAATACCTCCCCTCCTTTTGCGTCTTG
The DNA here is from genome assembly GCA_932178445.1 of Andricus quercusramuli. Lineage (NCBI taxonomy): Eukaryota > Metazoa > Arthropoda > Insecta > Hymenoptera > Cynipidae > Andricus > Andricus quercusramuli. The sequence continues at coordinate 2,602 of CAKNXH010000634.1, read as the reverse complement.
AATTACATTTTTGTGATCTAATTTTCAAATTGAATAAAAAAAAGCTGAATAAAGAGATAACTCATTGAAAATGATTTTGATTTTTAATATTTTTAACGAAGTCTTGAATTTTGTTCTCTTCTTTTTTAATTTGTCATAAAGATGATTTTTATTGTTTCCAGAAATAAAACAAAATAACAAATTTGTCAAGTACCTTAACGTAAACCTGTAAAAATTTTATAACAAATTCAGAACACTTTTTAGAATTTCAAAATAAGAAAAATATTTTCATGATATTCCAAGAAAAGCTTATATAGATTTTTTATTCTCAAAAATAGAAAATTATTTTTTTTTTCAATTTAATTTGATTTAAAAATAAAATCCCATAAAAATTGTACGTCACCTTATCGCAGGTAAGCAAACGTCACAAATTTCATCCAGATAAAAGTTTTAGGTAATTAAAATTCGCAATTCATGATACTACTGTAAATTGTAAAATAAACGTAATAAAATAAAATTAAAACAAACCAAAATAATTCTATATCTGGAGAGAATATAAATTAATGAGAATTAAAATTTCATGATATTCCACATTAGAAGCTTATTGAAGGTGAGCAAACTTGAAAAATTTCTGGACTGAAAACCAAAAAAAAAAAAATTCAAAATAAAAATTCCCGAAATTATCAAATTGCCAACAGTTTATAATTTTCTCCTCTTGTTTTATTTCATTGAAAGATATTTTTCAAAATAAGTTTTATTTCAAATTTAAACAATAAACAATAATTTTTTTAAAATATATTGTACACGAAAAAAAAACTTCTGATGAAAATATTTCATTATCGTATTTTTAATTGATAAACATCATTATTAAAAAAACAATTGTCCGATTATATAAATTTTAAAATTTGCCATTTGAAATATTTTCGTTTCTGGGAATTTCAGAACTTCGGGAATTTTATTTTTTACGATTTCTCAGTCGTCCCTTAATTTTGACCTGATAAATGTCGATTAAAAATTGTTTTAAGCTTTTTAAAAATATTTCATCATCAGGAAATATTTAATAATTTCTTACCTTTTTTCTCTGGTACATTCCGACAATTTTAATTATTCGGCAATTTCCTGGTTAATGGAAGCATGTACTGAGAGTGTAATTATCGAACCCGGTGTAGAAAACGCTTCCGCTAATGACGTCCTTTCGAAATTTCTTGCAAATATTCAGTTACGTAGCGTAATAAAATTCTCGTTAAATATTTTATAATTCATTTTTGCAAATTTAATATTAAGGAAAACTGTGCCGCTAGTTAAAAATCTCTCAAATCGAGAGGTATAAAATTAACGAAAAGTCGTTTGAAAAATATTACCTTTTTCAATTGGACGTGTACTTGAACAACTTTCTTTGTCCTTTTACATTCCACTACTTCATCTGTCCTTCTCTACTTCCCCTCCACACACTCCAACCTTCTTTTTCTGTCACTTTTCCAACTGTTTCCTTATCTAATTCCCTCTCTCCTCCCTTTCCCCTTTTTCCCTGACCGTTACTTTCCATACTTCCCCTCTTCTCATTCCCACTTAATTACTAGACTTCTCTTCATCTTATTTCTCCTACTTCACCTCGACTCACTTTCCTCTCTTCCTCTTACCTTTCCCTCTTTAATTACCCATCATTTCGCCCTGATGTCCCTCTCCTCATTTCATCTTATTCCCCACCTCTCGTCTCACCAACTCCGATAATTTTCCCTACTTATTGTCCCCTTATTCACATCTCTGCTACCCCTCCTCTTACTTTCCGTCACATCCCTTATTTGCCCTTCGCTTATCTACACTCGCTGATACTTCTTTTCTTCTTATTTCTCCTACTTCTCCTCCGTTTACTTTCCCTACTTCACCTGCAATTATTTCTTCTTACTATCCCTACTTTCCCTCTTTTCATTTCCACTCAAGTACTTAACATTCCCTCTTCTTATTCTAGCAACTTTCCCTCACGACACTTCCCTTCCTTCCCTTCACATCCCTCTCCATCCTTTATCCTCAATTTCCCTCTCTTCACTTCCTTTCACTTCCTCTACTCATTCTCTCGGCATCCTCCTATCATTTTTCCTTACTTCATTAACTACTACTCTCCTCGCTTCGTCTGAAGTCACTTCCCTCATTCCCCTAGATACCCCTCGCCTCATCTTATTTTCCATCTATCTTTTTGCCAACCCTCATGATTTCGTACACTCATTATCCCCTCATTTCCATCTCTGCTACACCTTCCCTCATTTCTGCCACTTTCCCTAGGTTCCCACTCCTCACGTACACCCACACTACGTTCTTTATTCTTATTTCTCTTAATTCTTCTCTGCTCACTTCCCCTACTTGCCCTTCTATCATTTGTCCTGATTTTCCCACTCACTATTTTATCTCACTTCCTTTGATTCTTCTTTTATCATTTTCTCCAACTTGCCCTACTTTTTCTTCCATGATTTTCCCTCACTTCACATATCAACCCTTACACAATTTTCCCTCACATTCCCTACTACTACTCCCCTGCTTCTCCTAATTCCACTTTCCTGATTCTCCCTGCACACCTCCCCTCATTTCACCTTTTTTCCATCAAACCTTCAACCTACTCCTATAATTT
>CAKNXH010000633.1:120752-143248 GCA_932178445.1 Andricus quercusramuli | reverse complement strand
AAAGATTAAATCAAAATTACAATTGTTTCCTAAAGCGAAAGAAAAAACACAAAAGTCCAAATAACTCATTTTAAATGAAAAATTACACAGGCCGACAAAAATGACATCTTTTTTGTACCCAAAGACCAGATTATGTGACCCCGAAGTATATTGGTATCCTGAAACCGAATCCGTTATTCATTTTTTTTCTGTACTTCAGGTTTCTGAGATATCCTAACCTTGAAGTGCAAAAATGGCTATTTTGAGCCATATTTGAGGCAATATCACACGGTCAGCAATTTTTTTTCTCTGAAAATTTCTAACGCTAACATCATCGTTTAGGACTTCTTTTTACTTTCCATTCACATTTGTAATCATCTCAAACTGATTTTCTTTCGCCGAGATACGACACATTAACCATTTTAGTTTCTCTTCGCCTTCTTTGCTAGTTTTCCATTGTGGAACTGAAATGGTTAATGTGCGATATTTTGGGGAAAAAATCGGTTCGGGATGATCGAAATTGAAAGTGAAAGATAAAAAGGAGTACCAAGCGATGGCGTTAGCAGTGTTTAGAAAAAAATTGCTGATCATGTTATTTTGCCTCGAATGTGGATGAAAATAGCTATTTTTGCATTTTTAGGTTAGGATATCTCGAAAACTTGACGTATAGGAAAAATTTAGACAACGGATTTGTTTTTTAGGACACCAAAATCCTTCGGGGCCACATAGTCCGGACCTTGGTTCCAAATTTTGTCGGCCTGTGTTATACATTCAAATATTTATATATTTATAGAGATATATGTTATATGAGTTTAAAAAAGAACAATATTTCTTACAATTTATAAATAAATTTTTTGTTAAGAAAAGATGCAGTAAATACAGTTCACTTTAAATTGAAGTTTATTTTTAAAACATTCTAATTATATTATTAGAAAAAATGTAATCATATTATTGTACAGTAATACATTTAGTAAACAAAACTATCAAAGTTTACTTTGCCTAAATTCATTCCAGCAAATAACAATTTCAGCGAATTAACATTTGCTCTAAGTTTTGTTTTTCCGAATAGCCATTTTTTCATGATTTTGATGATTATGACCAGCCACATGATTTAAATTTATTTACATGATCATAATTCATGAGATATTGATACCTATCTTTTTTTCAGAAACCCCCAACAACAGCTAGAAGAGGACACAAATGTGATACACTCCACTCTGAATTGAAGTCACCTGGATTAAAGCGGAGTCGAGCAGCTCCGTAGCTACAAAGCGGGCAGTCGAACACTCGCGTGCGTTTTTCGCATTTATTTTTAAATATATATGAAAAATTCTCTGTTAATTAATTATTCTATATCATTAGATTAGATATATATTTTAAGCAATATTTGTACATAATATTTTGTACATAATAAATTTAACAAAGTTTTGTAATCCTGAATTTGTATTTTATTTCAAATATTACAGTATTAAAATCTTTTTTTTCACTCGAAGCGAGTGACATCTTGCTCTTTTTCGAGTTGTATTTACCGCTCGGATGGCTCGAGTGAAAAAATTCACCCGAACATCAATTGAGTTCATTCACTCGCTTCGAGTGATATCTCGCTCTTCTTCGAGTTGGATTTGCCGCTCGAATGACTCGAGTGAAGGAATTCACCCGAACATCGATAGAATTGTTTCACTCACTTCGAGTGACATCTCGCTCTTTTTCGAGTCAAAATTCACTCGAAGGAGTTGAGTGGGAAATTCACTCGAGATAAAAGTGGAGTTTCACTCGAATAAGACAAGCGGGGTTTTCACTTGTTCTTCGAGTGATCTTTCACTCGAATTGAGTGACATTTCACTCGAGAAAATTTAGAGAGAAGATAAACTATCAACAAAATACATGAATTTTCAACCAAAAAATTTGAATTTTCAACTATAAATGGCAAATTTCAACCAAAAATACAATAGGTAGTTAAATTTTTAGTTGAAAAAGTTAATCAAGTGATAATATTTTTATTCAATAATTCAATAGTTACATTTTCCAACAAAGTGGTGAATTTTCAAATCAAATTGAAAAACTTTTAACTCGAATAGTTAAATTTTAAATCAGAAAGATGAATCTTCAAACGAAATGATGAATCCTTAACTAGAATAATTGAATTTTTTACCAAAAATATGAATTTTCAATCAAGAAGACTAATTTCTACCAAAAAGACGAATTTCCAACTAAAAAAGATAAATTTTCAACAAAAAATTGAATCATTGAATTTTTAGTGAAAAAATTAATATTCAATCAAAGGGATGAATTTTCAAATAAAATTATGGAATATTCGACTGGAATAATAGTTACATTTTCAGGTAAAAAAAAATACTTTTCAACGGAAAAACATCCAAAGAAAAAACAAGTTTTCAATGAAATAGCTCATTTTTGAACCAAAGAAATTAATTTTTAATTAAAACGACTAATTTTCAAACAAACAAAAATGTAAAAAAAGAGTTTAACTTTCAATCAAGTAATTTTATTTCCTACCTAAAAGATGAATTTTCAACTGAAATGATAAATATTTGACTGGAATACTTGAATTTTTAACAAAAAAGAATAATTTTTAATCAAGAAGATTAACTTTCAAAGAAATAGATAATTTTCTACAAAAAAAAATTGTTAACAAAATATGTGGATTTTCAACGAAATAGTTGAATTTTCAATTAAAAAAGACAACTTTTCATCCAAATTGTTGAATTTTAAACTAGAAAAGATCAATTTTCAACTAAAAATGGAACAGACAAATTTTCAGTTGAAGAAATTGATTTTGAACCAAACTGATGAATTTTCAACTATAATGACGAATCTTCAATTGGAATAGTTGAATTTTATGCCAAAAAGCTGAATTTCCAGCCATAAAGATTCATTTTCTACAAAAAAACTAATTTTCTACAAAGTACATAAGTTTTCAAAAAACTAGTTTAATTTCTGAATAACAAATATTAATTTTTAAGCAAATACTTCAATTTTCATTTAAAAAATACATTTTCAACCAAAAATATCATTTTCTGTTAAAAATCTAACTCTGAACCAAAAAAAAAACGGATTTTCAAGAAAGTAGTTAAATTTTCTACTGGAATAGTTATATTTTTAGTTTAAACAATTGATTTTCAACAAAGAAGTTACATTTTCAACCAGAGGTGAATTTTGAATGAAAATGATGAATCTTCAACAAAAAATGCATGTTTAAGAAAATAGTTCAACTTTTAAAAAAATGGTTGAATTTTTCTGACGAAAAAAGATGAATTGTTAACGAAAAATGTAATAGTTAATAGAATAACCAACAAAGATTTTAATTTAATATAAAAAAACAGTAAGATTCATTTAAAAAAGACGAATTTTCAACAAAATCGGTTATTTTTCAACCGAATTGGCTAGAATTAAAGAAATTAAAAAACAATTGAAAAAATTAATTTAATTTAAAAAAAATAATAATAAATTGAAAAATTAATAAATAAATGAAAAATTGAAATGAAACTAAAAATTAAAAATAAAATAAACAATTAAAAAAAACTTAATTGCTCAAACAAATTATTATTGCTTATAACAAAAAGGTTCTCAAACTATACAAATTTGAAGAATAGTTCAAATATTTGTTTTATTTCAGAAAAATATACTGACAAAAAAGAAGAGAATGTTTAAAAATTATTCTATCCATTGTTTAATTATTAATTGCTCATAGGTAAAAAGTCAAATCAAAGTTAAGAATTGTAGAAAAACCCGCTATTTTCTAACAAGTATCTAAAATAAAATAGTTCTAAAAAAAATATTGTTTAAACAGTCATGCTTGTTAACTTGCATTATTTATTATCTCACTAACTGGAAAGGGGACAAGAAGTTAACAATTTCAGAAAAAAAACCGCAACTATCTAGCATTACTATTAGAAGAAGACTTTTATTAGAATAAACAATAATAATTGGTTTAAACAATTATGTGTTAAATTTTATTGATTTTTACCTCGTTAAATGAAAAGTCGACAAGATGTTAAATATTTCAGAAAAAACCCGCTATGTAGGATTATTCAAGTATAAAGTTATTTAAAATGATAATAAATTGTTTAAACAATTGTGTTTATTACCTCATTTTGAGTGAAAAGTTGACAAAAAATGGAAAATGACTGAAAAAGCCTCAACTTTCTTGCATTATTCAGAGAGAATATTATTTAACATAATGATAAATTGTTTAAACAATTATGCTTGTTAACTGGAATTATTTATATTTTAGACAAAACAACAACTTTCTAGCATTACTCTAGATCTATAAGAAGATAGTTATAAACAATAATACATTGGTTAAACAATTCTGTTTGTTAAATTTCATTAATTACTAATTTGATCCAAGTGAATAGTTGACTAAAAGTTCAAAATTTTAGAAAAAACCGCAATTATCTAGTATTACCATAGAAGAAAATAGTTACCAACAATAATTTATTTAAACAATTATGTTTCTTGAATTGAATTAATTATTACCTCATTTGAAAAGTGGGCAAACATTTTAAAAAAATGCAACTTTCTAGCATTATTCTAAGAGAATATTATTATAAATAATAATAAACTATTAAAACAACTATTTTCTTACATTTAATTGAGTATTGGCCTAGCTCTAATTGAAAAGTTGAAAATAAGTTTAAAAATTCGAAAAAAACGCTACTTTCTAACTCAATTCTGAGAGAAAATTGCTAAAAACAATAATAAATTGTTTAAACAATTTATGTAAGCATCAAATTATCAGTAGAAAGCAATATATAATTCATTAGAAACAATTTGTATTTTAGAAGCTGCAAAAACATTATTTTTTATGAAATCAGCTTCATTTTGAATGAAATATTTGAATTTTCAACAAAAAATGTAAATTTGCAACAAAAAAATTAATTTAAAAAAAATTAATTTTCAAACAAAAAAATTAATTCTCAACAAAAAAATTAATTTTCTTAAAACTTTGATAAATTCTGCAAAATTACAAAAATTGCCTTAAAATCTTTCAGATCAATTTTTTACTATATTGGAAATCTTTTCAAATATTCTCTTAAAATTAATTTTCCAAAATAAAAATAATTTTCAGTTGTTATTTATTCTTCGAAATTTGTTTCTGTTTTGAAATCTTTTCAAAAATTCTGTTAAAATCAGTTTTTAAAAACAAAATATCATTTTCAATTTTCTCAGGAATTTGAAGAAAAAATTGTTATTGCCTTACAATTTTTAAAAATCCTGAAGAAGCTTCAATATTTTATTTCCAAATCTTCAAAAATCTATATTTTCTTCATTTTTTAAGACTTTTCGAGTTTCGAATTATATTTGAATTTTTTAAAAACTTCTAAATATCTCTTAAACTTACTTGAATTATTACCAAACGAATAATTTTTCAACTGTTATTTATATATCAAAATTCAACAATTTCACTTGAAAATTTTTTTTTTTTAAATAGAATAATTAAAATTGTTAAGTGCAAAGTTTAAATTTAGCTCTCTGAAATTTTAAAGATACGATTTGAAATTGAAAAGAAAATTTTAATCATGAATCTTTTAATTTGTAATTATTTTAAAATTGTTTAAAAATTTCGATAATTAATACCTATTCTTAATTTTTTAATTACTCAAAACTAAATTTTTTAAATAAACAATAGTAAAGTTTATCCCCATACAACAATTTGTTGTACCTACTCGTTTACAATTATTGTCAAAGGGAAGGGAAAAAAATAAAAAAAACTAGAGAAGAAATTAAACAAATTCAAAAAGTTGAAAATTTAAAGAATTTTTGAAAATTTTTTAATCATTGTTGTAGAATAAAATAATTTTTTAAAGGTGGAAATTGACTGCATGTTAAATTTAACTTTTGATAAATCAGAATATAGAAAGTTGGTTCAAAACATCTAGGCTATTAGTTTGAATTCTACTAGAGTAAACAAATTTATTAAAAATCGTAAGAATGTTGAACAGAAATTATTAAATCTTTTTTAATGAAAATAATAATATATACTTTCCTTCAAATGTTGTCTTCCATCCTCCAGGTTTCGAAATATCGTTGGCGTTTATAACTTAAATAAATCTAAACTTAAATAATAGTAATAAAAATCAAAAACTTAATAATAAGAAAATAAAAAAATCAGTAAAAATTGATGATAAAAACTAAAAATGGCAGGGAATAAGGTAGGGAAGAGAGTCTCAACGAGTGACGAAACCAGAAATTATTATGAATGTCAATATTTTATTTCAATGAAAAAATCAGACCAATCATGAATATTGAATATATCTCGAGAAAAAAACAGTAGTTTACGTAGAATGAAACAGTACTTAAACATAACAAACTCCTTCATTTTCAATAACCATTATACTCTGATGAAACAAAAAATCGTCTCAGGTACAACAACAAGATCCCTATCACAGATATCACATTAAAGCTTTATCACCTAACTCTTGATATCATAATCAATTATCAAACATTGCAAATATTTTGAATTCTGATTCTCTTTTACTTCGTAGCACACACTGCAAACGAAGAAACAACAGAATTTCAAAAAACCACGGAAGACATGGATTCTCGTTCACCCTTCACCGTCGTTCAGCGCCTCGTCCTGGATTCTTCAACTCCTCGGAGCGTTGGCAAGTCCCTCCCGGGACAATTTTTAAATCAAGCCAAATTGCAACATCCCTGTCGCAAAAGCTTTTCACGTTCACCAAGGACGCCAAACAGCCGCCGAAGAAGACTCCGAATCACCAGAAGAACTTGCCACACTCATTGGACTCTGAGGTGGTGTATAAACTTGCGGCACATTGACAGCAACCGGAACACTTGTTGCACCAATTTTCTGTGCTGTACCTTGACCCTGATTGGCCTGGCTCGCTGGACCCTCCAATCTTCGAAGACACCCTCCAAGATGTCTCATCAACTGAGCACCAGCCGCTGGATGAACACTGGCTGCCACTGGAGTTGACAAGAAAGTTGACACTTCCTGGGCACACTGGGTGAATCCCTCCCTGAATCTGTCAGCATAGCTGCTCTCTGGAGTAAGTGTAAGCCTCCTGGCAGCCCTCAGAGTATGAAGATGACGAACAGTCAACTCCAGGATGTCAGCCTTCTCCAACTTGGCAACGTTTTCACCTTCAGCTTGAAGTGCAGTCACCATCAGATCCTTCAACTCATCAAGGCATCGGTTGATCCTTGCTCTCCTCTTCCTCTCCAACATCGGCTTCATCACTTTCCTGTACTGGTATGTCCTGGAGACCGGCTCTTCGTACTCCATTCCACCAACGGCAGCGTAACTGGTGTGTGGTGCCATTTTTGACGATTTCTGAATGTCAACAAACTGTTGTCAACAACAAACACTTGTCACTTGTCACTGGGACTTCACGTTTTACTTGGAGACTTGTAAGAATTGTAATATTGCTAGATCTTGCCTCGGAGTGCCGAGCTGATCAGTGAGCTAATCGCTTCTGAACTGCGGTGGGGACTGCTCAGGAATATATAGGCACTCCCCACCACAAAATTGGATCCCTTTGAAGGGGAAACGGTGGGGCGCGGACCCAGCCGGAGCGTATCGTGGGAAGTTCACTCGACAGAACGTTCCCACAGAGGCGAGCCTTCTGGGCCCAGGTTGCGAGGGGTGAGGGAATTTCGAGCGTCACACCTGCACCCTCGGATCGCTTCGTCGCCCCAAAGACGCGGGACACGGGGGGCAATACGGAATACGGGAATACACTACAACCAAGCACACGCCACGAGCGCGACCAGCACGAGGACGCCGCGCGCTAAAAGTCTGTCTTCCTCTCAGCATCCTCATCCCTTTCGTATTCTTCCTTCCTAATTCATTCTCTTCATATTTATCCTTTCCTTTCTACCCTTTTCTTCCTACTCTTCCAGAAGGAACTTGGTCTCTTCCTGTTATGCACCTCTAGTGTTCATAATCTGTTTCTCTTTTTTTTCTGTTCTTATTCATTTTTTTTTATTGGCATTCATTTTTTTTACACTCGATTCCAAAGGTAGATGAATTTTAGTACAGTTGAATCAAATCTGGTTAGTAAACTAGTAATATGATTGATGCAGTGATGTTGCCTCTTTTATGGATCTTCATCTTTTTTTGGACTCTTTAGAGAGGGGTGACTAGCATTTCTTAGGAAGAAAGTTCAAGGTCTTTTCCAGGATTTCCAGGTCAATAAATAAAGGTTTTTTTTTCTTTTTTAATCGAATAGTGAAATAACCGTTTGCTATACATGCAGACAAAATGAGTCATTGCATTCTTTGTTTGCCAACCATTTCTGTACTTCTGTATTGTTGACTTTTTTTAATTACTAAAAATTCTAATTCAAAGTTGGTTTTAGAATTCGACTGTCACTTAAACCCAAATAATTATGTAGAACTTTAAAATAAAATTTGCAAGTCACTAACACATCTCGGGTAATTAATTTGAAATCTTTGAAAATATTTGAAATATTTGAAATCATTGAGAAATCTTTAAAATCTTAGAAATTAATTTTAAAATTTTAAAAAAATTAGAAAACCATTTAAATCGGTTGAAATCTCAAAAATCTTCTGAATCTTTGTGAAAGCCTTGAAATCTTTGAAAACCATGAAATCTTTGTGAAATCTTTTACAATATTTTGAAATATATGAAATCTTTCTGAAAACTTTTGAAACCGTTTGCAATTTTTAAAATATTTTTAAATCTTTTTGAAATGCTTGTGAAATTTTTATGAAATCCTTTAAAAACCATTTAAATCGTTTTAAATCTTCAAAAATCTTTTGAAATCTTTTGAATCTTTGTGAAAGCCTCGAAATCTTTGAAAACTTTTGAATTCGTTTGCAATTTTTGAAATATTTCTAAATCTTCGAAATCTTTGCAAAAGCTTTTAAAATCGTTTGAAATCTTTGAAATCCTTGTGAAATATTTTGAAATTGTTTGAAATATTTGAAATCTGATCTACACGCCTTTGTGAAATCTTCAAGCGATCTTTTGAAATCATTAGGAAATCTTCGAAATCCTAAAAATCTTTTTAGAAGCTTTCGAAATTTTTACAATTATTCTGAAATCTTTTTGAAATCGTTTGAAAACTTCAAGAATCTTTTGAATAATTGTAAAAGCCTCAAAATCTTTGTGAAATCTTAGAAATATTTGTGAAACTTTTTGTAATCTTTGAAATCTTTGTCAAATCTTTGAATCCTTATATAATCTTTGTAAAATTTTTGAATCCTTATGTAATCTTTGTTTCTGAAGTCTTTTGAAACCGTTTGCAATTTTGAGAAATCTTTTAAAATTTTTGAAATCTTTGAAATCATTGAGAAATCTTTAAAATCTTAGAATTTTTTTTAACGCTTTTGACAATTTTTAATCTTTTTGAAATGTCTGTGATATTTTTATGAAATCTTTTTAAAACCCATTTAAATCGTTTGGAATCTTCGAAAATATTTTGAAATCTATCGAATCTTTGTGAATGCCTTGAAATCTTTGAAAACCATGAAATCTTCATAAAATCTTTTGAAGTATTTTTAAACCTTTTGAAATCTATGAAATCTTTCTGAAAACTTTTCAAACCGCGTTTGCAATTTTTTAAATATTCTTAAATCATTCAACTCTTTGTAAAACTTTTGAAATAGTTTGAAACCTTTGAAATATTTTTAAGGCTTTGAAATCCTTAAATAATTTGAAATTGTTTGAAATATTTAAAAACATTTGAAATATTCAAAAACCTTTTGAATTTTTTTGAATAATTGTGAAAATCTTAGAAATATTTATTGAAGTCTCAGCAGTTTCTACATCAATTACAGTTTTTTTTTTAATCTTTGAAATCCTTAAAATATTTTACAATATTTTGAAGTCTTTTGTAATTTTTTCTGAAGTATTTTGAAACCGTTTGCATTTTTTGAAATATTTAAAAATCTTTGCAATCTTTGTGAAATATTTTCAAATTGTTTGAAATATTTAAAATCTGATGTACAAGCCTTTGTGAAATCTTTGAAATCTTCTTAAAACCTATGTGAAATCTTTTGAAATCTTTGGAAACCTTTTATATATTTGTAATGTCTTTTGAAATCTGTTAAAATATTTGAAATCTTTTTGAAATCTTTGTGAAATCTTTTGAAATCTTTGAAATCTTTGAAATTGCATCTACCGGCCTTGTTGAAATCTTTTGAATCTTTGCGTAATCTTTGAAATCCTTGTAATCTTTGTAAAATCTTCTGAAATATTTTGAAATATTTGAAATCTTTTTGAAATTTTTGTGAAGCTCTTTTAAACCGTTTAAAATCATTGATATATTAAAAAATCTTTAAAATCTGATATGAATGCATTATTTGTGATATCCTTGAAGTCCTTTAAGGGGGCTTTATGAAATCTTTGAAACCATTGTGAAATCTTTTGAAAGCCTTGAAAATATTTGAGATCTTTATGAAATCTTGTAAAATCATATAAAATATTTTGGAACTTTTTCAAATCGTTTGAAATCTATTGAAATATTTGAAATCTGATGCACATGCTTTTGTGAAATATTTTTAATCCTTCTGGTATCTTTGAAATATACTTGAAATCTTGGTGAAATCTTTAAACCCTGAATAAAATCCTTGAAATCTTTGTGAAATTTTTAAAATTTGTGTGAAATCTTTTCAAATTATTTTAAATCTTTTGAAATATTTAAAAAAATTTCAGAAAACTTTGTGAAGTCCTTTGAAACCTTTTTTAATTTTTGAAATATTATAAAATCTTTGAAATCTTTGTGAAATCTTTTAAAAGCTTTGAAATATTTGAAAATTTTCTGAAATCTTTCAAAACATTTAAAGCCATTGAAATATTCTAAAATCCTTGAAATCTTTTAAAAACGTTTGAAATCTTTGAAATACTTTGAAAACTAGAAATCTGGTGTACACTCAAAAAATAATAATTTTTATAATTTTTAAGTTGAATACCACAAAAAATGTATGCTCTAACATTTTTGCCACATTTCGAATATGAAAATACTAAAAGATTATAAGAAATACAAAAAAAAAAATAAAAGATTTTAATTACTTCACGGATTTCAATAAAAGAAATGTTTTATGAGCAAAGAATAAAAAAAATCGAATGCAAAGTTCTTATGAACAACTCAAGGAGATTTGCTGGAGAAAATTTACAACCAAGTAAATTTTTTGTGTTTTGGTGAATAGATTAGTTTAATAGCTATTGTCTGAAAAAATAGATGGCGCTACACGTGCTAATGGAAACGGCGACGGACTTGGCACCGTTCAGCTGTCCCTGGTTTAAAAATAAAAATAGTAAAAAAATAATTTTTAAAAATATCTGAGATACTTATTTTTATACATTTCATAAACAAATGAAATTATTTAAAAGAAAAAGGAACACTTTTGGTATTGATACATTTTTTTATTTTGATAAAAATATCTCCAATCGAATACATTTAAATGCTAAATTTTAGGGAAAAAATTCAAAACCTTAATTTTTTCGCTAAAATCAGTGCAAAAAGCGAGAAAATATGATTTTTGAAGAAAACTCGATTTGGTCCAAAAGTGGACTCATAGCACCGTTTAGTTTGCCCTTCTTCAATTTTAGAAAGCAAATCTTAAATATGAATCAAATATCAAAATATTTTTGCAAGCTAATAAAAAAAGCAGTATCGTTTTTATACTTTTTTCAATGTAACGACCTTAAAAGTTTTTGATAAAATTTTAGATGTCAATATTATATACATTTTATTAATTGTGAAAGCACTTGTTATCTTTTTAGATTTAAATTCTTACAGAATTCCAATTCCAAACCTCTTCCGCGTTTTATAGACAAATTTTAAAAATAATTCCAAACCCCTTTATTTTTGCTGAATTATTTTCGAAAAAAATGAAATAAATGTCTTTTTGAAATTTTATAAACAACATTTAGACTTGCCTCATCCCTATTAAATTTCCATAAAGAATAGTGACCTACTCGTATCGAAAAAAATAGTTATCAGAGCCTATTAAATTATTCAAAATTTTTGCTGTAAAAAAGGAACACGAAATTCCCGTGATTCGGAACAAATATTTAAAATAGACAATTTTGTTTAAACATTATAACAATATTTCTTATTTCAATATTTTTTGCAGTAAATTGGATCCTCAACTAAATTGTTCTGTAATGAGAAAAAATTCTAGAATTTTCTATGCTATTTTGAAATTGCTTTTAGAGAATAAAGACTAGATTCTATTTCTAAAAGAAACTATAACTTCTAGAATGGTTTCGAAATTCCTAGATTATTCCGAAATGTTCTAGAATGTTTTGGAATCTTGTAGAATATCCTTCGATTTTTCTTAATAGTTTGGAATGTTCTGGAATATTCTAGAATATTTGAGAATGTTCTATACAAAATTCTAGAATAGAAGTTTCTACAGTATTCTAGAATTAGTTTCTAGAAGTATTCTAGAAACTTTTTAACGGAAAAAACTGAAAAATCATACTTTCTTACTATTTTTTAACAATTTTCAAAAATTTAGTCTAAATATAACTTTTTCCGAGTTACTTCTTATTGTTTAAACAATTTTCTATTTAAACAAATAGGAACTGTTTCAAAAAATAGCAGTAAATTGAAAAATCTACGCTTTGGGAGAAATGATTGGAACTTATTGAAAAAAATATTACCAAAAAATCGTTTCTCTAGTTTTTTATTGTCGAAATTCGCGATTTCATAAGATAATTTATTGTGTAAACAATTTTTATTTGATTAAAAAATAAGAAGTAACTTGAAAGAAGTAAGATTTAGGTTTCAATTTTTGAACTCAAATTAAAGTTGGATTTAAATAACAATAAATTGTTTAAACTATTAACTTTTAAATAAAAATATACACGCTTCAAGTTCATTAAATAAACCATAGCATTCAGAAAATACCCTTATTTCGCGATATTTTATCGAATAGAAATTGTCTGGATAAAAAAAATTGTTTACAAAATAATAACTTAATTTACAAATATATAATATAAAAAAGACGAATTTTCAACAAAGCAGTTGACTTTTCAACCAAAAATGATACTTGTGAATAAAATTATTTATTTTTCAACAAAGCAGATTAATATTCAACAAAATAGTTGAAATCTTAACCAACAAAATTAATTGTTAACAAAGAAGATTAATTTTCTACCAAAAAATACGAATTTTCAACAAAATACATGAATTTTCATCCTTATAGTTCAATTTTTAACTAAAAAAGATCAATCTTTGATCAAAAATGAAATAATTACATTGTAAATAAAAATAATTAATTTTTTACCAAATTAAACCAAATTTAACCAAAGATAAATTTTCAACTAAAATGTTGTATTTTCTAGCAAAAAATTTATTTTTAACAAAACAGAAAAGAAAACAAATTAGTAACAGAATAGTTAATTTTTCAACCAAAAAGGTGAATTTTCAATAAAGAAGATTGATTTAACGGTGGATATAAATTTTACGGGATAGAGCAGTATAAAAATTGAGTTCTTTATGGTACAGTTCAGTTTGAATTAGTAAAATTTGAAGATCATTTAAAATTTTCGGCTTGTAATTAAAATAAGTTTAAACTGCTTCTATTATCCGCTTGGATACATGAAACTGTTTAAGGCTCCTCTTTCGATCATCGAAGTTAAGCAGTGCTTGGCTCGGTGATACTCGGATGGGGGCCGTTGTACTATACGCTTTTCTTCTTTAGACCCTTACCTTGTATTTATTGTGCGTTCTTCCAAAAGTTTAACAATGAATTACAAATTTTTACAATTTGAAATTTTTACAATTTGAAAATTTTTACAATTTGAAAATTTTTACAATTTGTATTAATAATTCGTCTACTATGAATTTTCTACAAAGAAGATTAACTTTTAAACAAAAGAGATTAACTCTCAACGAACAATGTAATAATTAGTATTTCAATTGTTATGTTTTGTTTATGCAAAATTTATCAATAATAAAAAAGTAATTAATTTGATATTTTGATTATTAAAATCATTGTGTGAGCACACAATAAAACAAAAGAGTATACAGACTTTGGTCAAATTATTAATTGTTTATTAAAAAAATTCAATTTCGCTCAATAGTGTCATTAACACACCTCATGACTGGCAAGCATAACAAAAAATTCTAACAATAAATAATAACCATTGAAGGAAAAGATTTTCAATACATATGTGAATTTTACAGATTCTAATAAATTTAACTCGACATTTTTTTATATATTCTATAAATTTTAAAATGGTTTTAAATTTAATTTTTTTTGATGTAATAATTCGAATTCTAAACCAAAAATTCTTTTTATACAAAATTGTAACGAAAAACGGCTATTATTTGGTGTGGTTCGGTAGAAAAAGTAAATAATTTTTTTTACACATAGTTTGAGATTTTTCAATTAAATATACATTGAGGTTAAAATTCTTCATTAAAAAAAAACAAACTAATAAACAAAAAATTATTCCCCAACTCGATTTTGAATTAAATCTTCCCATTTTTTCCAAATATACTGGAAAATGTAATTTATATGATCATTTCTTAATTTTGTAGGTAAAATTATTGATTTTCTCTTTATATGAAAGAATTTAAGGAACTATATCACTAGAAAGACTAGAGATAAAAATTAATTATTTACAATAATATATTATAGAACACAACTGACATTTATTTCTAAATATATATATAATCAGTACAAATAAAAGATATTTGTTTTAGAACAGTACATTTGGAAAATTTTGAGTGTTGCAAATGCAAATCAGCAAATTAAATGTATTTTTACAACAATATTCATAACTTTTTTATATGCTTTTTTAGAAAAAAATCATGTGAGTGATGTTTTTAAAAACATTGCCCAATTATCTCACAATTTTAAAATGAAAAGCTTCGGAATTATTTAAAAAAATAGCAATTTTTCTAATATCACCAAAGCACAGAGTTTGTCAGCATGAGAAGCAGCAAAATTTGTTCAGCTTCCAGCCTTCTAATCTCCTTTTCCGCTTCCATTTCTTCTCCTTATTCTTAATTATTCATTTCTTCTCCTATTTTTTATCTTGTTCCTTTTCCTCTTTTCTGTTTTTTCATTCTTTTTCTTCACCTTGCTCCGTTAGAATCGCGTAAGTCATTCTGACTTCTTGCTCGTAAAGACACTCCAAGGCGACGACACTCGCTGAAATGAAAGCTGCACTTCTCGCGCACGCGACTTAATGACGCGGATGACACGAACACGAGCTCCTGCCGAGATCAAACCATGATAGGAGGTCATATTTACGATATTGCGATCATCCAGACTACTTCTGCTCACTACTACCCAGAAATAAAATAATACCTCAACACTGACTCGCCGAGGTAGCGTATTCAACTTCAATTGAGGTCTAATCGAACTTCGATTTTTGCGCGGATGTACGTGCTTTCACGGTGGATAGTCACAATACATTCTGAACGTTGAAAGAATAAAACTTGAATGTTGTGTAATATGCGATTCTGATCCGAAGTCGAAAGGACTTTAATTCGAGGGAGAAATCTTTCATTTGCCAGAAAAACAATTTAAAGTACAAAAAATTACCTTTTAAATAACAGGTATCAGAGCACAAAAAGAGATAAAAAAGGAGGGAAATCGGGGAGAGATTAAGCATTCATTTTTAGTATTGCTGACCAAGAACCGAACTTTAAGGTTCCCGCAGTAAAAAAGAAGGCTGAAAAAAATAAGTTTGTCAGGTTTTTTTTTCTCATATTTCAAGTCTTTTTGTGCAATAACTTCAAACAAATTGACTTTTTAGGTTTATTTTTTTAAACTGAATTTTCGAATTTGTGTAACTCTGTTATACAATTCGAGATTCTTTGAGTTTATGCTTTGAAGATTTCTTTTTGAATTTATTGTTATATGTAAAGAAGAAATAATCTTTTTACACTAAATTGTATAATTTTTAAATTATTATTTATAATTAATAATTTTACCTGGAAAATTTTTTCACATTTTTTTCAAAACCAACTTACGTTCTCATGAAACGCTATATCGAGTTGAAAATTTGGCAAACTAAATATGAAGCACTAAGAAACGCGGATCTGGTCCTAAATTTTTATAATTATGAAAAAAGCAACAACAACAAAATTGGGAAAAAAAAATTTTCTAACAATTTTTTTTTATATTTATGAAAAATTTAGGAACAGACCCGTGTTTGTATTTAGTTTACCAAATTTTCAAATCGATATCCCGTTTCGTGTGATCGTGAGTTGTTTTTGAAAAAAAGTTGAAAAAAAAATTGAGGTTACGCTTTCATGGCCTTAAAGATTTTTTTAAAATTCGGATATACTTAGGTCGTTGAAAATCCATTCACGGTGATATAATAATAATAAAATAAAATAATAAATAATAAAAAATAAAATATAATAATAAAATGAAATTTGTTAAATAACCCATTTTTATATGTTTTCAATCGTTCTCATAATCAATAATATTTCCTCTTCCGAAAATGTTCACGTACCTGGACCTATATTTTATAATATTAAAAATAAAATATTTAAAAACGCATGATAACAAATTATTTAATATTAATAGTTTCAGAAATTTTTGAAATTCTTCGAAATCTTTAAAATAACTTGAAATCTTTAAAATCCTTCGAAATTGGTCAAATACCTTCATAAACTGTTAAAACCCGTAGAAATTCCTTGAAATTAAATTTACCTTTTTCTCCAAAGTTCTCTAGAAATTCGATAGAATCCCTTGAAATCGTAAAATAAAAAATAAATCGTGAAATAAAATTTAAAAATTCATAACAACAACTTTTCTAATATTAAAAGTTCTGAAATTTTTTTGCAACGAAATGTCTTGAAATTCTCTGGAATCTTTCAAAAATGAAAAATAATAATAACAAAATAAATTAAAATTTTCAAAATCCTCTGGAATTTTTTTTCCAGGATTTAAATCATAATTCCAAATATGTGAGTAATTTTGTTTCATGCTATAATTTATTTCTGAGTTCCTGTAACGAAAAAATTACTGGTACACTACAATAACATTTCTGGGACAATTTTTAATGATTCAAGTTTGATTAAAAAAGATTACGCTTATTTTTTGCAGATTTTAAAATACGTCGAAAAAATGCGAATCCTTTTAAAAGATAATTAGAATTTTGAAAAAGTTTCAAAAATAATTAACAATTGTAAATATTTGAAAAATTTTAAAACAAAATGTAGATTTTTGAAGATTTTGAAATAAAATTTAAAAAATTTTTAAGGAGTTTTAAAAGGATTTAAGATAATAACTTTTCTCGAGATTTCTGAAAAAATTTACAGCTATTTTTTATTCTCAAAAATTAATTTTGAGAGAAAATTAAAAAAAAATTTTTAAACATTTCAGAAAATTGTCTAAATTGCCAAAAAAGAATGTGGAAGATCTTAAAGCAATTTCAAGAATAATTCGAGTCAGTTCAAAAGATAATTTGAAATTTTTAAATTTTTTAAATGTCCGAAAATTTATAAAATATTTTTAAATATCCACAAGTCCTAAGTACCTTTAAACACACTCGAAATTTCCCTAAAATTCTGTAAAATCCTGTAAAATAACAAAATTTCTTAAAAATTTTCTATATACTTTTTTAACATATTTCTTTTTTGTCGGAAAGATCTTTTTTCATTGAAAATTCAAGAATTTTGTTCAAATTTCGTCTTCTTAGTTTGTTAATGCATCTCTTTTTGTAGAAATTTCATTTTTTATTTAAAATAAAAATGTTTATTTGATAATTCTTTATTATATTTAAATAATTTCAGTTTTGTAGAAAATTCATCTCTTTTGGAAAACATTTAATCTTTTTTGGTCAAAAATACAATTAATTAAAAATTACTCTTGTTTGGTTGAATATTGAACCATTTTGTTGGAAATTTGTATTTTTTGAATGAATTAAAATGCTTTTAAATTAAAATTAAAATCTTCACTCAGAAAAAGGATTCTTTGATTTAAATAAATTTCTTTGAATCAAATACGAATTTTATTATTAAAGAAATTTCTTTCGAATAAAAAAAATTTCTTTGGTGCAAAACAATGGTTTTTTGTTGCTATGAAGTTTTTCCTTTTATTAAAAATGATTTTCTTCACTTTGAAAATATTTTCGGGTAAACAAAAAAAATACGTTAAAGTAATTGTTTTTTTAATTCAAGCCAAATATTTTGCTGAGAGTTTTTTGGATGAAAATTCAAATATTTGTTTGAAATTTAACTCTTTTCTTGAAATTTTTATATCGCCATCCTAAAATCTTAAAAAAATTTATTTACCTGAAGAATCTTAGGAAAATCATACTTCAACAACTCTCAAAACAAATAAACCTAATCAATATATTCTAGCAAATTTTATTTTGCATTAAAAATTATTTTTCCCCTAAAATCTAAAAACTACAAAAAACTTTTTTGATTACTTATTTTTTTTAATTAATTGAATCATAAAAAATGTTCATAGTCTAGTTCTCGTTATATAAATACACACAATGTTAAAAATGCAAGAATGCAGTCTGACAAAAGAGTTAAAGCATGCGGAAATAGTAGAAATTTTAAATTACTTTTAATAACTTTGACCGCGAAAAGTGGCAACATGATTTGAATATTCGTAATTTTCAAGAACAAACTAATTAAACATAACTGAAGCATGTGTTACGACAACCTATTCATTACGCATTAAAGTTCTTTTTCCGGAAATACAAATAGTTATTTTATTTTGTTATAACAATATTCTATTAAATCCTGCATTTACATAAAATTTAGAACAAGAAAAAAAATCTTAAAATCAACTTCGTTTAAAATTATTAAATTCTAATAATACTAAAAACAAAGAAAGAAAAATCTATTCAATAATAATAGCACCTGTTCTAAGAAAAAAGATTTTTTTTCGTTTTATTCGTCTTTTCTCAAGTCTGTAAAAGAGATTTACAACAGCGAAAACAGTAACATTTTACTAAACACGAATTTTTGTAACTTTTATGGGATTTTTTATGGGATTCTAGTTTCCAAACTGATATTGGTCACGATAATTTATTTGTTGAACAATATCAGATAACAATCTCCCAATTAACTTACGACCCTCTGACTCGTACGCGTTTATTAAAAAACAAAAGAAGACTCTGTCCTTAACGACCCTTATGAAAGTATCGATAAAATTAACGCACCGCGTATTTCATTCAGGACCCTTAAAAAATGTGATTTATATTGTGCGTGCAATCGATCTCCACTCGCTGATGGAATCTTGTTTTTTTTATGTAAGATTTTGTGCAAATCTCATACAGGCGGGAAAAAAATTAGACCCAAATTATTTCTTGATAAGAATATTTTCAAGCTTTCTTTTTTGTTTTAATCGAAATTAAACAAATTTCAATTAAAATTTAATAATTATTTATTTCAAACAAAGAAGATGACTACTATAAAAGATGAATTTTCGGTAAAGAATTAGCTTTTAACAAAACAGTTTCACTTTCAACAAAATAATTAAATTTTGAATTAAATAGTTGAATCTTAAACCACATTGTTGAATTTTTAACGAAATAATTAAATTTTTGAACAAAATAGTCAAATTTTCAATTATATATATGATTTTTTAAACTAAAATCATGAATCTTCAACCAAAAAATAAAGGTTTCATCAAAAGGTTCCAGTTTACACCTAATAGCTGTATTTTCTAATAAAAAAAAAAGATGACTTTTGCAGAAAATAGCTGCATTTAAAAAAAAATTAAATTTTCAAGAATTAGCGGAAGCATTTTAGGAAAAAGATTAATTTTCTACCAACAAAGACGTAACTGTAAAATTTTCACCTGAAAAAAGTTAATGATAAAAACGGATTTTCAACAAAATAGTTGAATTTTCAACAAAAAAATTCATTTTCAACCAAATAGTTGAATTTTCAACCCGAAAAGATGAATTTTTATCCAACAAGATTAATTTTTCAACAAAAATGACGAATTTTCTACAAAAAACATGAATTTTCAAATTAATATATAAATTTTCAGTTTAAAAAAGTAATTGTCAACTCAAAAAAAAAAATAACTTTCAACCAAAGTGATGATTTTCAAAATAAAATGATGAATCTTCAACTGGCATAGTTCAATTTTAAATCAAAAAGATAAAGTTTCAAATAGAATGATGAATCTTTAATTGGAATAGTTGAATTTTTAACCAAGAAGATTAATTTTCAACTAGGGAATTTAATTTTCTACCAAAATACAAATTTTCAACAACAACAAAAAATGAATTTTCTACCAAATAGTTGGAATTTTTATTGAAGAAGGTCAATTTTCCAACAATATTTGAATTTAAAAAAAAAGTTAACTTTCAACCAACAATAGAATGGTTAAATTTTCAGGTCGGAAAATTGATGTTTAACAGAAAAAAAAGAGTTTTCAACAAAATAATTTAAATTCCATCAAAAAGGTGAATTCTTTACGAAAAATATACTAGTTGATATTTGAACAAAAAATAAAGGAATTTTCAACAAAATAGTTAAATTTTCAACAAAAAATTGAATTTTCAACAAAATAATTACAGTTTCAAGAAAATAGTGAAATTTTTAACCAAGTAGTTGAATTTGCATCCTACAATGACAATTTCTCAACTAACCTGCAGAATTTTCAACTAAAAAGATTAAATTTCTAACAAAAAAGTAGAATTTTGCACAAAATACATGAATTTCCAATCGAATAGTTGAATTTAACTGAAAATGATCAATTTCCAACCATAAATGGAAATGTGACATTTTCAGTAAAAAAATCATTTTTCATTTTAAAAAACGAATTATTAGCAAAGTAGTTGAATTTTCAATAAGAAATATGAATTTTCAACTAACAAGTTCATTTCCAACCCAATAGTCAATTTTCCTGCCAACATAGTTGAATTTTCAACCCTAAAAGGTAAATTTTCATCGAATAAGATTAATTTCCCACCAAAAAAGACGGATCTTCCCCTACACGAATTTCCAACCCAATTGTTGAATTTTCAACTAAAAAAATATTAATTTGTAACAAAAAATGAAACAAGAAGTTTCCAGTTGAGAGAATTAATTTTCAACCAAAAAAGACAAATTTTTGACATTAAAAAAATGAATTTTCTACGAAATAGTTGCATTTTCGACCAAAAAGATCAATTTTCCTATAATAGTTGAATTTAAAAAAAAAACTTTCAACCAACAATAGAATAAAAATAAAAAGGTATTTTCAACAAAATAGTTAAATTTTCAACAAAAATATGAATTCTCTAAGAAAAATATAATACTTGATGTATAAAAAAAAGGAATCTTCAACAAAATAGTTAAATTTTCAACAAAAAAGTTGAATTTTCAACAAAATAATTACACATTCAAGAATATAGTGAAATTTTTAACCAAATAGTTGAATTTGCATCCTACAATGACAAATTCTCAACTAAGCAGAAAAATTTTCAATAAAAAATATGAATTTTCAACCAAAAAGTTAATTTTCAAACAAATAGTTAAATTTTTTACGAAAATAGTTGAATTTTCAACCAGAAAAGATTGATTTGCAACCAACAAGATTAATTCTCCAACAAAAACGACGAATTTTCGACAAAATTCATGTATTTTCAAATTAATATATGAATTTTCAGTTTCAAAAAATGATTTTCAAACAAAAAAAAAGAATGTTCAACCAAAGTGATGATTTTCAAAATAAAATGATGAATCTTCAACTGGCATAGTTCAATTTTAAATCAAAAAGATAAAGTTTCAAATAGAATGATGAATCTTTAATTGGAATAGTTGAATTTTTAACCAAGAAGATTAATTTTCAACTAGGGAATTTAATATTCTACCAAAATACAAATTTTGAACCAAAAAAAAAAAAAAGAATTTTCTACCAAATAGTTGGAATTTTTATTGAAGAAGGTAAATTTTTCAATAATAGTTGAATTTAAAAAAAGTTAACTTTCAACCAACAATAGAATGGTTAAATTTTCAGGTCGGAAAATTTATGTTGAACAAAAAAAAAAGAGTTTTCAACGAAGTAATTTAAATTCCATCAAAAAGATGGATTCTTTACGAAAAATATAATAGTTGATATTTAAACAAAAATAAAGGAATTTTCAACAAAATAGTTGAATTTTCAACAAAAAATTGAATTTTCAACAAAATAATTACAGTTTCAAGAAAATAGTAAAATTGTTAACCAAATAGTTAAATTTGCATCCTACAATGATCAATCCTAAACTAACCAGCATCATTTTTAACTAAAAAGATTAAATTTGTAACAAAAATGTAGAATTTTGCACAAAGTACATGAATTTTCAATCGAATAGTTGAATTTAATAGTTGAATTATTAACAAAGTAGTCGATTTTTTCAATAAAAAATATAAATTTTCAACTAAAAAGTTTATTTCCAACTAAATAGTCAAATTTCCTACCAATATAGTTGAATTTTCAACCCAAAAAGGTCAATTTTTAACGAATAAGTTTAAATTTCCACCAAAAAAGACGAATCCTCCCCTCAACGAATTTCCAAACCAATAGTTGAATTTTCAACTAAAAAAAGATTAATTTTCAACCGAAAAAGACCACTTTTTAACATTAAAAAATTA
>CAKNXH010000633.1:93616-117035 GCA_932178445.1 Andricus quercusramuli | reverse complement strand
TTAAAAAAAAAGTTGAATTTCCAATTAAAAAAAAGAATTTTCATCCAAGAATGAGAATCTTAAATTTGCCATCAAACTGTTAAATTTGGAATCCGAAAATACTACTTTTCTACCAAAAAGATAAATTTTCAAGAAAATATTTTAATTATCAACCAAAGAAATGAATTTTCAACCAAAATAATGAATCTTCAAAAAAAAAAAAATGAAATTCTAACCAAGTAGCTCGACTTTCGACTCAGAAGTCAAATTTTCCAATACAAAAGACGAATTTTTAGCAAATAAAGAAAATTCAGTCAATAAAGGAAAAATTTCATCTAAATTATTCAATTTTCAAGCCATAAAACGAATTTTCTGTAGAACAGTTTAAATTTCGACCTGAAAATATAGACATTTAACCAAAAAATTCATTTTCAACCAAAAAGTTGCATTTTTACCCAAAAAAAGGAAATTGCAACCACAAAGATTAGTTTTCTATAAAAAGCGACGAATTTTGAATTTAAAAAATTCATTTTCAACAGATAATGGAAAAGTTATAATAGCGATTAAGAAAATTAATTTTGAATAAAAAAAAATCACTTTATCAAAATAGATAATTTTGAACAATACACAAATGAGTTTTCAACAATATTGTTCAACTTTTAACCAAAAAGAGACATTTCCAACCAAGAAGATGAATTTTCTACAAACAAATTTTTCCAACACAAAAATACTAATTTTCTACCAAAGAGACGAATTTTCAACAAAATAGTTTCAAAAAATTAATTTTTAACGAAAAAAACAAACGAATTTTCAACCAAAGAGATGAATTTTTAAACCGCAAGAAGACAATTAAAAAAAATAGTTGTTTTTTCAACAAAAAAAAAATATTTTTGAATTTCTATACCAAAATATGAATTTTTAACATTCAACTCCATTTTCTACCAAAATAGTTGAATTTTTAACCCCAAAAAGACGAATTTTCAATAAAATAGTTTCATCAACAACCAAATAATTCAATTTCCAATATGAATATTAAACAAAAAAGGTAATTTTTGACGAAGCATTTTGTATTTTTACCCAAAAAAGGGTGAAAAAATTTCACCACGAAGATTAGTTTTCTATAAAAAGACGAATTTCCAACTAAAAAAGATCAATTTTTAACTAAAAATGGATTTTACCCATCAAGCAGTTATTAAACAAAAATCAGCTTTTATTTTAAAACATAAAAAATGAGTTTTCAAAAGAGTAGTTAAACAATTTTTAATCAATGAGATGAAAAAGACCAAATTAAAAAAAATTTTAATTTCCAACTAAAAAAAAAATGTTTCAGTTGAATTTTTCACATCAAAATATGAGTTTCCAACGAAAATGTTAATTTTCTACGAAAATGGTTGAATCTTTCACCCAAAGAGATGAATTTTCAACCAAAAAATTTGACACAATAGTTGAATTATAACAAATAATAAAATTCAAAAATGAATAAAATTCCTTAAATTTTTCCTCAAGAATTTTTCATTTTCCCTGAACATTAATATTGAAAGACCAGAATTCTACTCTTATACCATTTTTAACATAGAATCTTTTATAAAAGAAAAAAAATTTAATTTAAATTTTAAAAATTAAAAATTAATCTCCTTAACAGTTGTTTAAAGTTACTCCCATGGCAATTCCCTCATTTTCGAATGATTTTTTTTCAAAATCCCTGACTTTCCCCTGACTTTTCCTGACTAATAAAGTTCCCTGACTTTTCCCAGATTTCCAGCTTTTCCCTGAACTACTACCACCCCGCTCCTATTGTTTACTATAATTTTGTTTTATATTTAATTACTAAGAAATGTTTAAGAGAAGAAAAAATATTATTTTTGGAAAGAATCTATGGTGGTTTTTGAATTTTAAACATAGATCATTTATGCAATTTACACTGTTGAAAAATACCCCGTCGTAGATCGACGATAACTGGTTTGATACGATTAACATGTAAAAGGTACAATAAATCAAGGTATCGGACAAGACTGGTATCTCGATGATCGATAAATATAATTGCATCCAGAAGTAATTATCAATGTTAATATCAATGCAAGAACCCTTAGAAAGGTTGAAGGAAAAAATTCTGGTTTTTTGATTTTTTATACGCAATCAACGATCAGATTCTGTTAGCTTCAGTTTGTTATTCACATATTTATAGAAAATAAATCAAAACAAGACTTTTCAAAACAAGAAATGATTAACGATTAGTAAAAATATATGTTTTATTTACAAAAATATAGATCGGGTTTCCTGTCAAACAAGCAAATGCTGCCAACTCATCAAATAGAAAATTTCCAGCTGAGGCTTTTAAAATTGTGTCATTAAAAATGTTAAAGTTAATAATGAACCAACTTGAAATTGTACAATTAATCCCTTTAAAAAATTTCTAATTTTTCGAACTGAAATTAGACTACGAATAATTGTTTAACAATAATAACAAATTTAAACAGCTCAGTGATTTAGAAGTGGTCGTACTTCAAGGCAAAAACTTTCTCCTGAAGATTATCTTTTCAGTCATACAATTTATTATTTGGTTGAAAATTTAAGAATTTTTTTAAAAAGACATCTTTTTTCAAAAGTTCTACTGTTCTGTTAAAAATTCGTCTTTTTAAATTAAAAATTCAAGTCTTTTCGTTTAATATTAACATTTTGTTTAAAATTTATATTTTATTGCTGAGAAGTTAACTGAAATATTTTTTCCGCAAATTTGTGTTATTAATTTAAAAGTTGACATTTTTTTAGTAGAAATATTGCATCTTTCTTGGACGAAGATGCAAATGTTTTTTTTTAAATTTAACTATTTCCTAGAAAATTTAATTTATGTTTAAAATTTGCACTTCTCTGTAGAAAAGTCTGTTGACAACTTTTTGGATGAAAATTCAACCCTTTTTTTGAAAATTGGTCCTTTTCATTTAAAAATTCACCTGTTTTAGCAGAATTTTCATTTTTTTTGGACAATGCAACTGTTCGGTTGAAAATTCAACTCCCTTTTGAAAATCTGTTTTTCTGATTTCAAAATTCACCTGCTTTAGCAGAAATTACATCTTTCATGGATAAAAATTCAATTGTTTGGTTTGAAATTCAACAATTTTGTTGAAAAGACATACTTTTTGGTTGAAAATTCTGCTGTCTTGTTGAAAATTTAACTATTTTGTAGAAAACTTATTTTTTTGGATAAATTTAATATTCTGGTATTGAAAAGAGAACTGAAGTCTTTTCTGGATGAAAATTCAACTATTTTTTTGAACATCTGTTTTTTTTTCAAATTAAAAATTCAACTGTTTGGTTGGAAATAAAACTATTTTTTTAAAAAGTCATACTTTTGGTTGAAAATTCTACTTTTTTGTTGACATTTTAACTATTTCATGGGAAATTTACTTTTTGTTTAAAATTCATATTTTGGTGTTAAAAAATGAGCTGAAAGCTTTTCTGGGTGAAAGTTCAATTTAAGAAAAATGTGTTCATTTTTTATTAAAAATTCATCTGTTTTATTACAAATTTTATCTTTCTTGAATAAAAATGTAACAATTTGGTAGAGAATTCAACTATTTCGTTGAAAATTCATCCCTTTTGGTAGAAAAAATTCGTCTTTTTGAATAAAAAATCCAATTTTGTTCGAGAAATTTATTTTTTGTTCAAAAATTTTTTACAGTTTTCTTGAAAATTGAGCTGTTTTGTAAAAAATTTACTTTTTGCTTAAAATTCATATTTTTGTGTTCAAAAATGAACTGAAATCTTTTCTGGATGAAAGTTTAACTTCAAAAAAAATTGTCCCTTTTTTATTAAAAATTCATCTGTTTTAGTACAAATTTCAGCTTTCTTTTTGGATAAAAATTAAACTAATTGGTAGAGAATTCAACTATTTCGTTAAGAATTCATCCCTTTTGGGTGAAAAAATTCGTCTTTTTGCATGAAAAATTCAATTTTGTACGTAGAAACTTATTTTTTGTTAGAAAAATTATATTTTAATCTTCAAAAGTCAACTGGAATATTTTGTGGATGAAAATCCAACTATTTTTTAGAAATTTGTTTTCTTTTTAAATGAAAATGCATCTGTTTTAAGAGAAATTCAATCTTTTTTGGAGAAAAATGCAACTGCTTGGTAGAGAATTCAACAATTTTTTTAAAAAGCCTTTGGGTTTTTTTACTTTTTTACTCTGGGTAAAAATTCGTCCTTTTGGATTGAAAATTCCATTTTTTTTTTTGTAGAAACTTATTTCCTGTTAAAAATTCATATTTTGATCGTGAAAAGTCAACTAAAATCTTTTTTAACAGAACATTCAACTATTTTTTGTATATTTATCTTTTTGTTTATAAATTCATCCGGTTTTGTAGAAATTTCTTTTTTTTTTTAATGAAAATGCAACTTTTTGGTTAGAAATTATTCTTCTTTGCTTGAGTATTCAACTATTTTATTTGAAAGATTTGGCTGAATCACTTTGCTAAGAAATCATTTTTTTAAGAGTTATATTTTTAGTTGAAAATTTATCTCTTTGGTTAAAAGTTTAACTATTTTGTTGAAAATTAATTTTTTTAAATTGAAAATTCAACTACTTGGGTAAAAGTTAAACTACATTGTTAAAAATTAATTTTTTTGATTGAAGGCTTATTATGTCTTTAGTTAAAAATTTAACTGTTTAGTGGAAAAGGTTTTGTTTTTTGTTTAAAATTAATTTTTGAACTGAAAATGTAACTTTTCCATTTTTTTCAGATGAAAATTCTCCTTTTTTGGTAAAGAGAAAAATAATTTTCTTGATTTAAAATTTCATTTTTGTTGGTTAAAAATGCATCAGTTTCATGGAAAAATAATTTTTTGCTGAAGCCATATTTTTTGTTTGTAAATTCAATTTTTGTAGAAAAAATTCGCCTTTTGGCTTGAAGGTTCAACAATTTAGGTAAAATTTTATTCCCTTAGTGAAAAATCACTATTTGTTGAAAATTCGTCTTTTTGGTTTTAAAAAATTTTTTTAAATATAAATTTCATGTTTTTTGATTCAAATATAAACTATGGCACTTTTTGTTGGGAATTTATATTTTTAGGTAGAAAATTCACATCTTATGTTAAAAATTTACTCTTTTTTTTTAATTCAAGTATTTTGTTAAAAAGCCACCTTTTATAGTAGAAAAGACATTTTTTTGTTTAAAATAAATAAATAAATTTAAAAATTTGGACCGAATCCTCAACTAGTAAAGCATGTCTGGAAACTTAAAAATTACGTACGCGTGACAATTAATCGGAATCGTCGTTTAACAGTGAGAGAGATAGAAGAAGACCTCAGGATTCTAAAAACTACTTTTTCGGAAACGTTGAGCCAATATTTGGGCATGAATCGCGTGACTGCGAAATTTTTTTCACGGCTGCTGACCATCGCAGCTTATTCAGCAATTTCTGGTGAAACACGGCCTTATACAACATCGGCAACCCCCATATAGTCCAAACCTGATTCTCTGTGGTTTCGGCTCTTTCCCAAATTGAAGTGCGAGGGTTGCCTTTTATATTTTGAGCCTTGGCAATACTAGTGTTTACAAGTGCCATCTACTGACGTTTCCAATTGAAAGTTTGACCTTTTTAACCATAACCTTCTTCGGAATGTTTTGTCATTTGAGTATAACCTGTACTGTTTACAGAGGCTTGAAAATATTGTCTCAGCGAAAAAATGGAATTGAATTGTGAACATTTTCGTGCGATGATTTTTTACGATTTCCGACGTGGATTATCTCAAGAACAGTGCATCGATGAACTTTATTCGACTTTTGGCGACGAAGCGCCGTCAAAAACAACTATGTATCGATGGTTTTCTGAATTTGATCGGGGCCGTGGTTCGCTTACCCATGAAGTTCGAGAAGGTCGACCAAAACCAGTCGTCCCGAAAAACATTGATGCTGCGCGTGAACTGATACCGAAAGATCGTCATGTGACTTATCGTGAGATTCAGGCATCCTTAGGCATTAGTGGGACAAGCATAAAGTCAATATTGCATGAACATTTGACTGTCAAAAAAATGAGTTGTCGTTGAATCCCACATAATTTGACAATTACTCAAAAAAGGCGGGAGTGTAGCGGTCATTTCAAGTCACTGTAAACAATTCAGGTTATGCTCAAATGACAAAACGTTCCGAAGAAGGTTATGGTTGAAAAGGCCAAACTTTCAATTGGAAACGTCAGTAGATGGCACCTGTAAACACTCGTATTGCCAAGACTCAAAATATAAAAGGCAACCCTCGTATCTTCCAAAAACTCTAAAAGAAAAACAATTTAAGGCATAGACCAAATAAAATAGAATGCGACGAAGCTGACAGCTATCCCAAAAAAAAGACTTTAAGGAGTGCTTCCCGAAAGTGGAGGAATCGCTGGAAGAAGGTTGTGGCTTCCAGATGAGAGTACTTTTAAGAATATATCGCCATTGAGCAAAATGAACTCTTATTCCTGGTACACCAAAAAGTCGGTTACTTTCCGGACAGACCTCATACAATGTATTATGCATCGGGCGCCCGCATTGTTACTGACACTAAATGCAACACATCCGACCACACCGCATGAGGCTCTTGCTAATAATTGTGCAGTTGATGAAGCGTGCGGAACCGGAGCATTTTGTGCTGGATCCTGCAATGAGTACAGTAATTACATTGATTGGTGATTCGAGCCGGATGCGAGCACGCTGGAGACTCGACAAAACAAGCTTTATCCGTATCCGTACTTGTTCGACATGCGGCAGCGGGACGTCCCACTATACATGTGATTATAAGCACGCTATAATGCCAACACTGTTTGCGATACAGTACACAAGAGCTCAAATTGCAGTTCCGCAAAAAGTTGATAATCGCAGGAAGCAGAATCAATTAGCTTATTCCAACGGCATGTGATGGCAACGCCTTAAATAGAAAAAAAATCGCTTGTTATTCAAGATAACTGGTCAATTCTTGGGAAAAGAATTTCTTCATCCACTAACCTCAAAAAAAAATCCATCCCTTCTCATTTCAAAAAAGGAAAGAGGCCATCCACAAGCTACGTTACCAATTTCGGGCTGCACTCAACTCCCGATTTAGGACACCCCGGTTTAGGGGCGCACTTAAATTACGTAAGGGGTTATAGGCCCTCTCTGAGACTCCCACTCCCTCCTGTAACCAACTGTAACAAAATATTTCTACCCCCCCCCCCTCCGTACTCTTTCTTTACGTAATTTTTAGTTTACAAAAATGTTTTACTAGTTATTGCTAATAGAATTAGACAGGATGTCCGAAAACTTCATTTTCAAAATTCCCTTATTTTTCCTTGTCTAATTTTTCATTTTCCTTGAGCATTAATATTCAAATGTCAGTATTTTAATCTTGAAATACTTTTGATAAAGAATCTTTTATGAACGGAATGAAACAGTATTTCAGATACAAATTAAAAATGTTAAAATTTATGAATTTGTTTTAAACATAAAATTGTCTTTCCTACTATTAAAGGCGGTTTTTAACAAAATACTTGACTTTTCAACAAAATAATTACATTTTTAAACACAATAGTTGAATTTTCAACCTGAAAATAAAAGTAAACCAAAATGATGAAATTTCAACAAATGAAGATTTTTCACTGAAAAAAGTAAATTTTACCTGAATTGTCGAACCTTCAAGCCGAGAGACGAGTTTTCTCTACAAAAATTGAATTCACAAACAAAAAGTATGACTTTAGCAAAAAATTATTTTTCCGCGAAACTGATGCATTTTTACTCAACAAAAATGAAATTTTAAACCAAGAAAATTATTTTTTTGGAACAAACAAAAAAACTTAAGTGAAAAAGATCCATCTTAAAAAAATGGAAAATTTAGATTTTCAATCTAAAAATTAATTATAATCCAAAGAAAAGACTTATCCACTAGACAGTTAAATTTTTAACCCAAGACATAATAAGCCTTCAATCCAAAAAATAAATTTTTATCAATGTGAATTTTCAATTTAAAGAGATCCATTTTCAACAAAATAGTTAAACTTTCAACCGAAGAGATGAATTTTGAACTGAAAATATAAGCAAAGAAGAATAATTTTTAACCAATAAGTTGCATTTTCATAAAAAAAAGAAAATTCTACCAAAGCGGATGAATTTATTAATCAAAAAGATAAATTAAAAATAAAATAGTTGAACTTTCCGTAAAAAAAATTATAGTTGACTTTTCACGATGAAAATATGAATTTTTTAACGAAAAATAAGTTTCAACGAACAAAATTGAATTTTTCATCCAAAAGACGAATTTTTTTGACCAAAAGGGATGAATTTTTAACAAAATAGTTGAATTCTCTATCTAATAGTTGAATTTTTATCCAAGAAAGATGAAATTTGTACTAAAAGAGATGAATTTTTAATAAAAAAAGGACAACTTTTTTTTTAAAGTCGAACTTTCATCCATAAAAGCTTTCACTTCATGTTTTCAACCAAAAGTATGACTTTTTAACAACATAATTTTATTTTCAACCAAACAGTTGCATTTTTATCCAAAGAAGATGAAAATTCTCTTTAAATGGGTCAATTTTTAATTAAAAAAAGTTAAATTTTCAATAAAACAGCATAATTTTCAATCGAGAAGCATTTTTATTCAAGAAAGATAGAATATTTCTTTTGAAACAGACGAAATAAAAAAATCTTCAAAAAAATAGTTAAATTTTTATCCAAAGAAGATTCACTTTACATAATAATCTTGTATGGATTAAAATGGCTTGAATAAAAAAATAATAAAAAATAAGAAATCTAAACTATAATTTAATTTTCTGCTAAACAGTCGAATTGTTAACCAAAAAGTATGACTTTTTAACAAGATTGCTAAATTTTCAACCAAACAGTTGCATTTTTGTCCAAGAAAAATAAAAATTCTACGGGAACAGGTGAATTTTTAAATCAAAAAGGAAAATTTAAAAAAAAAAGAGTTGAATTTTCATTCGAAAGAATTTCAATAGATTTTTCTACAGAAAAATAAAAATTTTTAACAAAAAGTAAATTTTCCAGGAAATAGTTGAATTTTCAAGAAAACAGTTGCATTTTGTCCAAGAAACATGCAATATTTCTACTAAATAAAAAAAGGTGAACTTTTAAATTGAAAAGAAAAATTTTCAGAACAAATATTTTTCATCCAACAAATATTTCATTTAACTTATCAGCAATAAAATATTAATTTTAAACAAAAGGTTAATATTATACGAAAAGAGTTGAATTTTTAACCCAAAAAGATGAATTTTTTACAAAACAGTTGAATTTGCAAAAAAAAAAAAATGATGTAGACCTTTTTAAGAAAATTGTTGAAATGTCATCAGGTTGCGTCATGCGTCCAAATCCAACAGAAATTATGCATGCGGCCCTATCTGTTTACGTTTGGTTTTCCCCCGATTTAGGGTCAAGGCCAAGGCAAGCCATGCCTGAAACCGGTCTTATATCGGGAGTTGAGTGTATTTTTGAACCCCCGGTCTCGCTCCGTTGACAACAGTACTGTTGCCCCCACCACTCTCCTGAGACGTAACCCAAAATTCTCTTAAACTAGAGAAAATAAGGTGATTTTTCACGAAAATAGGAGATTAATGGGAGCATAAATTCTTTTGAGCAAAATTAATATACATACCATATTGCTTTTAATATGAAACGCTTTAAATTCCTAAGATTTCTAGTAGAAAAGAGACGACTTTTTAACCCAGAAAGTTGAATTTTTTCGCTGACAGTTAAATTTTCAACAAAGAAGGTAATTTTCAAACCAGAAAGATGACTTTTCCATAGTAAAAAGATGAATTTTTAATCCAAAAGGACAAATTTTTACGAAAAAAATTAATAAATCAGGCAAATAAATTTCCAACAAAATAGTTGAATCCTCAACCAAATAAATGAACTTTAAACCAAATTTTCAACTAAAAAAGATACTTTTTGAACCAAAAACGAAATCGTTAGATTTTCAGCTAAAAAATGAATTTTTAACAAAAAAATTCATAATAATTTTTAACCGAACAGTTGCATTAGCAACTAAACAGTTGAACTTTGAAGCCAAAAGGACGAATTTTTGCGATGAAATTTAAATTTTCAACAAACAATGAATTATCAATCATAAAAAAGAATATAAATTTTCAATCGAAAAGGATGAATTTATAAAAAAAAAAATTTGTCTTAACAGATGGCTTTACCAAAATCGTTGATTTTTAAACCAAATAGTCAAGTATTAAATGGATTTTTTTTAACAAAATTGTTGAATTTGAATTAAAAAAATGAATTTAAAAAAAAATTCAACCGGTTGAATTCAACCAAAAAAAGAAGATTTTTCATGAAATAGCTGAATTGTCGACCGATAAAACTAATTTTGAACAAGAAACATAATCTTCAGATAAAAAATTAACTTTTAACGAAAAAGAAACCAAATTTTTCAAGAAAAAAGTACAATTTTCAACCAAACAGGTTAATCATAAAAAAATGAATTTTGAACAAAATAGTTCAACTTTCACCCAAATAGTCGAATTTTCAATTTAAAAAAGTGGAATTTTTAACCAAATACTTAAATTTTTAACCAAAAGGATAAATTTCGAACCATAAAAATTAATTTTCTACCAAAAGAGAAGCCTTTTCAACAAAATACATTATTAAAAAAAAATTCAGTTTGGAAGACAAAAAGAGGAATTATCTACAAAAATAACACAAAATAACACCATGCCTTTTAAATTATTTTTTTAAAGCGATTGAACCGTACAATTTAAAATTGGAATCATAATAATCTTCTTTAATATTTGCATATTATTAATTGGCAATGCAATGTTTATATACATTATATATATAATAATGGGAGTGAAAAATAATAATAATTGGAAATTTGCTTCTACACTAGTCGAAAGAAAAAATTAATTTGCAATCCTAAATTTAGTTTCATATAGTTAAATTACAGATAGTGATAACTACTATTATAATCATAAAGTAATTAAATCTCTCTCAAATTGGTACGTGCAGCAGTTTCATAATTTAAACATTCTTTTTATAGCTTTAGAGTACGCATTCGTTTAACGGAAGTTCGCAGAAACGATTACATCTGCTACATTGTATATCAATATATGGGGTATCCCACTTTCTGTTTTTTTTTTTGGTTTTACTGAAACCCAATTTCTCTAAAGAGATCCAGATCAAACAAATTTCACTTTTTATGCAATTGAGAGACTATATTCAAAAGGAAATTTGAAAAAAGTGGTTAGCTTACATTACTGCAACTGCAGTTTTTAAACTTTGAAGCAACACATTTTTTGTTTGCCTTTAAAGATACGAATGAGCCAACCACTTCAATAAATTCATTTTACCAGTATATGTAGCTTTATCGGGGAATCAAATTATTGTCAATTAAGTTGATGTCTTCACCAATCACACATAATTATTTCGGCAGTCTTTATATGAGACAAGAAATTACAAATTGCAAAATTTGTAACTTTATCGTTATCCGGGTGGCTACAGAATCGCCATTTCGAAATTCCCTGACTTTTCCCTTATCAATTCTTCATTTTACCGGGCCGTTTAAAATTTTTCTTTTAGTTATAAAAACCTTACAACTAGGAAATAAGATCTAGATGATCAATAATATTAATAAAAAATGCTTGTTTCTCAATCTTTCTCAATTCAACCAAGAAAAAAAAATACAAAAAAATAGTTCAATTTTTAATCAAAGTGATTAATCTTCGATAGAAAAAATGTATTCTCAACGAAAAGTGTAATAGTTGATATTTCCACCAAAAATGATTTTCATTTTTAATCAAAAGTAGATTAAATTAATTAAAATTACAAATTTTCAACGAATTAGTTGAATCCTGCAGCAAAAAGACTGATTTTCAACCCAAAAATATAAAATTTTCTACAAAAATAATTGAATGATAAATTTTCAAACAAGAATTAAATAGGTGCGTTTTCAGTTGAAAAACTAATTTCTAACTAAAAAAATGAATTTTATAGAAAATTGTTCAACTTTCGACTGGAGAAATAAGTTTTCAACTAAAATGATGAATCTTCGCAAAAAAATCATTTTCAAGCGAATAGTTGCATTTTCTACACAATACATGAAATTTCTAAGAAAAAAAACATATAAAAAATATATGAATTTCAAACTAAAAAATGTCCATTATCATAAAAAAAGGAATGGTTAAATTTTCAGTCATAGAAATAAATTTTCATCAAAAGAAAACGACATTCAACAACATAGTTAAATTTTCAGTTACAAAAATAAGCTTTCAACGAGAAGAAAACGAAATTTAAACAAAATAGTTCATTTTTCAACCAAACAGATGAATTTTCAGCCTAAAAAAAAAATTTCTTTCAGAAAAGAGAAACGTTTCACAAAAAAAGGAATAGTTGAATTTTCAGTTAAAGAAATTAATTTTTAACCAAATAGTTGAATTTCCAATCCAAGAGATTAACTCACCACCAAAAGAGACAAATTTTCAATAAAATACATCAATTTTCAACTAAGAAAGATAAATTTTCAACCCAAAAATATAAAATTTTCGACAAAAAAAATTGAATTTTTAACCCAAAACAGATGAGTTTTTAAAGCAACAAATAAATGTTTAACTAAGAATGATACATTTTCAAATAAAAATGAAATAGTTACAATTTCAGTTGAAAAAATCAATTTGCAACTAAGAAAAAAACGAATTTAATACAAAATAGTTCAACTTTTAACAGAAGAAATAAATTTTTAACTAAAATGATGAATCTTCGAGAAAAAATCATTTTTAAGCAAATAATTAAATTTTCTACAAAATACAAGAAATTTCTAAAAAGAAAAAATTTCAACAAAATACATGAATTATCAACTGAAAGAGATTAATTATCAACCAAAAATAGAATTGTTAAATTTTTAGTTATAAAAATAAATTTTCAACGAAAATAAAACAAATTTTCAACAAAATAGTTCATTTTCCAACTAATGAATTTTCAGCTTAGAAAAATAAATTCCTTTCAGAAAAGAGAAACTTTACACAAAAAAGGAATAGTTAAATTTTCAGTTGAAAAAATTAATTTTTAACCAAATAGTTCAATTTTCAACCCAAGAGATGAACTCTCCATTAAAAGAGGCGAATTTTTAATAAAATACATAAATTTTCAACTAAGAAAGATAAATTTTCAACCCAAAAATATAAAATTTTCTACAAAAATAATTGAATTCTAACCCAAAACAAATGAGTTCTCAACAAAATAAATGAATTTTCAGCTGAGAATGATAAATTTTCAATAAAAAATGAAATAGTTACATCTTTAGTTAAAAAATTGATTTCCAAACAAAAAAATGAATTTTATACAAAATTGTTCAACTTTCAACTCAAGAAATAAATTTTTAACAAAAATGATGAATTTTCGCAAAGAAAGAATTTTTAAGCAAATAGTTGAATTTTCCACAGAATACATGAAATTTCAACACAAAAAAAATCAACAAAATACATGAATTTTCAACTAAGAAAGATCAATTATCAACCAAAAATAGAATTGTTGATTTTTCAGTTATAGAAATGAATTTTCAACAGAAGCAAAAGAATTTTTAACAAAATAGTTAAATTTTCAGCAAGAAAAATAAACTTTCAACGAAGAGAAAACGAATTTTCAACAAAAATAATTAATTTTCCAACCAAGAGGATGAATTTTTAACGTAGAAGAATAAATTTATATCAGAAAACATAAACTTTCCACAAAAAAGGAATATTTAAATCAGTTAATGAAATTAATTTTTAACAAGAAAATAAGTTTTTACTCAAATAGTTGAATTTTCAAACCAAGAGATTAATTTTCTGCACAAAATACATGAATTTTCAACTAAAAAAAAAAGAATTATTAACCAACAATAAAATTCTTAAATTTTCAGTTATAAAAATAAATGTTGAACAAAAGAAAGCGAATTCTGAACAAAATAGTTAAATTTTCAGTTATAAAAATAAATTTTCAACGAAAAGAAAATGAATTTTCAACAAAATAGTTAAATTTTCAACCAAACAGATAAATTAATAACCTGGAAGAATAAATTTCTATCAGAAAAGATAAACTTTCCACAAAAAAAAGGAATAGTTGAATCTTCAGTTAATGAAATTAATTTAAAAAAAAAATGAATTGCTAACAAAATAGTTGAATTTCCAACAAAAAAAGATAAATTTTCGGAGAAATGAATTAATTTTTAACCAAAAAGATGAAGTTCAAACTAAAGAAATCATTTGCCTACTAAAAAAGACCATTTTTAACTAATTAGTTGAATCCTCAATCAAAATAGACTGATTTTCAAACAAGGAATATTAAAGAAAAGTTTTTAAAGAATACGAAATTTAAAAAAAAAAATTGAATTTTGATCCCAAAAATATGAATTTTCTTCAAAAATAATTGAATTTTCAATTTAAGAAAGACTAATTTTCAAGAAAATATATGAATTTTCAAATAAAAGAAAAAAAATTATTGAACCACAAATAGAATTGTTAAATTTTTAGTTATGAGAATAAACTTTCAATAAAAAAAAGGATTATCAATAAAATAGTTGAATTTTAAACTAGAGAAATGAATTTTTCACCAAAAATAGAATAGTTCAATTTCGAGTAAAAAATTAATTTTGAACCAAATAAAATAAATTTACAATCAAATGATTCAAATCTCATCCAAAATGTAGAATTTTCAACACACAAAAGACAAATTTTCATCCAAAGAGAGTCACGAATTTTCCCCCAAAAGATGAATTTTCTACAAAAAAGGCCAATTAAAAAAAAACATTAATATTCTACCAAAGGAATGCTTTTTCAACAAAAAATGGAACTGTTAAATTTTCAACCAAACAGATGCATTTTTAACCAAGAAAATTGAATTTGTAACGAAAAATATTTTTCAACAACAAATGAAATAATTAAATTTTCCGGTAAAGAAATGAATTTTTAACTAAAATGATGAACCTTCAAAGAAAAAATCATTTTTCAACCAAATAGTTGAATTTTCAACCCAAAAAATTAATTTACCATCAACCTAAAAGAGATAAAATTTTAATCGAAACGAGGAATTTTCAAAAAACGGGTTGAATTTTCAACCAAGAAAGATATTTCAGCCAATAAAGAAAAAAATCTCACCAAAAATGTGAGAAAAATAATGTGAATAACAGTACGATAAGACATTTCAGTCTCATATATACATACATTATTAATATAAAGCATATGATAGAAATAAGTTTTCGTAGTATCCTATTAAAATATACCCTGATGAGGAGATTTAAATAATCTCGAAACATGTTGGTTCCAAAAGTAGTATAAAAAAGACGGAGAAAGAGAAAGGAAATTTGAGTGAGGATGGCTTGGTTGTCTCTTTTCTAATTCTCTCCCTCTTTTTTCATCTTGTTATATACTTGTCTCTAACGAGCCGATCAAAACGTTGTTTGGAAACATATTTGAGGCCTTTCTATGCAATTCTTTTTGCATATTTTGAACTTTTCGAATATGTTTTTTCAAAATAACTGCTTTTTGGATTCATAATGTTTCTGAGCCTTTTTGTTCAAAAATAGAATTTTTGCACAGATTGACTTGATGATATTGTGTTTCTAAAATTTTACTCACAAAATTTAACAAACAGAGACATTAAGCCTTAGACCTTGATATTTGTTCTTTTGAGTTTGGATTTTAATGCCTTTCTCAGGGAATAGGTTTCTGGGTCAACCCGAATTTTGTTAGTCCTTAGAGATTTTATAGAAATCCGTAGGTCTGGTAAAACCTCAGAAAATTGCTGGAAATCTTTGAAATTCATTGGAATCTTTTAAAATAGTCAGAAGCTTCAAAAACCTATAAAAACAATAAAATCCCTTGTGAAACTTTTTGCGCATTAAGCGTTTGAACCATTTTGGAATCTTTGAAATGTCTTAAAATCTTTTGGGATTTTGATTTTTTAAATGATCTAAGTAATTTTAGCCAATTTAGAAAAGAAATTTCAAAATATGTTTCAAAGCAGTGTGAAAAACTAGTTGCATCAGTAAGCAATTTGAGAAAATAGTAAAATTAGTGTCATTTTTTTCCAAAATAGTTGCAAAGTAGTTGTATTGTTAAAAAAAATGTCAAAAATTGTCAACAGTAGCGTGAGTCCGAGGCCTGCTTGAGGATCAGGAAGCTTTGTATACAGAAAGCAATATTAGAAAGCGAATAAGAAATATAAATCAACTTTGCAAAACACTTGTCATCTTAAAATTTAGCCGTCAAATTCCTCTCATCTGAGAATCGAACTTATTCTTTTTCAAAGAAAAGAAAGGTGTCAAAAAGTAACAATAATAACGTGAGTCCGAGGCCTGCGTGAGGATCAAGAAGATTGATACACAGGAAACAATATTAGAAAGCGAACCAGATATATAAATCAACTTTGCAAAACACTTATTATCATCAAATTTAGCCATTTCATTCCTTACATTGAAGAATCAAAGTTATTCTTTTTTATCTAGGGAAAAATGTGTCAAAAAGTGTCAATAGTAGCGTGAGTTCGAGGCCTCCTTGAGGATCAGGAAGCTTTATAGAAAGAAAGCAATATTAGAAAGCGAACCAAAAGGCGAGCGAAAAGGTATAAATCAACTCTGCAAAACACTTATTATCTCCAAATTTAGCCATTTAATTCCCTACATTGAAGAATCAAAGTTATTCTTTTTCAGGTGGGAGAAAATGTGTCAAAAAGTATCAATAGTAACGTGAGTTCGAGGCCTCCTTAAGGATCAGGAAGCTTTATATACAGAAAGTAGTATTAGAAAGCGAACCAAAAGTTATAAATCAACTCTGCAAAACACTTGTTATCTTCAAATTTAGCCATTAAATTCCTTTCATCTAAGGATCAAATTTATTCACTTTTTAAGGGGGAACAAATGTGTCAATAGTAGCGTGAGTCCGAGGCCTGCGTGAGGATCAGGAAGATTCATACACAGAAAACAATATTAGAAAGCGAACCAGTAAATCAACTCTGCAAAACACTTATCTTCAAAAGTCATTAAAATCATCACATCTACGAACTAAACTTATTTTTTAAGGGGGGAAAAGTGTCAATAGTAGATGAGTTCGAGGCCTGTATGATCAGGAAGATCTTTGCACGGAACCAGAGGTATTAAATCATATCTGCAAAACACTTGTTAGCTTACAATACAGATTTACAACCAATGCTCAAAGTTATTCCCTTTTAAGGAAAACCTCGAGGAAGTAAAAGAAGATTGACAGAAGCTATTACCACT
Organism: Andricus quercusramuli; assembly: GCA_932178445.1. Taxonomy (NCBI): domain Eukaryota; kingdom Metazoa; phylum Arthropoda; class Insecta; order Hymenoptera; family Cynipidae; genus Andricus; species Andricus quercusramuli. The sequence goes on along the minus strand of CAKNXH010000633.1, from coordinate 99,836 downwards.
CAAAAATTGTCTCGCCAATCCACTTCATCTCAATGATAATATTACGATCCTAATTGTCACAAACCCGACGAAAAGCTACAAAGTGGAACAAGTAGCCGATGCTAATTCGGAACGTGCTTCGCCCGTACCAAGCATTTCCGCACTGCTCCGTCCTTGTTTCTTTGGCACAAAAGCACATCGAATCGACACGTTTCTCTTTCTTTGATTCTCTCTAACTATTTCTCTCTCTACCTGGGTCATTCTCCTCCTTCCTCTCCTTTCTTCTTGGCAAACCTCCTCACCGAACATTCTACATCTACAATCTACCATGACTATGGTTGTACTATATAATACAAAGCATCCATAGTAGTTGTTGGTTCCGAAATTCCTCGGGTGTACTCGTTGGCTCGTGCTACCGAACGTGGGAATATTCCCAGGCTTGGAAGCCGTTCCACCCTGACAAGCAGTTACATACCCACACGAAAGAAAAGTGCACGGAAATACGAGCCAGACTCACCAACACAAGAAAGAAGCAGGCGGATCATTCCCCCTGGGTCTGTGCGTCCTCTTTATGGACGAGGGGCCACCGGGTAATGCAACCTTAGCACAGCCCATTGCCGTCTTATGCACATAATGTGAGCCTATTGTGCATAGCACGGGCCATATTGTTGTGCGTCTTTCTTGGATCCATAGCTGTAGCTAGAGGTCTTATATTGTTGGGTCTTGGGCCTTGGTTGTCTGGAGCCACTGTGATGAGACTACTTGCTTCCAACGATTAGATGATGTCTACTGACTACTACCTTCTACAAGAATACAAGTCTACAAGTCTAAGTCTTCAAGTTTACAAAGATGATCCCTTCTAGCACGCGAGGAACCAGAACTCTTCCCATGGCTCCTCACTTCCTCACCTTCTCAATTCTCATTCTTCTTGGATCACCTCCTCACCTTCTCAATTCTCATTCTTCCTGGCTCCTCACTTCCTCACCTCAATTCTCATTCTTCTGTGTTTTCTCTTCACTTATCATATCCATGAAGTGTTCAGTTGTTCACTCTTCCAGTCTTCACGGTTCGTCCGCTTCAGACTGCTCTTTCACCCTTTCCTCTCTGACGTCATTTATGACTTTTTGCACTCGCTTCCGTATAGTTAGAATGCAGCCACTTTCTGGAGAACCGCGGATTCCGCTCGAACGGTTGATTATTCCGGTCTGAGAACACGCGGATTGGGGATGCGGGGTTTTTTTTAAGTCGTGCCTTCCAAAGTGTGAGAAAGTCGAAGGTGAAGTATTTTCTCCTGTTTTGCTGCTTACAAATTGGGGAGGCAGTCAAGGATGTAGTTTCCGGTTGGAAATTTTGTGTAGGAATGTAGGAAGTCTTTTTCGAATTTTGAATAAGGGGATTAGTTCTAGAATTCTATAGTGACTCTAGAGTCTAGGTCTAGATACTCTAGATAGCTGATAGATAGAAAAAGGAAAAATCTTTTTGAATCATCATTTTTAAACGTGCTAAGTTCGCCAAATGTTATATACGAGTATGTTTAAAAATTTATTTATTTTGATAACAATATTGTCTAGTTTATAATCTAGTTATTTAATTTTTTAAATCACAATAACCAGTAGCTGCCGGCGGAAATTATCTACATGCCTGTCTTCTTAGCTGTTGCTAAAGTTTCTTAATTTTTCTTATATTAATATGAAAATTTTTTCCTCATAATACCGTGAAAAGTAATAAACCTTTCGACTACATACCTTTAATGTTTCATGCACTGCACTAGGTCAAATTGATCCTAACATTTGTTTTTAATGACCGCAATTTAAAAACTAGCAGACCGAAATTGAGAAAAAAAATTGGGACGCACTTGAAATATTGCCAAATATGTTAGGATAATAATTCTAAAAAACCAGAAAAAATTGTTAAAAGGTAACAATGTCAATTTTATAAAAAGATATTGTGAAAAACTTCAAAATTCGATGTTTTCGAAGAATTGGAATAACTCTAGAAATAATTAATATTTTCTGATCCTCTTGGGCTAATTTTAAACGAAAGTCACAATAATATTTTTCTAGATTGTAAACATAATTTTATCATTTCTTCCCTCGATTCTGCTCTAGGATCAAACTTGGTGCAAAAAATTCGCAAAACTTCAAAAATGTGTAAATATATATGTAACCAAAATTAAAAAAAAAATATTATTCATATTTTAATAAATTTTAGTAATATTTATATTGTTATATTATAAAGATCAGTTGTAAATGTTCTATATCATGTTTTAATTTTGGTCTAATACAATAATAATTGTTATAATATGTCTACCATGATGAAAATGGTTATTCAAATTTAAACAAAAGAATTTTTAATATGATGGACGGACAGACCTTCGCACTTTATTGTAGTTAGTATCCAAAATATTTAATTTATATAGATTCAACGAACAAATATTTTACCTCAAGTTTTATTTAAATTCTAAATAGTTTAGATTGAAATTAGTCAAATTTAAAAAAGTTAAATTAATTATAAAAGATCATTCTCTAAGTCAAAAAAAAAGCTTTCACTACTAGCGGAAGCATATTCTGGTTTTGAATAGAATAATTTGTTTGATGTAAAACGAAGTTCTTCGAGAATAGAGAAAAAAGGAATTTAAAAAAAGGAGTTGAAAATGTCGGATCTTTTTGGCTTTAAAAATTAAAAATGTTGTACCAAATTGATGTATTTGGTTGAAAATTCGTCTCCTTGGTTATAAAGTTATACTTGCTTTCTTTATGGTTTAGGATTCTACTATTAGATTAAAAATTCGTCTTTTTGGTTGATTTCACTGGTAAAAAATTCCTTTTTCTATGCCGGAAATTAATTTAATAATTCGATGATTCCATTTTTGGTACAAAAATATCCTGTTTTATTTGAAAATGCAGCTATTTGGTAGAGGAGTGAATTTTGTTGTTATTTCTTAAACTTTTGTTTTGTTTTTTTAACTTGTTGTTTTTTTCTTAATAAAAATTTCACTATTTCATTTTTGGTTGGAAATTTATCAGTTTTATATTTATGAGTCGAAAATGCAACTATTTGGTAGAAAATGTATGTATTTTGCTGAAAACACATGTTTTGGATTAGAAACTTAATCTTGTTTGTTGGAAATGCACCTTTTTGGTTCAGAATTCAAATATCGGGTTAAAAATTCGTCTTTTTAGGATGAATTTAACGGATTGAAAGTTACTTTTTTTAGTTGAAAATTAATTTCTTAGTCTAAAAAATTGACGTTCCCATTTTTAGTTAAAAAAAATCATTTTCAGTTCAAAATTCCCTTAACAAAAAATGCATATATGTGGTTGAGGATTAAACTATTTTGTTAAAAATTTATTTATTTCTTTTAATTCGACTGCTTGAAAATTCGAACATTTGGTTGAAAATTTAATTCAACTGTTTAAATTGTTGAAAATTCTATATTCTTGATTTAATTCACCTGTTTTTCATTTAAAATACAAATAATTTTCGGTAGAAATATCAACTATTACATTTTTCATTCTCAATTCATTCTTTTTGGATTGTAAATTAATTTTGTTATCGTTGAAAATGCAATTATTTGTTGAAAATTCATCTTTCTTGGTTGAAAATTAACTTTTTTGTTGAAAAAATTTATTTTGAATATAAAGCAACAAATCAAACAAGGAAAAGTTACATTTATTTTCAGAACAGCGAAATTTAAAACAGGCATCATTCTTAATTGTAAGTTTTAAAAATTAAAAGCTCTTCAATTTTAAAGATTTCCAATTTAAAGTTCTACAATTTTGAAGATTTACAATTCAAAATTCTTTAATTTTAACGATTTGCAGTTTAAAATTGTTCAATTTTTAAGATGTTCAAATTAAAACTTTTTAATTCTGATGACTTTGATGACTATGAAGACCAAAAATTAAGATTTTTCAATTCTAAATATTCCAAATTGATGAAATTTTAAATTCATCATCAAAATTACAGAAATTTTAGTTGTAAAACTCAAAATTGGTATAATTATTAAATTTAAATTGAAAAGAAAAAATGTTTAATTTCAAGTACATAGAAATTCTACAATTTAAAGAGATACAATTGAAAACTCTTCAATTTTTGAAGATTATTGAAATAAATCCTCAAATTTGGATGATTTTGAAGATCAAAAGTCAAGATTTTAATTCGAAATATTCCAATTTGCAGAAATTTCGAACGGTAATAATCAAAATTACAGAATTTTTAATTGTAAAACTTAAAATTTTGATAATTATTGATTTTAAATTTTGACAACATAAAACTTTTCAATTTTAAATATTTACAATTCAAAGTTCTACAGATTTAAAGAGCTATAATTGAAAACTCTTCAATTTTGAAAATATATAATTACAAATTGTTCAAATGCCAAGATTTATATTTTGAACGCTTTTTTGTTGGAAATTTTGATGATTTTTAGGGACTACTGAAAAATTCGGAAAAATAGAATTTCTTACCCTGTAAAATTCCCGAAGGGGCAAATTTCCTAATAATAAAATTCATAAACAATAAAATGTCCAAATAATAAAATTGGAAAATTGGAAAATTCCTGAATATAAGCAATTCAAATTGCTGTGTGATTGAACAAATTTTTAATTATAATGTAGTTTTAATTGTGATTCCGTAATTTTCTGTCGGAATTTTCAAATTCGGTAATATTAAAAACTGTCTGGAGATTCATTATTCCTGAATTTTCCAATTCGGTAATATTGTAAACTGCTCAGGAATTATGTCATTCGGGAATTTTAATATTTGTGAATTTTATTCGAAAATTTTCTAATTCGGGAATATTACAGTGTCGGGAATTTTAGTTTTCGGGATTTTTCAGTCGTCCCAGATTTTTATAACCAAAAGACAAATTTTCAATTCTTAATTTTTCAAAATGAAGAACAGAAGAAGAGAAGAAAATACAAAAAGACTTTGAAAGAAGCAAGAAACTATTATTTAAAGAGATGAAGGAAAGTAAAAGTACAGAGTTCGGCAGCATGAGAAACTGCAAAGGTGAAATGCTATATGACACATTACTATTTTCTAACCGAGCGAGTCACGCCTACCCCGAAAGGGAAATGGCTTAATGGTACAATAACGATGAATGTTTCCGAATTGACATCTTCACGATATTCTATCACAAAAAAAAATTTGAATCAAATATCATCGATGTCAACTACATAATTATAATGTGGGACCCAGGTATCATTAAATTGGAAGTTACGCTCCTAACAAACAACCGTGCGTGACTTACGTAAACCATCGGAAAGCATTCGTGCTGCCCAAATCACATCAATGTCGGTTTACTCGTTTCTCGTATCATCAGTTTGGCAGCGTAATTACCGCATGATATTTCAGCGACAACCAATCACACCTCCTCGTCATCAGTGACGGTCCAGCACTTTCACCCGGATTTAAAAAAAAATTTTTAAAAAAAAATTATTGAGTCGTCAAATCATTCTTACGTAACACAGGGTTGACTCACGTCATGGGCAATTTTATTCGCGAGTACTTCATTAATCTCTCGTCTCGACTGATGCGGGATTCATTCTACGGATCCATCCGTGAAAAAGATAATAGTCATCTAAGAATTTTTAATGTTCCTCAATTTATCATAATTAAAACAAAGTTTGAAAATAATTCTCAGGGTGTCCGCAATATTTTATTTTCAACATTCACTCACTTTTTTCTCATTTTTTTTAAAACAATTTTTCATTTTCTGTGACTAATGACCATTGAGATTCAAATAGCGGAATTTTAATCTTGCAAACCAAAAAAACGTAACCTGAGAAAAACAGTTAAATTTTCTACAGAATAGTTAAATTCTCAAGAAAATAGTTTAATTTTTTACAAAATTGTTGAATTTTCAACTTACAACGATGGATTTTGAACCAAACACAGTTGCATTTTCAACCAGATAATTAAATTATTTAAAACACGGTGGAATTAAATAAAAAATGCAATCCCATAGGACAAATTTTCTGTCTAAATAGTAGAATAATCAACAGAAAAATTGAATTCTCGACCAAAAAATATGGCATTTTAACAAAATAATTAAATTTTCAACGGCATAGTCGAATTTTTAACCAAATACTGGAATTTTCTACCTAAAAAGATGAATGCTCAACCAAATAGTTAAATTTTCAAAGGAAAAAAATTAAACTTCAACCAAATGGTCGAATTATCAAGCTGGAAAATCGAACATTTTAGTAAACAGTTGACTTTTCAACCCCAAAAGTTA
>CAKNXH010000633.1:53019-93216 GCA_932178445.1 Andricus quercusramuli | reverse complement strand
TTTGTGAAAAATTTTTTGGTGGAATTTTTTTTCGAATTTAAAATATGATCATTCCATTTTTGATTAAAAATCTATCGTTTTAGTTGAAAGTTCACTTATTTCGTTGAAAATTCGCCTTTTTTTTGAAAATTAAATTCAAATCTAAGATTGAAATATTCCATTTTTGGTGGAAAATTTGATTTTTTTTTAGTTGAAAAGTCAAATATCCGGTTGAAAATTTATCTTTTTTTTAGTAAACTTTGTTTTGGATTAAAACTCACCTATTTGGTTAAAAGTTAATGTAGTTTTTTAAAAATTCAACAATTTTGTTGAAAAGTAATCCTCTGTGGAAAAGTTAAAGAATTTTGAAAACCAAATTTTGCAACCACCCTCATATAATATTCTTTTCAGTAATTTATTTATCTTCTATTTCTATATTTCTATTGCTACCAGAATTTTATTCTAGAAACATTGTTAACAAAGAATCTTTTATAAACGGAATAAAAAATTTTCAAATACAAAATTTCATATTAATTATACTTGAAAGTTATTTAAACTTTAAAGAGCCTCTTATAGAAATTCCCTGATTTCCAGACTTTCGCTAACTCTCCTTTCAAGAATATTGCGGAACATGTTAAGTTGGTTGGGAAGTGGAAATGTGATGTCCATAAATAAAATTTAATGCTTCAAACGGAAGGTTGCTATTACAAAACTGGGAGGCGAGGAAGATTGAACAGAAGGAGGAATAGAAAGAAATAAAAAGAAATAAAAATAAAAAGTTAAAGTGCCAGGAGGCAAACTAGAAGGAAGGAGAACGCGGAATGTTTGTTCCTAGAATAAATGCTGATTTGCCGGCAGAGGGTTGAAGAAGCGGAAAATTAGAAGCACTTTAGTGTGAGAATTGGATCGAGAGTGAGGAGAAAATTATGGTGAGAAACTGAGAATCAAGGGGAATTCGAGATAGAACCCTCATTATCAAACTAATAAACCCGAAACCCGGAACGTTACTTTTTTTAGTAACGGTAACGTGTCACAATTTTTGGGTACATGTAATGCAGAGTAACGTACGTTAGTAGATAGGCAAAGGGATTTCTGAATACAAATTTTTCGTATGATTAACGAGCTTGCGGCTAGAATGCGGAGGGCAGAAACTTGGTGTCGCTCCGTGTTATGATTCGAGAATTCGAATAGTTTTCTATAGATTCCTGTCTTATCTACTAACGTTTCTGCAAGTTACTTTACGAAATTTGTTAATGGTATTTTTTACTAAATTATGTCATGACAACTAATCTTAAAATATTTAAAAATCAGAGAATATCTTATGTTTCAAAATAAGATGGACATTTTTTACATTCAAAAACAAAAAAAAAGTTGGGCTTTTCAGAAAATTTTCTTGTCATTTTACAAAATTCGAAGAAAAAATACAGAAGAAAAAATTTATGATTCTTTGGAAAATAGGTTTTACTATTTTCAGTAACGATGACGGTAACGCGTTACCAATTTTAAGGCAGTAACGGTAACGGAATTATGTAATGAATTTATGATGGAGCAGAATTTGTAAAAACAGACTGGTAATTCCAAAAACATTTATACTCACTTTAGTTTTTAGATTAGTAGCAGTATGGACTCACCTGTAACAAAAAAATTAAAAATTTCTGAATAAGGCCGTACTTAAAATCAGTCTTTTATAATTGAACAGACATTCTAAAATAAATTTATTTGTTGAGGATTGAATTTTTTTAGAATAAAAAAAACTAAAGGAAAACAGGCTTCACGTCACAGCTCAAAATTATCTCAAAACAGGGGAAATAGTGTCCTTTTTTATAAGATAGGGGCACATATTTTTTAAAATAAATTTAGGAAAAGTACAGTATTAATTATTAATTTTCAACCAAGAATGATGAATTTTCACCAAATAATCGGATTTTCAACAACAAAATTAATTTTCAACCAAATGGTATAGATTTTTCAAATGAAAAAGAAATCTAGATAACAGTTGAATTTTCAACAAAAAGTTCCTTTTCAACCAAGAAATGAATTCAGAACGCAAAATGTAGTAATTGATAATTCTACCGAAAATGATTTCAATTTTAAATCGAAAGCAGTCGAATTCAACCAAAAACAACGAATTTTCGATCATTCAAACAGTTGAATTTTTAGTTAAAAAAGTTAATTGTCAAAAAAGAGAATTTTCAATAAAAGATGATAAAATTCTCAATGAAAAATATAATTATTGATACTGGATTTTCAGTTTCAAAAATAAATTCTCAACCAAAATACCTAATTTTCAATAAAATAGTTAAATTTTCAACTAAAATGATTCATCTGTTTGACAACAAAAATTAATTTTTAAGAAATTAATTCAACTTTCAACTGAAAAAAAGAAGTTAACATTAAAATAGTTGAATCCTCAACTAAAAGAGATTAATTTGTAGTCTGATAGTTGCATTTTTGATTTAAAAAAAAATTCTGCAAAAAGATAAAAATTTTCAAGCACAAAAACAAGAAATTTCAACGAAATAATTAAATTTTAAAACAAGGGGATGAATTTTGAAACAAAAAAACAAAAACAAATTTTTAGAAAGATGTTCGGTTTTCAACAAAGTAGTTAAATATTCAACAACAACAAAATGTACACAAAGAAAATATATGAATAACAAAATATATTTTCAACCAAACAAGATTAAACTTCTAACAAACGAGATAAATTTTCAACAAAAAATAACGAATTTTCCACAGGGCAAACAGTTAGATTTTCAGTTCAAAAAATTAATTTTCAACCAAAAAACCTGAATTTTCAATAAAATAGTTAAATTTTCAACTAAGATGATGAATTTATTTGACCAGAAAAATTAATTTTTAAAAAATCAGTTCAACTTAAACAAAGTAGTTGAATTTTCAACTAAAACGATGAATTTTACATGACAACAAATGTAAGTGGATATTTGAACCAAAAAAGATTTTAATTTAGAATAAAAAAACATTTTAATCCACCAAAAATGACGAAATTTTAACAATTCAAATAGTACCTTACACACCCTCATCTCTAATCATTTCCCCTACTTCCCCCACCTACACTCACATTCCTTACTTCCACTCCTTAATTTCTCCATACTTCCCTTCACTTCATTATCCTTCACTTTCCCCAGTTTCCCTCTTCATATTTACCGTCAGTTTCACCACTCATTTCCCCCACTTTTCCACAATAATTTCCCCTCACTTTCCCTACTCCACATCGACTAACTTCTCCTACTTATCCAACTCCTAATTTCCCCTACTTCCTCCACCAGCACTTCCCTTCTCCTACTTTCCCTCATTTTTAATAATTTCCACTACTTCTCCCTACTACCCTACTTCCTATCACATACCTTACTTCCACTCGTTCATTAACCCTCACTTTCCTTCACTTCATTACCCTTCAATTCCCCCAGTTTCCCTCTTCATATTTACTGTCAGTTGCACCACTCATTTCGCCCACTCTTCCACACTCATTTCCCCTCACTTTCCCTACTACACATCAACTCATTTCTCCTACTTATCCAACTCCTAATTTTCCCTACTTCCTCCACCAGCACTTCCCTTCTTCTACTTACCCTCATTTCTACTAATTCTCCCTAATTCTCCCTACTACTCCCACTTCCTATCACATACCTTACTTCCACTCCTTAATTTCCCCCCACTTTCTTTCACTTCCCCCAGTTTCCCTCCCCATATCTACCCTCACTTCCCATACTCATTCCTCTTACTATCTCATCCTCATTTTACTGATTTCCTCTACACCCCCCCCCCCCCCCCCCGCACTTACCCTCTCCTACTTGACCTCAATTCTAATAATTTCCTCTACTTCCCCCTACTTACACTCGCATTCTTTACTTCCATTCCCTAATTACACCTCAATTTCCCTAGTTCCCCACCCCATAATTACCCTGATTTCCCTTACTTCTCCACCCTCATTTCCCTTACTTCTCCCCCCTCATTTCCCTTATTTCTCCTCCCTCATTTCCCATGATTTCCCATAACATTACCTACTCCCCCTTCACTCATTTCTTCTAACTACCCACCCTTAATTTCCTCTACTTCCTCACCCCTCACTTCAACTACTTTTTCTTCCCTCAATCCTTACCACCTTCCTTATCATCATTTTCGAAATTATAAGGGTTTCTGCCATGGGCTACAAAACCCTAGAAAAGAGAAAGGGTCAAAAGTGGAAGTTTCTGGAAAACAGGGGAAAAAATAATTCTTTTTAAAAAGGGGTAGAGGGGGGCATAGGGGAAAGAGTATGAAGTGTTAGGGAAAAGAAAGTAATCAGAAGTTATCTTCACTAATAAAGTGGTAAGTCCTGATTCAGATATCCTGATTCAAGTTACATGATAAGGGAATCACTGAAGAATGTTGGTGAAGGTTTTATTCATTTATTGTCTTCCTCGTCCGAGCTGAACCAGATAAGGATTCGAGATCCTCTAATTAGGGTCGTATCCCTTTTTTAAACGTTATTACGCCGAGAACCCTCGTTTCGAGGCACGAAAACTGCTTCGATCGATCCACCACCTGCAACCTAGCTGTCCCATTGAAAATTACTTTGCTCCCTACCAACCTGCTCGAACCATAAATTCTCTGCTTCAAGGTCAATAATCGACCCGTTATCTGGGATAATGAATTGCTATCTCAACAGCTACGAAGCCCCAATCGTATATTTTAATTCCATTTAGGGTATACCGTGTCTTCCAAAAGTATCCATTATGCACTTAAATCATCAGTTTTATCAGTTTCTTATCGTCCTAATCATCGGTTCCTTTACCATTAGCTATTAGTAATCAATTTAGATTGTGGTCTCGTGTACTCTTGATGATAACCACTATGGTGATCACTATACTCACCAGCATCATAATTACCATCATCGATATCAATTTTCGAATCTCTTATTGAAAATGTGGAAATTTATTGATGTGAAAGGATTAGTTGATAATAAATTCCGTAGAAAAGAGTATATCATTGAAACAAGATTTTAGGAAATTTAATTTATAAGGAAATCTTCTTATGGGCAGTAAAATAAATAAAAGGGCGTATCGGAGAAAAGTATGCTTTTAACTTTCTAATCGAGTGCAGTGGATAATAATTAATTAGAAGCACAAATAAAATTAAAATAATTAGTTTCAATTTTAATTTATGAATACGAATAGTGTCTCAACTATTACTTAAATTAAATTAATTATTTTACACACATTAATATTTTTAATTAATGATTATCCACTGTAGGTTGCATTATCCACTGTAGGGAGGTTTCCCCTACTGGACCGCTTAGTATTCCGGAGTAATCTACTTGTAACTTAGTTAAAAAAAAATAATTTTTTTTTGTTGGAAATAAATTTTTTCCAAATGAAAATTTAACTATTCATTTTTCAGTTCAATAATTTATCTTTTTTAATGGAAAATCGATCTTTTTGCTTGAAAATTTATATTTTTGTTGACAATCAAACTACTTTTGTACAAAATTTAACCTACTTGTTGAAAATTCGTTTGTTTTTGGTTGAAAATTAATTTTTTTAACTCAAAATTTAACTATTACATTTTGGATTATAAATTTTCATTTTTTTGTTGTTGTTGAAAATTCAACCATTTGGTTGAACATTCATTACCTTGACTGCATTTTTTTTGGTAAAAACATAATTTTATTTAATTGAAAATCTAATTATTCCATTTTTGATCAAAAATATAGAAAATTAATATTCTTGGTTAAAAATTCATGTTTTTGGCTGAAAATTCAACTTTTTGTTAAAAATTGGCATTTTTTGGTTGAAAATTAAATTTTTAACTTAAAATTTAACTATTTCAGTTTTGATTGTAAATTTATCTTTTTTAGTTGAAAATTCATGTATTTTATAAAAATTCCTGTTTACTAGTAAAAAATTAATTTTGTTGCTTGAAAATGTATAATTTTGGTTGAAAATTCGTTTTTCTAGTTAAAAATTACTTTCTTAAACTGAAAATTTAACTGTTGCATTTTTGAATGTGAATTAACCTTCTTAGATGAAAATTCATTTTTTGCTTGAAGATGCATAATTTTAGTTGAAAACTCATTTCCTTGGTTGAACAATTAACTACTTTGTTAAAAATTCGTTTTTTTCAGTAAAAACTTAATTTTGTTTAATTGAAAATATATTTATTTTCTTTTTAGCGAAATTCGATTTTTTTTGGTTGTTCATTTGACTATGTTTTTGAAAATTTATCCTTTTTAATTGAAAATTTAACGACTGGGCTGAAAATTCGTATTTTTTTTGGTTGAAAATTAATTTTTCAAACTGAAAATTGAACTATTTCCTTTTTGATGGGAAATTTATCTTTCTAAGTTGAAAAATCAACTACTTGGTTGATAATTCATGTAGTTTCTTGAAAATTTGTCTTTTTTGGTGGAAAATTCATTTTCTTGATTGAAAATCTATTCACTGGAAATAATAGAAGGTTCGTAAATACGTCAATCAATGCGTCTCCTACAAAAGAATGAATTTGACCAAGAAAAGAAAGACAGAATACCTACTAAAGACAAAATACATAACTTTTTCCGGCTATAAACGAAACTAAAATTGTTGAAAAAACTATCAATCGACATTAAAAAACGATGAAAGGTTTTTAATAGGTCAATCGTAACATTTTATTGCAAAAATATTTTATTCCCAATTTCAAAGATTTTTTTTTATATTTAGCAAAGTGAAGAATTTTTCAAAATTTTATAAATCGGTACTAGATACATAAAAGAAGATACATTAATAGGTCAATCGATGTATCTCATCAAAATGAAATCATTTTATAGCGAAAATAACGTCAAAACATCAAGTAAACACTAAATTAATTCACTCTTTCGAATATGGAGGAAAAGAAAATTTTTGGAAAAGCTATAAATCGACATTAGAATATAGCAGGTTTGTCAATAGGTCAATCAAAGTGTCTTATTGATTCGGACAAATCTTACAGTGAAAATAACGCTAGAATGTCAAATGAAGACAAAATAAATTAAAATTTCAGAAAACAAACTAAAAGGAAGTTTTTGAAAAAAATGTAAATTGATATTGGAAAATATTAGTAGGTTTTTCAATAGGTCAATCAATGTGTCTCATTGATTCAGACAAATTTTACAGTGAAAATAACGCTAGAATATCAAATGAACACAAAATGAATTCACTTTTCCGAATATAAACGAAAAAGAAGTTTTAAAAAGAACTGTAAATCGATTTTGAAAAATGGTAGAAGGTTTGTCAATAGGTCAATCAACGTGTCTCATCAAAGTGGATATATTGTATACTAAAATTGACACCAGAAAATCAAATGTAGACAAAATAAAACAACTTTTCTGAATGTAAACAATAAGGAAGGTTTTGAAAAAACTGTAAATTGACATTGGAAAATAGTAGTAGGTTTGTCAATAGGTCAATGGTCAATCAATGTGTCTTATTAATTCGGACAAATTTTTAAGTGAAAATAACACCAGAATATTAAATGGAGACAATAAATAAATCAACTTTTCCAAATGTAAACAAAAAGGAAGTTTTTGAAAACACTATAAATTGACATGGGAAAATAGCAGTAGGTTTGTCAATAGGTCAACAATGTGTGTTATTAATATAGATAAATTTTACAATGGAAATGACGCTAGAATATGAGCTAGAAGATCAAATGAAGACAAAATGAATCAACGTTTCCGAATATAAACGAAAAGGAAGTTTTAAAAAAAAAACTATGAATCGACACTGGAAAATAATAGGTTTGTTAATAGGTCAATCAATGTGCATCATCGAAGAGGGTAAATTTTACACTGAAAAAAATGCCAGGATATCACATGAAAGCAAAATAAATTATCTTTTCCGAAAAGAAACAAAAAGGAAGTTTTTGAAAAAACTGTAAATCGATATTGGAAAATGGTAGACGGTTTGTCAATAGGTCAATCAACATGTCTCACCAAAGCGGATTAAATTCTACAACAAAAATAACACTAGAATATCAAATGAAGACAAAATGAATTAACTTTTCCGAATATAATCGAAGAGGAAGTTTGAAAAAAAAAACTGTAAATCGACATTGGAAAATAGTAGGTTTGCCAATAGGTCAATCAATGTGTCACATTATTACGGATAAATTTTACAATGAAAATAACTCTAAAATATCAAATGAAGACAAAGTAAGTCAACTTATTCTGATGTAAACAAAGAGGAAGTTTCTGCACAAACTGTAAATCAACATTGGAAAATAGTACACTTTTCAATAGGTCAATAAACGTATCTCATCAAAGGGGATAAATTTTACAATAAAAATAACGCCAGAATATTAAATAAAGAAAAATAAATTAACTTTCCCGAGTATAAATGAAAAGGAAGAGATTAAAAAAAACTGTAGATCGACACTCTAGATAGAAAATGAAGATTCTTCTAGAAGGTTCTTCGATAGGTCAATCAATGGGTATTCTTACAGGAATAGAATTTACTGAAACCTCATAAGGGCCTCGTAAAAATCCGAATCTAATTTTCCCACTCAAAATTCCATATTAGAATCCATTAACGTAGCCTAAAAAGATCGTTTCTTGGTCGCTCGTCAATTTGGGGACGATCAACAAGGCGGTTTACCTCCTCTAATTAAGGTGAACTGGCCCATTCAGGTCTCGCGTTGCCCACGTTTCCTGAATCCATTTGTGTTTGCTCTCCATCCTTTTGGACACAATCTCGCATCTCTTTTCAACTCACAATTATGAGGCCAGTTTCCATCTCAAGTAACAGGGGTCTCTTTCTATCACGGGGCCTTACCCTCCTGCACCTTTTAACACCCTACCAGTGTCCGTTTTTTCAAAAGCAGCTTGCCTCGCTCCCCTTTTCTTCTTTCTCTTTCTTCCAGCCGGGCACATATTCCTATATATATTATATAGGAAGATCCGTGTTTTGGGCCCCTCTTCTGGTCCTCTGGGGTTGGCCGGTGGCACAGGTGGTGTGCCATGTCGTGGGAACCTTCCGAGCAGAATCTTCCCGTGTTCGATGTAAGGCCCTTAAAGGCCCACCCCATAAAGCCAAAGCAAAGCCGTGCAAGTGTGTCAGCCACCCAGGATAGCCCTATTCTAGTGGGTGTCGGTAAATAGGTACCCCGCCATGAGTCTCGTTTGGGGCCTTATTATTGAGAACTTCTGCCCCTCGGAACGTACACAGACGCACACATCCACACTTCGGGAATATTGTGCTCGGCTGCCGAACGCGTTCTCGGAGTGTGCTGCTCGTGTGCTGTCCTCGGATCCGGATTGCTTAACGCCTCGATGGCCACTTGTTAATTCTAAAAGGCCACCAGACCCACTCTTCGGGGTCCGTTTCGTTTCGTTTCATCTCGGGATCGGGAAGTTGGGACCGCAGCTTCGTCCTATTTCTATGACTCGTAATTAGTTCCTGCTCCTCCCGCTGTGATTAGTTACCGATGAGGTTATGATGTTTTCGAGTCTTTCAGGGCCCTTTATGTGGCTTTCGAATTAAGCATTAAGGTCGGAAAGAGGATTAGGCGGAGGACCTCGAACATTTTCGTGAGAGCCGGAATTGAGCCGAGTCTGACGAGGTACTTAAGATTGAATAAACTTTGATGGAAGAAGCTAATAAGCTGGGTTTTCATCTTGTTTGTGGACTATTTTCCAAGGATTATTACACAGGATTCGGAACTGCTCGAGCTTCAACAAATAGTGAAATAGTAACCATACTTCTCTTAAAAAAGTAACCGAGAAGTAACAATAATTTGGCAAAAAAGTAACCGAAAAGAAAGATGTTCTACCAAAAAAAGACGACGCTTCCACTAAAATTATGAATCAACAGAAAAAATGAATTTATAAGAAAGTTGTTCAACTTTTAACCAAATGGTTGAACTTTTCTGACTAAGAAAAATGAATATAAAAAAACTGTAGAATTCATTTAAAAAGACGAATTTTCAACAAAATAACTACATTTCTAACCATAAAGATGAAATTTCAAAATAAAATTATGAATCTTAAAAAAAAATGAAGTTTTAACAAAAAGTGTTCAACTTTCAACCGAATTTTCAACCAAAAAAGATAAATTCTCATCGAGAAATATAATACATGGTTCGATATTTAAACAAAACAAAAAAACTAGCAAGTTTAGCCAACTTGCAAGTTTTATCAAGATTCATAATAATTCAATTGATATATTTTTTTACACATGTTACATACGAACTAATTTTTTGTTGTTATTCTCTAATTTTCCCGGTTCTTGAGTGCCAAATTTGCTAGCAAGATTTCAATGTTTACATTTTTCACAAGTTCCCTATTTCACTGATCAAAAGTGTTTTTTGAAACTTTCAAAATGAAAGTTTCCGATTGAAAATTTCAATGGCACATTGCTAATGGAACCTGATAAGAGAGTGAACTTACACGCTTTTTTATATAATATGATTAATGAATCAATTCATTTCAGGCAAAAAATGTAACCATTAGATGACTTTCTTAACATAAAACATCCATTTTTGACACAAAAAAAAACGATTAAACTTTAACCAAAAACAGTTCAATTTTAATCCGCAAGGTTGAATTTTCAACGAAAAGATAAATTCTCAAGGAAAAATCTTATAGTTGATAAATACAATAATGAAAGAAAGAATTTTGAACCAGATTTGAATTTTTAACATAATAATTGAATTTCATCCCACGAGGATCAATTATTGTCAACCAAAAGAGCGAATTTTCAAAAAAATAAATGAATTTTCCGAAAATAGTTCAATTCTCAACCAAAAAAGGAAATTTTTCAACTAAAAATGGAAAAGTTAAATTTTCAGTAAAAAAAAATTAGTTAAGAAAAACGAATTTTAAAACAAAATAGTTAAATTTTCGACCAGAGATGAATTTTCAACAAAATACATGAATTTTCAAAGAAATAGTTGAAGTTTTAACTTAAAAATATACATTTTTTACCAAAAATGAAATATGTAATTTTTGAGTAAAAACAAAAAAAAAAATAATTTTTAACAAAGTAGTTCATCTTTTAACCAAAAAGACCAATTTTCAACGAAAAATGCGCATTTCTAGAGAAACAGTGGAGTTTTTAACCCGCAAATCTTAATGTTCTACCTGAAAGACAAATTTTCAAAAAAACAGTTAAATTTTTCACCAAAAAGATAGATTTTCAAATAAAATAATGAATCTTCAATAACAAGAAATTCAGTTTTTGACAACGTAGTTCAACTTATCAATATGAAGTTTAATTTTTCAACTAAAAATATTAATTATCAACAAAAACGATTTTACGCAAAAAAAAACGAATGTTCAACTAAAGAAAGATCAATTCTATTTTCAACCCAAAATGAAAAAGTTACAAAAATTTCAGTTACAAAAATTATTTTGAACAAAAAAAAAAACAAATTTTCTTCAAAATCTTTAACCAATTGAAAAACAACGAGATGAGTTTTAAACTGAAATTATCAATTTTAATTAAAAATTATTTTTAACAAATTGATTCAACCTTCGACTCAGAAATTTAATTTTAAAGTAAAAAAGATGAATTTTCAACAAAAAAGGGAAAAGTTAAATTTTCAGTAAAAAATTAAGTTTAAATAAAAAAGTAGATGAATTGCAAACTAAAATGATGAATCTTCAACTGGAATGGTTAAATTTTTATTTAAAAAATTAATTTTAGTCCAAAAAAATACAAATTTTCAACAAAAATTATGAATCAACAAAAAAAGATTTTTTAACCACGTATTTCCACTTTCAACCAAGTAATTGAATTTTCAATAAAAAAGATGAATTTTCATGGAAGAATGTAATAGTAGATATATCAATCAAACATTATTTAAATTTAAAATAAGAAAAAATAAAAAAAACATTTGAATTCAACCAAAAAAAATGAATTTTCAAACAAAACATTTGAATTTTTAACAACAAAGAAAGACTTTTTAACAAAATTGTTGAATTTATATAGATAAATAAAATAATACAATTTTTTAATGAAAATATAATCTTCAACAAATAAATTACTAACAGGAATATTATATATCAGAGTAACAGGAAAACTTCATTTTCAAAATGCCCTAATTTTTTACCCGACCATTTTTTATTTTCCGCGACTATTAATATTTAAAACCCAGAATCTTAATCTTGTAATATTTTTAAAACAGAATCTTCATTAATCGGAATTGAAAAATGTCAAATTGAAAAATTTTTTTTTTTAATTATCCTTGACTGTTAGTGAAAGTGCTTCCTATAAATCTTATAGGAATTCCCTAACTTTTGCAAGATTTTTTTTTTAATCCCTGACTTTTTCAAGTTTTTTTTTTTTGGAATTTTGAATTGAAAATTGAAAAGCTCGTTTGTAACATATTGGAAACTAAAAACAAGGAACAAATGATAAGATCATTTCAGGCCTGAGTCAAAATTATCCTAATTCTAACCATTTTTTTTTATCTATTCGAGAGGTCCCTCTTCCATCAACTTCAAAATAAAACGATCTGACATCTGAAATTAAGACGTTTTCGTCTGGTATTCAAATGACTACAAATTTCAACAAAAGACTGGAATTATAATTTTATAATAGATCCATTTCATTTTGAAAAGATAATTTTCAAAGCAATTTAAATCATCACGGATAATTATGATAGAATTAGAAATCATCAGTTCTTATACTTCAGACTCAGAGCTACTAAAATCAGGCAATTTGAAATTCCTTGCTTTTTCTACACAACATTTTTTTCTCCAAGCCAATTTAAAAATGTCTTTTTTTAATTTATCCCAAACGTATAGAATTAATATTATAGTTAACATTTTTTCCCTTAACTTGAATTAAATAATTTAAATTTTAAGTAATTTAAATTAAAAATTACTGTATAAATTAAATTAAGTAATTTAAATTATATCTAATATAATAAACATTTTTTTAATGTACTTCAGATCGTTTCGAAGGGAAATTTCTATAAAATCATCTCAACTGATCACCATTCCTGTGAAATTTTTTGCGTGCATGGTGCAACGTACTTGAAGTTGAAGCTAAAATGTTGGACAAATTTAAATCTTTTTTTTGCTGAAATAAATATTTTTGTAAAATACATGAAAAAATAAGCAATCCTGGGGTTTCCATCAAAATTATTTCTTAAATATTTCCTTTTTATTATTATGGTAGATTTTATTTGAATTGAAAAAAAAAAATTTTAATTTTTACTATCATATAGGATACATCCAGCAATCAGATTTTCGTCACTCTGGTTCTCGACTAAACCATAAAAACAATATAAAGTAGAAAACCAGTAGATTTTGCGTCATAAAAAAATTCCCGATTCTAAATAAAATACCTGATTTTCTCCCGATTTTTAACTAAAAATTTAACTATTCCACACAACAATGGTTTCTTTTTTTTTCTTTGGAAAATTAGTTGGAAATTAGTTCTAAAAAATTGGAAATCAATTTTTTTAAATGAAAATTCAACTACTTTATTTTTTGTCGGAAATTTATCTTTTCTGATAGAAACTTAATCTTCTTGGCTGAAAATTGATCTATTTTGTTGAAAATTTATTCTATTCTTTTGACGATTAATTTTTTTACTGAAAATTGAACTATTCTATTTTCGGTTGAAAATTAATTTCTTTGGTTGGTAAAAAAATCATCTTTTGGGTTGAAAATTCAACTATTTGGTTAAAAATGCATTTTTTTAGTTGAAGATTCATCTTTAGTTAAAAATTCATTTCTTTGTTTAAAAATCTAACTATTTTCTTGCAAATTAATCATTTTATTTGAAAATTAATTGTTTTAACTGAAAATGTAAGTGCCAATATCAAATTTTTTGTTAAAAATTCGTTTTCTTTTGTGTAATATTATTCTTCTTGGTTGAAAATTTATCCTTTTGGTAGAAAATTATTCTTCTTTGTTGGAAATTAGTTCTTTAAAATTGGAAATCAATTTTTTAACTGAAAATTCAACTATTTTATTTTTTGCCGTAAATTTATCTTTTCTGAGAGAAACTTGATCTTCTTGTTTGAAAGTTGAACTATTTTGTTGAAAATTTATTTTATTTTGTTGACGTTTAATTTTTTTACTGAAAATTGAACTATTCAATTTTCGGTTAAAAATTCATTTCTTTGGTTGGAAATTTAACTATTTTGTTGAAAATTCCTTTTTGTTTTGGTTAAAAATTTAAAACTGAACTATTCTATTTTTCGTTGAAAATCTATCTTTTTTAGTTAAAAATTCATGTATTTGTTGAAAAGTTGTCTTGTCTAGTAGAAAATTCATCTTTTGGGCTGAAAATTCAACTATTTGGTTAAAATGAATTTTTCTAGTTGAGGATTGATTTTAGTTGAAAATTTATTTCTTTGTTTCAAAATCTAACTATTTTCTTGCAAATTAAATATTTTATCTGAAAATTAATTTTTTTAACTGAAAATGTAAGTGCCAACATCAAATTTTTTGTTAAAAATTCGTTTTCTCTCGCGTAATATTATTCTTCTTGGTTGAAAATTTATCTTTTTGGTAGAAAATTATTCTTCTTTGTTGGAAATTAGTTCCTTAAAATTGGAAATCAATTTTTTAACAGAAAATTCAACTATTTTATTTTTTGCCGTAAATTTATATTTTCTGATAGAAACTTGATCTTCTTGTTTGAAAATTGAACTATTTTGTTGAACATTTATTTTATTTTGTTGCGGATTAATTTTTTTACTGAAAATTTAATTATTTTGTTGAAAATTCCTTTTCGTTTTGGTTAAAAATTTAAAATTGGACTATTCTATTTTTCGTTGAAAATCTGTCTTTTTTAGTTAAAAATGTATGTCTTTGTTGAAAAGTTGCCTCGTCTGGTAGAAAATTCATCTTTTGGGCTGAAAATTCAACTATTTGGTAAAAATGCATTTTTTCAGTTGAAGATTCATTTTAGATAAAAATTTATTTCTTTGTTTGAAAATCTAACTATTTTCTTGCAAATTAATAATTTTATTTGAAAATTAATTGTTTTAACTGAAAATGTGAGTGCCAACATCAAATTTTTTGTTAAAAATTCGTTTTCTTTCGCGTAATATTATTCTTCTTGGTTGAGAATTTATCTTTTTTGGTAGAAAATTAATCTTCTTTCTTGGAAATTAGTGTTTTAAAATTGTAAATAAATTTTCAAAATTCAAAATTCAACTATTTTATTTTTTGTCGAAAATTTATCTTTTCTGATAAAAACTTAATCTTCTTGGTTGGAAATTGAACTAATTTGTTGAAAATTTATTTATTTTTGTTGATTAATTTTTTTACTGAAAATTAAACTATTCTATTTTCGGTTAAAAATTCATTTCTTTGGTTGGAAATTTAATTATTTTGTTTAAAAATTTTCTGTTGTAGTTAAAAATTTATGTATTTGTTGAAAAGTAGTCTTGTTTGGTAGAAAATTAAAAATTCATCTTTTGGGTTGAAAATTCAAATATTTGGTAAAATCGCATTGTTTTGGTTGAAGATTCATCTTAGTTTAAAATTTATTTCTTTGTTTGAAAATCTACCTATTTTGTTGCAAATCAATTATTTTATTTGAAAATAAATAGTTTTAACTGAAAATGCAAGTGTCATCATCAATTTTTTTTTAATTCTCATTTTCGGGATTAAAACTACACTGTTTTGCAGAAAAATTCGTCTTATTAGCACGAAATTTTGGAATAGATTTTTTGTCTATTACTGCCTGAAAATTCAACTCGCTTGTTAAATATTCGTCTCTTTGGCTCAGTCTGTTTTGGTTGAGGATTCAACTAATTTGTTGAAAATTCTTATTTTTTGGTTTAATTTAACTGTTTTTTTATTGAAAATTCAAATATTTTTCCGTAAAAATATCAACTATCACACTTTTTGTTGATAATTCATTTTTTTATCAAAGACTCATCACTTTGGTTTGAAAATTGAACTAATTTATTGACGCAGGTCGCTGATCACTCTCTCTAGCAATCACCCCAGGCGTAGAGCTTTACAAAGTAAAGTTTAAAAGTATTAAAATTAAACATTTAAACTATTTAAAGCTTTACAAATTTGTCACAAATCATACAAAATTACGCAAACTGACTGATTATCCTCCTAACATCAAAATCACAGCCACATCTTCTTTAGAAATCTAAGATTAGAAAAAATGGCTTAATCTAGTCACGATAATCTGGCGGTCACTTCCTTTTGTAAAAGAAGTGTTATCGATGCATAACGCGACACGTCCTCCAACGGCCTCGAGAAAACAACACATACCTTCACACCATGGGTTCCCATAAGCATAGCCTATGGCAAATCAAGCAACCTCGACGCAACATTCAGCTCGTGCCTTTCCGCTAAAGCCCCTTCCTCCTTTATCTCTCTCATTCGCAAAATAATTTTTTCTCTTTCTCTCTCTCGCCTTTTTTTATGTCCTTTTCTCAACCCGTTTGCACGATTATCTGTCTCTGTCAGCTCCACTCCTTTCAGCTAAACATTATACCCCACCTCAGGCATGCGCCACGTTCAGTATTGTCGACCCTAGGCGCATTCTGATGAGCTTTACCAGGATTTGAATCACAATTAATTCCTCACCCCATATCTCTTGTAAGTCATTTTCCCCATCAGTCACCCCAGAATTGTCGTTAGAAATCGAAGAACGAATCGAATGGAATTTGTGGAAGGTGGTGGTTGAATTTTAAAAAGATTTCACAAGACTTCTTCAGGGATCAGAGCGCAAAAGGAGCTCAAAAAAGGGGAAATAGGGTGGTTTTCTCATGAAAAAGGGGAAAATAGGGGAAAGGTTTAAAATTTATTTTTATATGTCGAAAAGAACGAACAATCTTTTTCAAAAAAATAAAAATTTTAAAATAGTTTCAATGTAAATTTAAAACTAAGCTCTTCAGTAGAGCGAAGTAAGAATGCTAAAAATTAATCGAATCGTTTGAGCTGAGGTATAACAATTTTTGGGTCGATATCCAAAACAAGTAAAGAAAAAAAAATTGAAATCGGTTAATATCTTCTGTCCTCTTTCTTAAATTCACAATTAATATATATTTTTTTAATTAAAAAAAATGTTGCCTTATTAAAAATTTTTTTTATGTAAAAATGTTACAAATTTTTGTAATACAAAATCATAATTTAAATTAACTTAAATATGATGAACGAGATGAATTTTAAACTGAAATTAACAATTTTCTTATTATTATTATTATTTTATTAACCATTTTTTTTAATGTAAAAAATGTTACAAATTTTTGTAATACAAAATCATAATTTAAATTCATTTAAATATTATGAACGAGATGAATTTTAAACTGAAAATATCAATTTTATTATTATTATTATTTTATTATTAACAAAGTTTTGTAATACAAAACCATAATTTAAATTCATTTAAATATGATGAAAGAGATGAATTTTAAACTGAAATTATCAATTTTCATTAAAAATGATTTTTAACAAATTGATTCAACCTTTGACTCAGAAATTTAATTTTAAAGTAAAAAAGATGAATTTTGAATAAAAAAGGGAAAAGTTAAATTTTCAGTAAAAAGTCTAAATAAAAAACTAGATAAATATGATGAAATTTTAACCAATTGAACTATTGGTAAAAATTTATCCTTTGATTATATTTTTTTAATCAAAGTGCTCTATCTAATATCTAACTAATAAAAGAAATTCGAAGAAATTTCAATTATATATATATATTATTAATATAATTATATGAAAATCTACAAAAACATGTTTTTTGGATTGAATCGACCCTGAAATTGCGTGAGTTTGAACCAAAGAAACATGTTATAATTTTTTATTCATGGGAAACATTTTTTTTCGTGGTGTTAATAAGGTTCCAAGATCACAAAAAATATATGAAATCCCAAAAATCCTAACTCGAGGCATACATTTTTTTCCGAAAATGCAAAATAAAAAAAGTTTTCTTTGGTTCAAGCCGAATAAATTTCAGTTTCGACATATTCAACTTTTTTTAAAATGTGTGCATATGAGTCAATAAAAAAACTGGTTTTTGTACATTTTCAAAAAAATTGTAACTAAGCAAAAAATTTATTTTTAGATTTCGCAATTTTGAGCTTTCAACAAACAATATCATTTTTGAAAAAAACAGTTGAATTGTTGATTTAAGAACATCAGTTTTTAACCAAAAATCGAATAGTTATATTTTCTTTAAAAAAAAATTAATTTTCAATTGAAAAAACTGAATTTTCTCTCAAATTGTTGAATTTTGAAGCCTGAAAGAGGAATTTTCTACAATGCAGTTGATTTTTCAACACGAAAATATGAATTTTTAATTAAAAAGTTAATTTTCAACCGAACATTGAAATTTTCAGTTAAAAAACGTAGTTTTTAACAAACAAACAAAACTTTAACTAAAATGATGAATTTTCAACTGAAAAATGAATTTTTAACAAAGTAGTTAAAAATTCGACAAATAGTTTAATTCTCTACCAAACTGTCCAATTATCAACAAAAAAATTTATAATTTTCTACAAACCAGTTGGATCTTTTATCCGAAAACACGAATTTTCAACGAAAGTCGAGTTTTCGAACAAAAAAGATTTTTTAGTCAATAAAGAAAAAAAAATGCATTCCAAATATCGAATTTCAAAGCAAAAAGATTAATTTTCTACAAAACAAGGACGATTTTTTAACAAATTACATACATTTTTAACCAAATAGTTGAATTTTCAAAATAAAAAAGATCAACTTTGAACCAAAAATGGAAGTGCTAGATTTTCAGTTCAAGAAATTAATTTTCAAACGAAAAAACCAATTTTCTGCAAAATTATTGAATTTTTGAGCAAAAAAAAAAGACTTTCTACAATACAGTTGAATTTTGAATTCAAAAATATAAGCTTTCAATACAACAAATAATTTTCAACCAACAATTGCAATTTTCATTTTAAAAAAATGAATTTTTAACAAAGTAGTTTGATTTTCAAAAAAGGACAGCTTTTCAGCAGAATAAATATATTTTCACCCAAATAGTTAAACTTTAAACACATTTTCTGCCGAAAAATATACCTTTTGAACGAAATTCATGAACTTGCAACCAAACAGTTGAATTTCCGATAGAAAAAGATCAATTTTCAAACACAAATTCAATTGTGAGTTGAAAAAAATTAATTTTCAACGAAAAAAGAGTTTCAACAATAGTTAAATTTTCAAGCAAAGATTTAAAAAAATTGCAAATTGCTCAAATTTTATATTGGATAATAACTTCTGTCTCCAGTTTTCACATTTTCAACTTGCTTGGAAATGTTTCATCTTCAAATTTCTTTCAAGAGTATTTATTTTAATGGTCAGAAATGGAAACGTGTACCTTATTTAATCATAAATAATTTATTTAAGTGCTATAATTGCTCTATTTATTATTCAATAATGGTTACAATTTTTAATATCATATATTTAAATAGAAAAAGGGGAAGTTGTTTGAGAATAGGGGTAAAAAGGGGAATTTCGAGAAAAAAGGGGAAACTAAGAAAAAAGGGGAAGACCCTGCTGCACCCTGCTTCTTGTAAATCAGGGCTTGGAACTGCTCAAACTTCAAAAAATAGTAAAATGATAACCACACTTCTCTCAAAAAAGTATCCGAAAATCAACAAAAATGTGGCAAAAAAAAGTAACCGAAAAGATACATTTTTTTCCAAAAAAGACGAAATTTCCACAAAAATTATGAATCTTCAGAAGAAATATGTATGTTGAAGGGGGCATTCCAATGTGAACGCATAAAAAAAAACATATTTTCAATCATTTTTTTTCTCGGGAATTATTGTATATAATTCAACGAACGTTTTTTCTCTTAAAGGTATGATCGAAGAGAGTAAAAAAAAATTTGATTTGATGGTAAAAAATATTTATTTATTTATAATATAAAATGCATGTGTGCAAAAATTATTTTTTTTTGCTGGCGCAGGTGATTTCTCAAAAATGACCAGGCATATCAACTTTAAATTTTAACACGATATTCAGCACTATCACGGCTATCGCCCGAACCACCAAGTTGTTGATATTTTGATCCTAACTTATAATTTCACCTGATTTATGGTGCAAAAAAGTTTTCTTTTTTCTCTCTTTCACATGAAACGCTGCTATTTTGTTAATTTTAGATTAAATAAAAAAGTGAAGGTTCGGGCGATAGCCACGATTGTGCTGAATATCGTGTTAAATTTTGAAGCCGATACGCCTGGTCATATTTGAGAAATCACCTGCGCCAGCAGAAAAGTTTTTTTTTGCACACATGCATTGTAATTTATAAATAAATGAATAAATATTTTGTACCATCAAAAAAAATTTTTTTCACTATCCTTGATCATACCTTGAAGAGGAAAAAGACATTAGTTCAATTATATACAATAGTTCTCGAGAAAAAAATGATTGAAAATATGCTTTTTTTATGCGTCCACATTGGAATGTCTCCTTAATAAAATATGATTTACAATAATTTTTTTTTATTTTTTTTTTTAATAATTAAAAGTCCAACTTTTAATAAAATGGTTGAATTTTCTGACTAAATAAGATGAACTGTTAATGAAAAATTTAATAGTTGATGTAATAACAAAAAAAGATTTTAATTTAATATAAGAAACATAATTCATTATAAAAATACGATTTTTCAACAAAACGGTTATTTTTCAACGAAATCGTTGAGTTTTTAAACAAGAAATACCAATTTTTAAAACACAGTTGAGTTTTCAAATAGTAAATATGGATTGTTGACAAAAAAGTTATCTGTCAAGAAAATAGTTGAATTTTCTACAAAAATAGGGGAATCTTCAATCGAAAAAGACGAATTTTCAACAAAATAAGTACATTTCTAACAGAGTGTTCAACGATTCTTAGAAAGAAAATTCAAAGTCTTTTCCAGGTTTTCCAGGTGAAGAAATCAAGTTTTTCCAGGTTTACTTTTTTATATCAAATAATGAAATAACCGCTTTTTATACGTGCAAAAAATGAGCCATTTCATTTTTTATTGCCAAAAAGTTTCCAAAGAAAAATGCATCTTTGTTAATTCGTTGAAATCTGTTAAAGTATTTAAAATTTTTGTGAAATCTTTAAAAATCTTTTGGAATGTTAAAAATAAATTGTTGAAATCTTTGTGAAATTATTCTTTGATTGTTTTAAATCTTCTTAATGTTTTGAAATCTTTGAAATTCTTGAAATCTTTTGAAATCCTAATGAATTCTTTGAAATAATTGCAAAATCTCTCTGAAATCTTTTGTTATTCTTTGAAATATTTGTAATTTCTTTTGAAATCTTCTGAAAAAATTGAAGTACTTAAATTAAAGTACCGTACCCTTTTTGAAATCTTTGAAATTGTTGTATTTTTTAAAAATCTTCAATACATTTTTTATGAAATCTTGGAAATATTTATGAAATGATTCTGAAATCTTTATATTCACTTAAAATCATTTTAAATATTTAACATTTTTATAAAGTCCTTTGAAATCCTTATTAATTTTTAGAAATATTTCTGAAATGTTGTTAAATCTTCTAAAAAAAATTAAAATCGTTTAAAATCTTCGAAATTTTTCAAAATCTTTTAAATCTGGTGTACTGTACCCTTCTTGAAATCTTTGAAATTCTTGTATTTTTTAAAAATCTTCAATGCATAAATATCTTATGAAATCTTGGAAATATTCATGAAATCATTCTGAAATCTTAATATTCACTTGAAATCATTTCAAATATTTAAAATTTGTATAAAATCTTTTGAAATCCTTATTAATTTTTAGAAATATTTCTGGAATTTTGTTAAATCTTCTAAAAAAAATTAAAAATCGTTTAGAATCTTCTAAATTTTTTGAAATTTTTCAAATCTGGTGTACTGTACCATTTTTGGAATCTTTGAAATTCTTGTACTTTTTAAAAATATTTAATAAATTTTGAATAAAATCCTTAAAATAGTTGTGAAATCTTTTTTATTGGTTTTAAATCATTGAAATATTTGAAATCCTTGTAAAATATTTTTTTTATCCTTATGAATTCTTTGTAAAGTCTTTCTGAAATCTTTCGTATTTGTTTGAAATCATTGAAATCTTTGTAAGATCTTTGTGAAATCTTCCAAAAAAATTTGAACTCGTTTCAAATCTTTGAAATGTTTTGAAATCTTAGATATGTGGTTTAATATATCTTTTTTGAAATCGTTGAAATCTTTGTAAAATGTTTGGAAATATTTGTCAAATCTCTCTTAAATTTTTGTTTGTGAAACCTTTCGTATTCGTTGAAATCATTCAATTATTTCAAATCATATGGCCATGGCTAATTCTAATTCTGAAACTGAAATAACATCAAAATTTATGTCTATGTATTAGCGCAAAAGAAATAAAAAACTTATAGAATTATTCATAATATTAAAGTCTGTTAATTGTAATCTATAAAATAATTGGCACCAGTCTAGAAAAAGTGCCTTGAAATTGATTTATTCTGTAATGAACAAAAGATAAATTATATCTTGATATATAAAAAACTTTTCAGTAGCAAATTTCTTCTAAGCATACAAAGATTAAAGATTAAAGTCATCTTTTTTTTGTGATAATTCAACAATTTTGTTAAAAATTCGTCTTTTTAGATTGAAAATTCATCTTGTATGGTAGAAAAGTCATCTTTCTCGGTTGAAAATTTATATGAAATTCAACTCTTTTTTTTGAAAATTTATCAGTGATGTGGAAAATTCTTCTTTTTGGCTTGAAAATGCAACAATTTGGTATAAAATTCAACTATCAGGTTAAAAATGGTATTTTTTGTTGAAAATTTAACAGTTTTGTACAAAATGTGTCTTTTTAGATTGAAAATTCAAAATTTTGGTAAAAAATTACACTACTTGGTTAAAAATTGACTCGTTTGTTAAAAATTCATTTGTTTTGTAGAAAATATGTCTTTTCATTTTTAAACTTTAACATTTTGGTAGAAAATTAAAGTATTTAGTTAACAAATTAACTTTTTTGTTATAATTTCTTATTTCTGGTTGAAAATTAATTTGTTTGGTTGAAAATTTAACTATTTGGTTAAAAATGCAAGTATTTCAAATTCTTTGAACACCCTTTAAATTATTGAAATCAATTGCAAATTTCTTGCAATCTTTTGAAATTTCCTAAAATATTTCACATCCTTCAAAACGAACTTGTTAAAGCTCTTGAAATTTCCTTGGTTTTTTTAAATATCCTAAAATCTTTTAAATTCTTTGAAATCCCTTGAAATTATTGAAATTATTCAAAAATCATTGAAATCCACAAAAACATGATAAAATCCCAAGAAATTCTATGAAATTTTATATTTCCTGAAATCCTGGAAATCATATAAAATAAAATCTCTCCATATCTTCAAAAAATTTAAGAAATTCTTTTAAACCGAATGAAGATTCTTTGAAATCCCATACAATAATTAAAATCCTTTGAAATCCTTTGACATTTTTTTAACCTCTTGAAAAATGCCCTGAAATATTGCAAAATACCCAAAAATGTTTCAAATCCTTCGAAAATCCTTTAAATTATTAAAATCAAATAAAATTTTCTTGCAATCTTCTAAAATTCCCTAAAATATTTCAAATATCATTTGAAAGAATCTTTTTAAAGCTCTTGGAAATTCCTTGAAGTTTAAAAAAATATTATTTATATTTTTATCGGAATGTTATTTCAATTATAAGGATTATTTTAATAGGGATAGTTTAAACTTTTATTGAACATTCTGAGAATATTCCAATTTTTTTTAGAGAATTCTTGAATATTCCATAATCTTTATTCTGGAATATTCCAGAATCTTTATTCTGGAAACTTTTTAGTTTCTTTGCAATCATTAAAATTGGTATTTTGGTAATTGCTGAACTCGAGTGAGTTATAAAATTTTAGAAAAAAATTTGATCACGAGATGATTGGCTTCCGGCGGAAATGGCCGGTGCGGCACGAAGCTAATGTTAAAGTAAAAATTATTTTAAAAAAGCCAATTTCTTGCCCCAAGCATGACTGGAGCGTGTAGCTCTTGCCAGAAGCTTTTTTGCTAACTCTTCAATTAATCGGTGAACCCACACCGAGAACGAAAACCAAACATTGAACACAGGCGAGTGAAGAGCCTTCAAAGATTGGACTCTGTGAGAACTTTATACCGTAGATAATGCGCATTTTCCACTAGGTCCAAAAAAATGTTGACTGAAGAAGAAAAACGGTTGTTGATTCTACGCTTTACAATCCAGACAGTCACGTGGTAACTATGAGGCTGCTGCCGCGAAATAGGCTTTTTTTCGGAACATTTTAAAATTAGATTCTTTAACACAACATTTGTTTTTAGGGTTTTGCAGCCCAGGACGGAAACCCTTATAGACTGTAAAAAATCAGCCGGAACTGTGAAATTACAATCGACTGTAAAATCACTACGTTCTAAATGGTAAAATCAGATTGCGGTTGCTAAAATTGCATTTTCGAAACATGTGGATTTACGGCCGGAGGTAATAATGTTTGGTTACAGGTTGGAAAGGGATGTAGGGGAAGTGAGGGGCAATGAGGGGAGGAAAAGTAGGGGAGGTGAGGGGAAATGATGACAAATAGGTGGAAGGGAAGTTAGGGGAAATTAAAGGAGGGGAAGTGAGGAAAAGTAGGGGAAATGAGGGGGGATTATGAAAAGGAACTGAGGGAAATGATGGGCCAGGGAAGTAAGGAAAATGATGGGAGGGAAAGTAGGAAACGTGAAGGGAAATAAGGGTAGGTACAGTAGGACAAGTAAGGCAAAATTAGTGGAAGTAAGAGGAAATTGAATAAAGGAAAGGTAAGAGAAATGAAGACAGGGGGCGAAGAGAAAGTAAGGGAAAATTAGTGGAGGGAAGTATGAGAAAATTTGTGGAGGGGGAGTTGGGAAAGTGAGGTGAACTGAGGGTAAATGAGTGGAAGCGAAGCAGACGAAATAAAGGAAGAAGTAGGGAATGTAGGGGAAGTAGAGGAAGTGAGGGGAAATTATATAAAGGAAGTGAGAGAAGATGAAGTAGGGGGAGTAGGGAGATCGATTGGAAATTATTGATGGACAAATGAGGTGTGGGGAAAAGGGTGAGTGAGAGAAAATTAAGGAAGGAGAAGTAGAGGGAAATTAGTGGAGAGGAAATAAAGGATGTAAGGAGAAATGAGCGAAAGGAAAGAAGAGGAAATGAGGAGTGTGGGAGTAAGGTAGTGTAAATAAGGCGAAATTAAGGGAGCGTAAATATGGGAAATGAGGGTAGGGAGAGTATGGGAAGTAGGTGTAATTAGGAGAAACTTATGGAGGGCAAATGAGGCGGTACGGGGAGACTAAGGAGGGAAAATGAGTAAGAATGTGGAAAAGTAAGAGGAATGAAGAGGAGAATATTATTATTAGGGGAAATGAGGTTAGGGAGAGTATGGGAAGTAGGGGTAATAAGAGGAAACTTATGGAGGGCAAATGAGAGTGTACGGGGACAATAAATAGGGAAAATGATTGAGAGTATCAAAAAGTGAAGGGAAATAAGAGGAGAACTAGGGGAAGCGAGGGGACGAAACCCAGAGGAAATTAGTGGTAATGCGGGGAATTCGGAAGAGAAGGAGGAGATGAGCGAGTAAGTAAGGGGAAGTGATTAGAGATAAGGGTAGGTAGGGAACGGAAGGGAATGTAGGGGAAAGGGGAGGAAATTGATGAGTTCTCTTTAGAAGAAAATTAATCTTCTATGCAAAAAATTGTTGTTTTTTTTCATTAGAAAATTAATCTACTTCGTAGAAGGTTGAACTACTTTGTTAAAAATGCTTTTCGTAAATGATTCATCATTCTCTTTGAAAATTCAACTATTTGATGGAAAATTTATATATTTTATTGAAAATTTTTTTTTTTTTTTGTATGAAATTAGTATTTTCTAGTAAGCATATGGATAATAGATAAAAAAAAAAAAAAAAAAAAAAAAAAAATCATCTCTTTTGGTTAAAAATTCAACTACTTAGTAGAATGTTGAACTACACTGTTAATAACTAATTTTTTGGTTGAAGATTCATCACTCAAGCTAAAAATTCATTTTTTTTGGTGAAAAATTTAACTATTTAGTGGAAAATTCGTCTTTTTGGTGAAAAATTAATCTTAAAAAATCATCTTTTTTGGTTTAAAAAAAAATTTATTTTTTTGGTTTGGGATTCATAATTTCAGGTGGAAAATTATCTCTTTTGTTGAAAATGTAACAATTCGGTTGAAAATTAGTTTTATTAATTGAACATTAAACTATTCTATTTTTAGTTGTTAGTGATTATTTGGTTGAAAATTAATGTACTTTATTGAAAATTCGTACGTTTTGCTGGAAAATTAACCTTCTTGGGGGAAAATTATTTTTTTTCAATCGCTTTTGTTGAAATTTTAACTATTTCCTTGAAAATTCGTCTCTTTTTTGGTTGAAATTAAATCTTTCTTAATTGAAAACTTGACTTTTTGGTTAAAAATTCTTGTATTTTGTTGAAAATTGGCCTACACAAAAGAAAGTTGAACTACTTTGTAAATTATTTATTTTTTGGTTGAAAATTCATCATTTTAGTCAAAAATTCACCTCCTCGGTCGAAAATTTAACTTTTTTGTGGAAAAATTCTGCTTTTGAAAAGCTGGAAGTTGAACTGCTTTTTTCAATTCATACTTTTGGTTCAAGATTCATCATTTTCGATGAAAATTTATCTCCCTGGTGAAAAATTGAACTATTTTGTTGAAAATCCTTTTTTTTTTTTTTTTTTTTGAAAATTACTCTGTTTTAGATAAAAATTGAACTTCTTACTTTGAATTTTTGTATTTTGTTGAAACTTGTTTTTTTTTTATAAAAACTTTTTTAATCATTCATTTTTTTATAGGAAATTCATTTTAGTTGAAAATTCATCTCTTTAATGGAAAATCTAACTATTTTGTGGGAAATCTGTCTTCCTTGGTAGAAAATTAATCTTCTTTGCGAAAAATTAAACTTTTTTTCAAAGGTTAAACTCTTGGTTGAAAATTGAACTGCTTTCTTCAAAATTCATTGTCAAAAATGTATCTTTTTTTATGGAAAATTGAACTATTTTATTGAAAATTAGTTTTGTTAACTAAAAATTTAACTATTCTATTTTTGGTTGAAAATTGATGTTTTTAGTTGTGAGTTCGACCATTTAGCTGAAAATTATTGTACTTTCTTGATAATTCGTATTTTTTTAAAGAAAATGAATCTTTTTCGTTCAAAATTCACAATTTTTTGGTTGAAAATTGAACTACTTGGTAGAAAATTGAACTAATTGGCTATAAATGCATTTTTTGATTAAAAATTCATCATTCTAGTTGAAAATTTATTTCTCCCGTTGAAAATTTAACTCTTCTGTTGAAAATTGAAATAAAATCTTGAAAATTATTTTTTTGTGTTGCAATTAATTTTGTAATTGAAAATTTAAATATTCCATTTTTTTGTTGAAAATTGACATTTTTTAGTTTAAAATTTAAGGAATTGGTTAATTTAAAATGACTCTTTTCATCATGGAATCAAATTCACTGAATTGAAGAGTCACTTTTGACTTATTCAAATTTAGAGTGTAGGAACATAATCCGGAAGATACAGATTTTTCTAATAAATGAAAAAAAAGCATGAAAAGATCAAACTAAATCGGGTACTTTGATATTTTCGATCCCTCGTAAACTGGTGTCTAAAAAAAAAACCTCAGATCGTTTAGAATCGGCTCGGGGTGTCATAAGTCGAAATGACGTAAGATTACATCTATACTGAAGCATCGAGTGAAAAAAATTAAGCTGTCTCGTGGCTGAGATTACCAACTTTTTTTCCTTGCTCTGCCTCAAAGAAATGTCGTGTCGAATGATTAGGGTTCAGGAATATAAAAAAGTGATGAGAAAGAACAACTTTTTTCGTAGAGATATATTTATTAATAATTCTATAATTCTTTAAAATAAAATTTTTAATCAAGACAAACGACTTTTTCGTAATAGAAGAAGAATTTTCAACCTAAAAGTTCGAATTTTTAACAATTAAGTTGAATTCTAGACCAAAAAAGGGGATGGTGACTAAATAGTTCAATTTCCACCTGAAACCTAAGTTTTAAATTAAAACCGAATAGTTAAATTCTCAATTACAAAATTACTTTCTAACAGAAAAAAAATGAATTTTCGACCAGTTCTATTCAACGAGAATAGATGAATATTTAACCAAATAATTAAATTTGCAACCAAAAAGATGCATCTTCCACCAAGAAGATTAATTTCCTACGAAAAAAGAGGAATTAGAACAAAAAGAATGAATGGTTTAATTTTTAAACAGAAATAAGGAATTATAACAAAAAAGTTAATTTTTTAACTAAATACTTTAAAATTCTACCAAAATGTTGAATTTTCAAAATGAAAAGACATATTTTCCACAAAACGAATGAATTTTTAACAAAAAAGTCCATTTTTAGCCAAATACTTTAATTTTTTACCAAAATGTTGAATTTTCAAAATGAAAATACATATTTTCCACAAAACAGTTGATTTTTTAACAAAAAAGTCAATTTTTAATCAAATAGTTGAATTTTATACCAAATTGTTGCATTTTCCAGCCAAAAAGAAAAATATTTTCGACAGGACAGATAAATTTTCAAAAGAAATTTAATTTTCATATGAATTTTCAACCAAGAAAGATGACTTTTCTACCACACAAAAGATATTTTCAATATAAGAAAATTTTTAAACAACTTGTTGAATTATCACCAAAAAAGAAATTTGAAAAAAATATTTAAAAGCTGAAACAAATAAATTTTCTAGCCAAAAAAACAATACAAAAACAGTTGAATTTCCAAAACGAAAATATGAGTTTTCAAGAAAAAAGTTCATTTTCTACCAAATACTTCAATTTTCAATAAAATACTTTAATTTATGATCAAGACAGTCGATTTTTCTACAACATATTTTAACTTTCAACTAAAATGATGAATCTTTAAACACAAAAAATGGATTCTTTACAAAGCAACTTTAAACCAAGTAGGTGATTTTCAACAACAAAAATTAATTCTGGATAAAAGATGACACAGTTGATATTTCAACCAAACGAGATTTTAATTTGAAATAAAAAACAGTGGAATTCCACCCAAAAATATGATTTTTTCAAAAAGTTGTTAAATTTTTAACCAAAGAGATGAAATTTCAACAAAAAAGTTAGTTTTTAATCAAATAGTTTAGTTTTCTACAAAATTTCTAAATTCTCAAGCCAAAAAGTAGAATGGACTACAAAACAGATAAATTTTCAAAAAAAAAAAAATTAACTTGATTGGTTGATATTTCAACCAAAAGAGATTTTAATTTGTAATCAAAATTTGTTGATTTCAATCAAAAGAGATGAATTTTCAACCAAGAAGTAATTTTCTACCAAAAAAAGACAAATTTCCAACAAATAAATTAATTTTCAACCAAATAATTGAATTTTAAACTAGAAAAGATCAATTTTCAATTAAGAATATTTTTCAGCCCGAAATAGAAGTTACATCTTACTTTTAAATATTAATTTTTAACTAAAAAGACGAATTTTCAACCAAAGTGACAAATTTTCAACTAAAATAAAGAATCTTAAAAAATTAACTTTTAACAAGAGTTCAACATTCAACCCAAAAGATGATTTTTTAACCAAGAAGATTAATTTTCCAAGTACCTAGTTGAATTTTTCACAAAAAAGATGACTTTTCAACCAAATAGTTGCATTTTCCAAAAATAATTAAATTTTCGACCAAAGAGTAGAATTTTTAACCAAACGAGATAAATTTCGAACTAAAAATAGAATAGTAGGGGAGACTGGGGAGTTGTGGGCCGTCGGGAGTCGTGGGCCACCTCAATCTACGCCAATTTGTGGGTGGTAGGATTGCTTTAACCACTGTCAAAAGACTCTTTTTGTATGAGCTCACTTTTATGAACTCGACCCATAGTCTCAACAGGCGTAGTTAGTATTTTGACATTGTTGATTGAAGAAATCAAAATAAAAGTTTGTGTACAACTCAAGTTGTTGATATTCGAAGTCCCGTTGTGCAGCATATTTCAGAGGTAAGTTAGTGCAAAATATTCCTTGAGCAATTGGCTTTAAATTCAATCAAACAATTTCGGTAAAACATTCATTGTGTGTATGGCAATTCGGTCATTTCGTAAATGTCGGCTGTGGGGAGTTGTGGTCCACCGTTAGTGGGGAGTCGTGGGCCAAACGTTCTTAACGCGTAATTCAATTTTTGAAGTGAACCTTCTTTTCTCTTGTTCTGAAAAGTGTTGTTAGAGTGAATTTAGAATGTCAATTGTGTTGAAACAATAAATGTCAATCGGAACAACACAGTTCACTGCGACATGTGCGATCGTGCGGCGCACTTGAAATGTGCCAAATGAGGACCGGATATTACACGTGCATACATTGTGAATCAGAATAATTTTTTGTTAATCTTTTTAAAATAATTAATTTTTATTTACTGCAAGTTTAATAAACATAAACTACTGGAATATGCCATTTTCTTTTATTTTTTGTCATGGCCCACAACTCCCCACCAAAATCACAAATATCGATTTTGATCAGATTTACGTCATCCTAAATATTTCTCGCGCATTAACGAATTTTACTAATTGTTGTCTCCAGTTGATACGCTGAGAAGTTTACTACAAATACCAGTTCATACATTGACAATTTATCGATGTTCAGAGAAGTTATGTCTTGAAAACAAAGCGTGGCCCACAACTCCCCACTCTCCCCTATACTTTTCAACCAAAAATAGTTGGATTTTCTTGTTGGGATTCTATTAATTTATTTCGCATTCAAGCGAAAAAGCAAGAAAAACGGAAAGTTTCTTGAAAGCAGAAAAAGAATTATTTAAAAAGGGTGAAGGAGGGGCATAGGGGAAAAACATTTTTTGTAATAATTATGATATATGAAAATGATTTTAAAACGTATGAAGTTATCAATGAACTGTACCATAGCAGGGCCATCTTCAGAAAAATTTGCAAACTTGGTTAAAATTTATGATCAGGAAAGGAACTAAATGACATCTAAGAAAGTAGCCTTACTTTCACTGCCCCCACCCCCCTAATTGGTAACGCAGTTTGTGGACGGCCGCTTTATGGTAAAATTTCAATTATTTTAATGTAAATTTTTCCCACGTTTTTAAAAACTTTAATTTGAAATTTGTCACCATATGATGACAAGGATGTACTTAAGATTCGAATTACTAGAGGCGGTAAATCCGCGAAGATGTAACGGTGTTGGCGCTCTTTGTGGCCGGAAGTGTTTTTGCGGTTTTTCAAAGGAGCAGGTGACAGGTGAGAAGAACCTCTTGGGATCTCGAAGCACCAAGACAAGATGATCAAGATCATTGGGAGAAGAAGCACCACAGAGTCCCGTTGTGATAACCTATAAGGATTACGGGCGGGTTCGAACTGGTCGGTATCAAAATGGTCTCTCATTAAACCGACGGACAGGAATTCTTGATCGTTTGTATGCGAATCACAGACATCGAAGCTTGTTCTTCGTTTTCTTCTGATCGTTTCGAAAACCCTCCAGCACTTTGTAAACTCCGTCTCTCCTCACTTTCCTCTATCGTCTTAACGACTCTAAATAACGAAGCAGATAAGCAATGCAAAATTATCATTTTTACATTTTTACACATTGTTCTGATCGGAAGTACTTACAGGGTTCACAGGCTAAAAGGAGCTCAAAAAAGGGGAAATGGGGTACTTTTCTCACGAAAAAATAGGGGAAAGATTAAAAATTTCTTTTTACATGTCGAAAAGAAAAAACAATTTTTTTATAACAAATGTGACGTTTAAAAAAAAATCAATGATTTCTGCCATTAAAGAATTTAGTTTTGAAAATTGGATACTTTCAATGTAAATTTAAAATTACTCTCTTCAGTAGAGCGAAGTGAAAACACTAAAATTAGTCTGATCGTTTGAGTTACAATTTGTGGGTCGACATCCAAAATAAGTGAAGAAACTAATTTTTTAATTGGTAAATATCTTCAGTTGTCTTTTTGAAATTAACAATTAAAAATTGTAATAATTCGAAAAAAAATTTGCCTTATTCAACATTTTTTTAAATGTACTAAAACATGTTTTTTGGATTGATTCGAACCTGAAATTTCTTCAGCTTGAACCAAAGAAACACGTTATTATTTTTTATTCATGAGAAACATTTTTTTCATGGTGTTTATAACGTTCCAAAATCGCAAAAAAAAGAAAAGAAATCCCAAAAATCCTAACCTACGACAAAATTTTTATCCGAAAAACCAAAATAAAAATAAGATAAGTTTTGAACAAAATAGTTAAATTGTTAAATTAACATCAGTTTTTAACCAAAAATGGAATAGTTACATTTTCGTTTCGAAAAATTAATTTTCAATTGAAAGAAACTGAATTTTCGCTTAAAATGTTGAATGTTCAAGTCTGAAAGAAGAATTTTCTACAGGTCAGATAAATTTTCAAAAAAAAGTTAATTTCCATATGAATTTTCAACCAAAAATTAAAATTTTTAGTTAAAAAAAACCTAGTTTTTAACAAACAAACAAAAACTTCAACTGAAATGATGAATTTTTAACTGGAAAATGACGAAAGGCCGAATTTTTTACAAATTACATCAATTTTTAACCGAATATTTGAATTTTCAAAATAAAAAAGATCAATTTTGAACCAAAAATGGAATTGCTACATTTTCATTTGAAAAAACTAATTCTCAAATAAAAAAAACAATTTTCTACCAAATTATTGAATTTTTGAGCAAAAAAAAAGAACTTTCTACAATATATTTTAATTTGTAACTCAAAAATATAAGCTTTCAATACAATAAATAATTTTCCATCAAAAAATGCAATTTTCAGTTTGAAAAAATGAATTTTTCACAAAGTAGTTTGATTTTCAACCAAAAGGACAGCTTTTCAACAAAATAAATATATTTTCAATCAAATAGTTGAATTTTTAACCAACTTTCCGCCAAAAAATATAACTTTTGAACGAAATTTGAACTTGCAACAAAATAGTTGCATTTTCGGTTAAAAATGATCAATTTTCAAACACAAATGGAACAGTTCAATTTCATTATTTGTTTCAAAATTTAACTTGTTTGTTCAAAACACTTTTTTTTGTTGAAAATTCCACTTTTTTTAAAAACTCGTTTCTTTAGGTTGAAAAATCAACTATTTAGTTAAAAATTCAACTATTTTATTAAAAATTAGATTATTTAAGAAAAAATTAACTTGTTTGTTGAAAAGACCTTTTTCTTTGAAAATTCAAATTTTTTGTAAAAAAACTCGTCTTTTTAGGTTGAAAATTTAACTATTTTCTTATTTTTTTGCAAATTTATCTTCTTTGTTGAGAATACATTTTTTATTAATTTAAACTTTTAAAAAACTTGTCTTTTTAGGTTGAAAATTCACCTATTTTGCTAAAAATTCAAGTATTTTCTTGAAAATTTCATTATTTGTTGAAACTGCAACTGTTTGGTTGAAAATATAAATATTTTGTTAAAAAGTTATACTTTTGGTTGAAAATTCGTCCTTTTGGATCGAAAATTAATTTTTTTCGTAGAAACTTATTTCTTGGTTAAAAATTCATATTTTCATCGTGAAAAGTCAACTAAAATCTTTTTTAACAGAAAATTCAATTTTTTTAAAATTTATCTTTTTGATTTATAAATTCATTTGCTTTGGAAGAAATTTCTTTTTTTTTATGAAAATGCAACTTTTTGGTTGAAAATTATTATTATTACATCACCCTCAAGTAAATAATCAAATTATATTAGTTAATATTAAAAAATTGAAATTCAATCTCTAAGTAATTTAATATTGTGCAAAAAATTAATCAGCTAATAAATAATCAATTAGTTCAGAACATGAAAAACATTAAATCATTGTTTTCATTGAAACATTCAAATACTGTTGATTTTATATTTTTCTGAAAATTTCAGTCATCAATAACCTATATCTGTTATAATAAATTTAAAATAAGAAAGTAAAAATGAAATATGCAAAAATAAACGAATTGAAATTGAATTATTTAAAATAAAATAAGCCTCGAATCATTAAAATTTCAGAGTGCTTAATACAAACTTAGAAATTTGCATTGTTTCATTTTTTTCAATGTTTAATTTGAAAGTGACATTTTTTAATTTGAATGTTTCAATACCAATGTAAAATCCTTTAATTGTAGTGTTTCAACCTAAATTTTTTTTTAAAATTATATAATTTTGAACATTTAAAAAATTTATTGATTCATTCTTCAAACTATTTTATTTTCTAAAACGCATTCTCTCCTTTGCCTGCTTAGTCAAGCTCTCGCCACGGAAGGGCTGCATTGCGCTAGTACTTGCGCAATATTGCGCAATATTATGCATTCCCATTGGAAACGAAAATCTGATTTTAATTTTTGAGCTATTTGTATTCTGATTCAGGTACATAAATTACTTTTGAAAGAAGTAGATTTTATTTCGATCTTACAAGAATTTTTAAAATAGAGACACTCGTTTAAAATTTATTCCGATGTGCACAGTTGCCTATGCATACCATTCGGATTTTTTTTTTTAGGCAAAAATGTTTACCTTCATTTATTAAGACATGTATCTATATTTTCTTCAAAATGAAACTAACTATTCCAGTTAGAGATTCATAATTTTTGCTGCAAATTTATCTCTTTAGTTGGATATTCAACTATTTTGTTCAAAATTAATTTTTTTGATTCTAAATTTAACTATTCCATTTTTGGTTACAGACAAACTATTGGGTTCCAAATTGGTATTTCTTGCTTGAATTAAACAGTTTACGACATATAACAAAAATATATTTTTTATTATAAAATTACAAATTACATTTGTCGCTGCAAATTTATCTCTTTTCGTTAAAAATTAAACTATATTGTGAAAAATTCATTTTTTGTGACTGAAGAGTATTTTTTTCAACTGAAAATTTAACCACTGGAGTTCAAATATGAAATATTACATTTTTTGGTAAGACTTCAACTTTTTTGGTAAGTACTTGGTTGAAAGTTGAAGTCGCATGGTTTTTTTTATAAAGGCTTACTTTTTTAATTGAAAATTCCTCTCATCGTCATTGGGAATTAATCTCTTTGATTAAAAATTTAAGCAATTGATTAGAAGTTGAACACCTTTATGAAAATTAATTTTTTTGGTTAATAGTTTATCACTTTATTTGAAAATTCATCTCTTTCTTCAAAAATTTAACTATTTTGTTAACCGTTTTTTTACCGAAAATGAATTTTTTTTTTATTTGAAATTTTAGCTGCTTTTTGGTAAAAAACAAATCTTGGTTTGAAATTTCCTCCTTTTTGATTGAAAATGCAATTGTTTGGTTGAAAATGAACCCTTTTGTTGAAAATTCAATCGTTTTATCGAAAATTTGGGTTTTAGCTCGAAAATTCAGTTTTCTGTGGCTAAAAAATTCGTGGTTTTGGATTCAAAATTTATGTTTTTGTGAGAAAGTGAACTATTTAGCTCAAAATGAATTTTTTTAATTGCAAATGTTATTACATTTTTGGTTCAGAATTAATCTCTTTTAGTCAAAAATGGTCCTATTTTGTTAAAAAAATCAACTAATTCGTCAAAAATCATCTTTTTCGTTAAAAAATCATTTACTTTGTTCAAAGTCGAACTTCTTTGTCAAAAATTAATTTTTTTGATTAAAGACTCATCTCTTTGGTCGAAACATAAACTATTTGGTTAAAATTCATATTTCCTGAAGCTCTTTGATTGGGGTGATTGCTAGAGAGATTGATCAGCGATCTGGACCGAAGCAATCAAATCTAAAAACCTATACCCCCCCCCCCCCTCCCTTATAACTATTGAATTCCATATGGTACCTATAAATTAATTTTATTGCTTTTATTAAATTTATTGATTATGAAAAATCCTTTGAGTTCAAGGTTGAACAGTCTAAAAATTTCAAGTCACCTAAATTTAAAGTTTTTTTTACCAGTTTTTAAATATATTTGGCATGTTTTAAAACCCATCAGAAGTGGGCACAAAGTACCTTACCGATAAGTGTTACATACACTGTAATTTCCTCAAAAGTGTATACTTTGTAAATCATTTTAAGAACTTGCATTGAAAAGATACTTTGTTTCTGCTGCAGGCAGTTTTGCAGAATTTCTTATTGGATGTAACAAGAAAATTCTTAGGAAGTAAGGATCAAATGACGCCCTTAGGGTGCCACTGCATTTCCGCGTACTGACGCCTTGTAAAAAAACTAATTTTGCAAATTTACAAAATTTTTGCATTTTAACTTCAAGGTTCGTGTCAAGTAGGTTGTCGGAATCACTTCTAAAAACCAATCAAATTTTCAAAGGTTATTGCGACGTTTTATATTTTTCATGAAAAAAAAAGTATTTAATAGGTTTTTCTTTCTAATTCGGGGTAAAAAAATTAATTTAATTAATCACTTATTCAAATCCTGAAAAAATTCTATGACAAATTCAGGGGGTTTCCAGATATGTCCAGATATTTTCCCGGTATGATTTTTAGTACAAAATTCGTATTTTTTGCGCAAAATTTCAAGAGTTTGGTAAGAAATTAAACTATTTGATTAAAAAAGAACTTTTTGGTTGAAAATTTAACTCCTTTGTTGAAAGTTCGTCATACTGTTTTAAAAATTCAAATTTTTTCGTAGAAATTTAAACTTTTTTAGCTCAAAATGCAACTTTTTGAGAGAAAATTAATCTGCTTTTGAAAAGGATTCAACTGTTTTGTTGAAAATGCATCTAATTAGTTGAAAATTCAACACTTTGTATAAAATTCGACCTTTCGGCTTGAAATTTTTTACAGTTTGGTAGAAAATTCTACTATTTGATTGAAAATCCAACAGTTTAGTTTGAGAATTACCTTTTTATTGAAAATTCAACTGTTTTGCAGAAAATTCGTCTTTTTAGCTGGAGAATTCAAAAATTTAGTTGAATTTTCTCATCTTGACTGCAAAATCTTTCTTAGTCGAAAATTCAACATTTTTGTTGAAAATTCGTCCTTTTCACTTGGAATTTCTACAGTTTGGTGGAAGATTCTATTCGATTGAAAATTCAACAGTTTAGTTTAAAAATTACCTTTTTATTGAAAATTCGTCATTTTAGCTTGAAAATTCAACAGTATAGTTGCATTTTTTTCTTCTTGACTGCAAAATCTTTCTCAGTTGGAAATTTAAATCTTTTGTTGAAAATTCGTCTTTTTGGCTTGGAATTTCTATATTTTGGTAAAAAATACTACTATTAGGTTGAACATTCAACAGTTCAGTTTAAAAATTAACTTTTTATTGAAAATTCAACTGTTTTGCAGAAAATTCGCCTTTTTAGCTTGGAAATTCAACAGTTTAGTTGAATTTTTTTCTTATTGACTGAAAAATCTTTCTTAGTTGGAAATTCGTTTTTTTGGTGTAAAAATTCATCTCTTTTCGTAGAAATTTTATCTTTTTTCTAATTTGAAAATTCAGCTTTTTGACAGAAAATTAAATTGTTTTAGTTGAAAATTAAATTATTTAAAGGAAAATTAACTTTTTGTTGAAAATTCATATATTCTGGTTAAAATTCAACTTTTTTGTAAAGGCTTTCAATTTTTGTAGTTTGGTACAAAATTCGATTATTGTGTTGAAAATTCAACTGTTCGGTTTAAAATTATGTTTTTTTTAATAGAAAATTATTTTTTTTTTAATTCAAATATTTTGTAGAAAACCCATCTTGAAAATTCAATACTTTAGTTGAATACTTCTCTTCTTGACTGAAAAATCTTTCTTAGTTGAAAATTCATCTTTTTGGTTGAAAAATTCATCTCTTTTCGTAGAAATTTGATATTTTTTTTTTAATTTGAAAATGCAGCTTTTTAACAGAAAAGTAAATTTTTTTAGTTGAAAATTCAATTATTTGAAAGAAAATTAATTTTTTGTTGAAAATTCATATATTCTGGTTAAGTAATCAACTTTTTTGTAACATAAATTCGTCTTTACGGCTTGACATTTTGTAGTTTGGTACAAAGTTCTATTATTGTGTTGAAAATTCAACTGTTTGGTTTAAAATTATATTTTTTTGATAGAAAATTATTTTTTTTAAAATTATTTTATAGAAAACCCATCTTAAAAATTTAATACTTTAGTTAAATTTTTCTCTTCTTGACTGAAAAATCTTTCTTAGTTAAAAATTCATCTTTTTGGTTGAAAAATTCTTCTTTTTTTCGTAGAAGTTTATTCTTTGTTTTTATTTGAAAATGCAGCTTCTTAACAGAAAATTAAATACTTCTAGTTAAAGATTCAATTATTTGAAAGGAAATGACCCTTTTGTTGAAAACCCATATTTTCGGGTAAAAAATTAAATTTTTTTGTAGAAAAGTCGTCTTTTTGGCTTAAATGTTAAAATTGTGGTAGACAAACTATTTGAATCAAAATGACCTATTTTATTAAAAATTTATCTTTTTTAGCTCAAAATTTAGTTTTTGTTTTTAGAAAATTAATTTTTATGGTTGAGATTAACACTCTTTTGTAGAAAATTCGTCTTTTTTATTTCCCTATATTCGTTTTTTTATTTTATTTCTTCAATTCAGGAAAAATTCGAAAATAAAGTTTGCCCGTTTTATATGAATGTTAAAAATACCAAATTTGCCCCCTCTCCGCCTGGA
This sequence comes from Andricus quercusramuli, assembly GCA_932178445.1. Classification (NCBI taxonomy): domain Eukaryota; kingdom Metazoa; phylum Arthropoda; class Insecta; order Hymenoptera; family Cynipidae; genus Andricus; species Andricus quercusramuli. Next base: position 54,697 of record CAKNXH010000633.1, on the reverse strand, counting down.
TACTCAATAAAAATGTTTAAAACAAACTTAATTTGTAATTTAAAAAAAATTAACAAATTTACATTCTTACTTGTAAAAAATATTGGCGAAGTGAACTCATTGTTTAAAAATTTAATAATTTTATTACCATAAATAAATTTTAGTTTGGAAGAACTTGAAACCCAAAATTTTCTCCCTTACAACACGATAAGAATCCAGAAAATAAAGAAATGGTATTTTTCCAATTTATAAAGTATTTAAATCAAAATTTTCTCCCTTCCAATTCGATAAAAGTCTTTAAAAGAAACCAAAAATCCCTCTTTCAATTCAGAAAATTTTTTTTATCGAAATGTCCTCCCTTACAACTCAATAAGAATGTTATAATTTAAAAATTACCCTCTGCCGATCAAGAACAATGGTTGAAAATAGAAAGTTCTTCCCTTCAACCAAATAAAAATGTTGACTTAAAATTAAAATAATTTAACTTATAATTGAAAAAGCGTTTAGTTGTGAACGAAATTTAAAATCGTTCAATTTTTAATGTTTTTAACTTAAAATTACTTCAAAATAATATGACTTTCGAGATTTAGCTATTGATTGATTCTTTAATTTCAAGCATTAAAAATGATAAATTGAATTTATATTTTTTAACCCGAAATCTTTGGAATTTAATTAAAAATTGTTCATAATTTTAACCAATTCCAGTTTTGCGTGTAAATTATTGAGCGTTGGAATTAAAAACAAAATGTTAAGCTTTAATTTTAAAATTCAAAAGAGTTCCACTCAGTTTAGATCTGCTTACTCTAAATAAAAAAATTTACAGCACTAAGAGTTCGAATATTTCAATTTAAATGACCGTGTAAAATTTCGTATGATCCAGTAGGAATAAAAATAGAAACAACAACGTCGACAATCGACATAACAACATTAAGCCACCGCACGACCACCTATACCGCCAGCCACCGCACGAATATCATTCCACTGTTGTCGGTCGCTCGACCGCCATGGCGGTCGTGCGCTCCACCTCACCGTTCGCTCCGAAAACCGAATTATATCTGACTCTAAAATACCATCTAATTTTCCGCTTGCTTGCTTAAGACTCCGCTTAAGACTCCGCTTAAGGTTTTCTGAGTAAAGTAATGAAAATTGTAAAGTAAGTATTTGCATTGCAGCCAGCTATTATTATTGGTTAAGTAAAATAGGTTTATGGTACAGCCCTGCAAAGTGGTGGCAATTTTCAATTATTCAAATCCGCACCTCAGAGTAGCTTCCTTCGACACTTTTTCTCACGCTGAGAAGGAATGCAACGACTGTCAATGAATTCGCTGTACAGTCGTTGAATTTCGAATTGGCAAAAAAACCCAGAGTGGGTAAAGAAACCCGCTACGGAGTTCCTATTGGCCTAATAGGGATTTCAACTCGCGTGCTGCGTGATTGGCATCGTTGAGTTAAGAGTAATAAGTATTCCGTGGTGTACTGTATGCACGTGGCGGTATGCCACGTGACAGTCAATCATCCTGGATTCGCGGCCTCCAACGACCTTCTGCACCACTTTTTTTTATTAATTATTTTTATTTTTTTTTATTCACGAATGAACTCGTTTGATGCCATTCGTTCATGAGGCCATTCACAGCTCACTTCATTCAGGGTGTCTAGCGTTTCTTCAAACAAAAATTCCAGGACTTTTCCAGGTTTTCCA
>CAKNXH010000633.1:38668-52619 GCA_932178445.1 Andricus quercusramuli | reverse complement strand
GCAATGATTTTCGAAGTGACAAGACTTTCGAAAAAAATTAACCTCAGGGCACCCGTGGAATAGTTGAATTTTCAATTCAAAACATTTATTTTCACACAAAAAAAAGTTTTTTCAACAAAATAGTTCAATTTTCAGCCAATAAGATGATTTATTATTAAAGTTTTTTTTTAGATTACAACATTAGCATACAACAAGAGATAAATTTACAACAACAACAACAAAACGAATTTTCAATAAAATAGTTAAATTTTCAACCAAATAGTTGAATTAAAATAAAATGCAACAAAATAGTTAACTTTTTAATTAAATAGTTTAACTTTTAATCTACAAAGATGAAATCTTAATCAAAACGACGAATTTTCAACAAAGGAAATTAATTTTCTACCCAAAAATGACAAATTTTTAACAACAAAATTTGCAAACAAATAATAACATAGATTTTTAACAGCATAGTTGAATTTTCTACTAAAGGCGATAAATTTCCATCCAAAAATGGAATAGTTAAATGTTCAGTTAAAAAAAAAATAATAATTTTCGTAGAAAAAAAGGATTTTCAACAAAATAGTTAAGTCTTCAACCAATATAATAAATTTGAAGAAAAATAGTTAAATTTTTATCAAGACGTTTAATTTTCAAATAGGATTTTTAATTTCCACCAAAAAAGATAAATTCAATGAAAAAATATGAATTTTCCACCAATAGGATTAGATTTCTACCAATAAAGACCAATTTTTGACTTAAAAAAAAGATTAAATTTCAGCAAAAAAAAAATGGAAGAATTACATTTCTAGGTTAACATATTAATTTTAAATGAAAAAAAGAATTTCCAGGAAAATATTTTAATTTTGAATCAGAAGATCAACCCCCAAACAAATAAATTTTTAACAAAGTGGTTCAAGTTTTACCCAAGTGATTGAATTTTCAATCTAAGAAATATCAATTTTTAGCCAAAAATAGTCACGTTTTTAGTTCAAAAATTGTTTTTCAACCAAAGACAAGCATTTTCAACTAAAAAGATGAATTTTCTACCGAAAGAGATGAAGTTTCAAACCAAGACTACAGATTTTCAACAAAATATATGAATTTTCTAACAAATAGTTATATTTTAAATGAAAAAGATAAATTTTTAAGAAATGAGGATATTTCAGTGAAGAAAAAACAAAAAGTTTATCCAAATTGTTTAACTTTTAAGCCAAAGGATGAATTTTCTGTAAAAAATTCGAATTTTCAACCTGAAAATATGAATCTAAACCAAGGAGTAAATTTTCAACCAAACAGTTTCATTTTTCCCGGAAAAAGAGGACTTTTGATACAAGAAGATTAGTTTTCTAGCAATAAAGACGAATTTTGAACCAAAAAAGATCAATTTTGAACCAAAAAAGATCAATTTTGAATCAAAATTGAAAAAGCAACAATTTCAGTTGAAAAACGTAGTTTTAAACCCTAAAAATTAGTTTTCAGCATACCAATTAAACTTTCAAACAAAGAAATACATTTTTACTCAAATTAAAAATTTTCAACTGGAATAGTTAAATTTACAGTTAAAAAAAATTATTTTTCAAATAAAATAATGAACCTTTAACAGAAACACGATTTTGTCACAAAATGGCTGAATTTTCAACCACGTACTTGAATTTTCAACCAAAAAGGATTAATTCTCAAAGAATGTAATAATTGATATTTCAGCCCAAAAAGATTTAAAAAATTAATAAAAAAAGTTGAATTCCACAAAAGAAGCAATTTTCCGAAAAATGTTTGAATTTCAAAAAAAAATGAACTTTTTTTTGAAAATTCAACTATTTTGTAGAAAATTGGTCTTTTTGGATTAAAAATTTATCTTTTTTGGTAGAAATTCAATCTTTTTGGTGAAAAATAAAACTATTTTTTTGAAAATTCGTAATTTTTTAGACCCACCATGGGTACCCCGTATGCGTACAGTCTCGCCGTGTCAGCGGCTGACCAATTAAAAAGAGGCCCGAAGAGCGGGAAGCCCAAGTTGGTTTGAATGGAGTATTTCAGCATGACGTCATGGGAATCCAAACATATGCGGATGGATAATTTTGGAGAAAATATTCTAAACATAGAAGTAAGTCATAAATGTACGATTAGTAATATTTGTCAAATGTTGAATGTATTTCCTCAGTCATGTTCCATTCTTTTGTCGATTAACGACCTTTCAGCGTCACAAAATGAATTTAAATATCAAAAATTTGAGGTTAGTATATCAGGTCGATTTGTTTAGAGTCAGGTACTCTAGCCTCAAATTTCGTATGCATTCCCATGTCAAGATATACCAAATATGCTAACCTTCCCGACATTTCCACCTATACTATCATTATCGTGACGTCATGCTATAATAATCAATATTGCGCGAAATATTCGACTCGTTTTTTGATTCTATTATATTGATTTTTATTTGGCCAATTGAAGTATTCCAAGAAAGTGTTATATTTTTTACACTATTCGATTGCCTTTTCCATCGTTCTCCACGTTTTTAACCGGTTCGTACGTCATCAAAAACACTTGAAAAACACTGGCATGCATGATGCGCAAATGCGAGAACGCACACATGCTTACAGCGCGCGCATCGCTACAAGGTAAGGGCAGCCAGTGAACGCCGCCGGACAAAATCACTCCACGACTTACGGCAGAGGTGGGGGCCCCTCCAGCCTTGAAATACCTGAATGTTTACCTTCCGCGGCCCTTGAAATAGGCAAGAGTTCTCGATATTCGGGTTGAAAATTCAACTGTTTTGTAGACAAATGGTCTTTTCGGTTTAAATTATGTCTTTTTTATTATTTAAATTTGTCGTTTGCTTCCTCATAGAGGAAGCTTTGTGATGGTGATGAAATTTGGAGGGCTTATTTTCACCACTAATATCTTGAAACTGACCACAGGATTTCTAAACATATTTATTGCATTTCTTTAGCACTCAACAATATTTTAAAAATTGCTTTTTAAAGTAAAATTTTTTTTTCATTAACATAATTCAAAGTTGATTCAAGAATATAAAAGATTCCTTGGTTCGAGACGAATCAATTGACATATAATATTAATACATTTTATTAAAGAGGAAGGAAGTAGTAACAATCTTGTCATCTGCAAAAGCTAACCCACGTACTTTCACTGTTTCGAGATCTACACCTTCTTCGATTACAGTAAAAAATTCATCTCTTTGTTTAGGAATAACAAACAACAAAAAACAATAATTGAAAAGATTCCGACGAACCGTTGCCGATTTTTTGATTAGCATTTCCAGAATATGATTTTCTGAAAAATTATTCTGTTGCCTCTGCGTTTTAAAAAGAAAGAAATTAGACCCCTCTTTAACAGCTTGTTGGTTGCGACACCTCGTAATCGCCATTAAATGGGTCCTCCTTAGGTGCCCTAAATTGTTCTCGAATTTTGAGAGGATCGTCTGGAATGCCAATTAGTCGGGTCTGTATACTAAAACGTATAAGGATTACAATTCGAAGAATCATCGATCAAGCTCACGTGACCATTAGCACTACACAGAGTGAAGCGACACTCCCTTTACTTTGCAAAAGCGTAATTGCTTCGACTTTATGCACCCGACCCCAAAAGTCGGGCCCTTTAATCGGCGTCAATCATATCCAACGATCTGACGCTTTTACTGCCACGTAAAATTTTCTTTTTACCCCCGAGCACCTTAATTATTTTGGGATAGGGAGGCAGATTTCTTAGTCAGATAACGATACCTTTTATGCCCGCGTCCTCGATTCCGTGTGCATAAACCTGATTTTGATTTTTAAATTGATACTGATAATTATATTGATATTATCCACACTTTAGAGAAAATGTTATCATATATAACTGTTCAGTAAACTTCAGAATCCAAGTGTTATCATTATCCAAAAATAATTTTTTGTTCTATGAACTATTGTGCGTTTCAAAATTTAAACAGGACGTCTCCTCATATCCTGGAAAAAAATCACTGACAATCCCAGGTTTTTTTTAGGTACCTCAAGGTTTTTCCAGGCATAATTTTCCATAGTTTGTTTCATAGTTCAATTTTCAACCAAATAGTTAAATTTTTGACTAAAAAATAATGGTTTTCGACTAAAAATAGAAAACTTAGATTTTCAGTTGAAAAAAATAACTTTCCACAAAAAAAGTCTTCAACCAAAGTGATGAATTTTCAACTAAAATGATGAATCTTCTACTGGAATAGATGAATTATAAACCAAAAAGATGAATTTTTAACAAAAAAGTTAAAATGTCAACCAAGTAGATTTAGTTTTAACCAGCAAGACAAATTTTCAAACATGAAGATAAATTTTTTTTCAACAAATACGATTTTTCAACAAACTACATAAATTATGAACGAAAGAGTCGCATTTTGAATAAAGAAGATAAATTGTCACCCAAAAATTGAATAGTTAAATTCTCAGTTAAAAAAATAATGTTCAACCAAAGAGATGAATTTTTACCAAAAATGATGGAATATTCAACTGGAATAGTTAGTCAAATTTTCAGTTAAAAATAATAATATTCAAATACAAAAAAACGAATTCAAATAAAATAGTTACATTTTCAAACAAAGTAATGGATCTCTAACTGGAATAGTTGAATTTTAAAACAAAAAGATACATTTTCAACAAAAATAATATAAATAATAAATCTTGAACAAGAATAATTTAATTTTATAACCAAAAAATTTTTGTTAACAGGGAAAGACCCATTTTTGTTACATTTTCTACCAAATTGTTGATTTTCCAAGACAAAAAGGAGAATTATGAATACAAAACAGTTCAATTTTTAACCCGAAAATATTAAGTTTTAACAAAAAAGTTAATTTTCAACCAAATAGTTATATTTTCAGTTAAAAACATGAATTTTCGCCCAAAAGGGAAGTTTCAACAAAGAAGTTCTATTTTCATCCTAAAAGATGAAATTTTTACTAAAATTATGAATCTTCAATTCAAGTTTTCGACCAAATAGTTTAATTTTTAACAAAACAGCTGAGTTTTTAACTGAGAAAATCAGTTTTTTTTACCATAAATGGAATGGTCAAATTTTGGGTTGAATAATTAATCTTCAAACAAAAAGAATTTAAACCAAAGCGATGGATTTTCAACTGAAAAATGATGAATCTTCAACTGGAATATATTAATTTTAAACCAAAAATCAAATGATGATTATTTAACAGAAAGACTTGCATTTTTAATCAAAAAGATAAATTTTCAAACGAGAATAATTTTCTACCAAAAAAGCCGACTTTTTTAACAAAATAAGTGAATTTTTAAAGGACAAGTTTAATTTTAACTAAAAAAGATAAATTGTCAGCCAAAAAGATGAATTTTCAATTAAAATGATGAAATGGAAAAAAAGGGTTTAACAAAAGCATTAAACTTTCAACTAAGCAGATTTATTTTTACTCAAAAAGACGAATTTCAGCAAAAAAACTCAATTTTTCTATTTCTATTTCTAAATAGTCAAATTTTCAGTTAAAAACTTTATTTTTCCCCCAAAAAGGAAAGGTTCAACGAAGATATTCAATTTTCAAAAAAAAAAAGAGGAATTTTCTACTAAATTATTAATTTTATATCAAAATGATGAATCTCTATCCAAAAAAATTAATTTTCAAGAAATAAGAAATAATATGAAATAAATTTTTATTTGAAAAAATTAATATTCAAAAAAGAAGGAATTTTCTTTAACCAGTTGAATTTTGAACCAAAGAAATGATTTTTCTAGTAAAATCATAAATCTCCAAACAAACAAAAAATTTTGTAAAGAAAGTAGATCACCTTTTAACCAAGGAATTAAACTTTCAAACAAATTAGTTGAATTTTTAGAGTAGAAAAGATCATTTTTCAACAAAAAAACGGAATAGTACAATTTTCATTGAAAAAAAAGAATTTTTTATTTGGAAAAGTAAATTTAAAAAAAAATCGAATTTTCAATACGAAAATATGAATATTTAACAAAAAAATATAATTTTCGACTACTTGTTTTAATTTTCAGGGCAAAAGGACGAATGACAACTGACTTCAACTCCAAAATATTAGTTTTCAACAAAAAAGTGAATTTCCCAACAGTTTAATTTTTGACTAATATTATGAATCTTCAACCAAAAAAATCATTTTTAATAAAGTAATTCAACTTTGTACAAAAAAGTTGAATTTACAACCCAAAGATTAATTTTCTACTAAAATGACGAATTTTCAACCAACTAGTTAAATTTCTAGTCCAAAAAGGATTACTATTTAACCAAAAATGAAACAGTTAATTTCATAAGAAAATTAATTCAAAAAAGCAAATTTTTGACAAAGCAGTCGAATGTTTAATACGAAAATATGAATGTTAAAAAAAAAGTAATTTTCGACCAAATATTTTTTTTTATGTAAAAGGACGAGTTTCCTACACAACAGTTAAATTTTTAACTTAAAAGTATGAGTTTTCAACAAAAATGTAAATTTTCAACCAAAAAGTTAAATTCTTAATTAACATTATGAATTAACAACCGAAAAAGACGAATTTTCAACAAAATGCACAAAATTTTAAACCGAATAGTTGAATTTTCAAGGCAAAAAAGACAAATTTATTACAAAACAGTTGAACTCTCAATTTGAAAATATGAGTTTTCAACAAAAAATTGGATTTTCAATCAAAAAGTTGTATTTGTAAACTAAAAAGATCAATTTTTTATCGAAAATGGAATAATTAAATTTTTATTCAAAAAATTTAATTTTCAATAAAGAAAGAAATTCTTCACAGTTGAATTTTCAATCAAAGAGATAAATTTTCTAGTAAAATTATGAATCTTAAAAAAAAAAATTCTTAAGAAAGTCAACTTTTAACCAAGGAGTTGAATTTTCAACCTAAAAAGTTGAATTTCCAATAAAAAAACAATAAAATTAATTTTTTTAAATAAAAATTTGTTAATATAGACGACCAAATAGTTGAATTTATAGAATGAAAAAGACCACTTTTTAACATAAAACGGAATAGTAAAATTTTCATTGAAAAAATATATTTTTCAATTTGGAAAAGTGAATTTTTCACCAAACAGTCGAATTTTCAACACGAAAATATGAATATTCAAGAACAAAATTTAATTTTCGACCAAATTTTTTTAATTTTCAAATTAACAGGACGAATTTTCTACACAACAGATGACTATTCAACTCAAAAATATTATTTTTCAACAAAAAAGTGAATTTTCAAATAGTTTGATTTTTAAATAAAATGAATCTTAACAAAAAAATGAATTTTTAATTAAGTAGTTTAACTTTATACCAAAACGTTGAATTGTTAGTCGAAAAAGGATCACTTCTTAACAAAAATGAATCAGTTAAATTTTCATAAAAAATAATTTAGGAAAGCAAATTTTCCACAAAACAGTCGAATGTTTAACATGAAATTATGAATATTGAAAAAAGCAATTTCCAACCAAGTAGTTTAATTTGTAAACTGAAACGATCAATTTTTTAAATCAAAAATGGAATGGTTAAATTTTTATTTGAAAAATTTAATTATTAATGAAAAAGAAATTTTCTACAGTTGAATTTTCAACCAAAGAGATGAATTTTCTAATAAAATTATAAATCGTCAATCAAAAAAAAAATAATTTTTAAGAGAGTAGTTCAACTTTTAACCAAGGAATTGAATTTTCAACCTACAAATATGAATTTCCAATACAAAATATTAAAATTAATTTTATTTTAAATGAAAATTTGTTAATGTAGACATTGTTGACAACCAAATAGTTGAGTTTCTAGACTAAAAAAGATCACTTTTCAACCAAAAACGGAATGGTAAAATTTTCATTGAAAAAAAATAATTTTCGATTTTGTAAAAGTGAATTTTTTTATAAAAGGGTCGAATTTTCAACACGAAAATATGAATATTAAACCAAAAAAAAATAATTTTTGACCAAATATTTTAATTTTCAAAGCAAAAGGATGGATGTTCTAAACAACAGATGACTTTTCAACTCGAAAATATTAGTTTTCAACAAAAAAGTGAATTTTCAAACAGTTTAATTTTTAACTCATATTATGAATCCTCAACAAAGAAAAACTATTTTTTAATAAAGTACTTCCAATTTATAACAAAAAGTCAATTTCCAACCTTTCCAAACCAAAGATTAATTTTCTACAAAAAAAAGAAGAATTTTTAACTAAATAGTTTGAAAAAAACAGTCGAATGTTCGACTCGAAAATATTAGTTTTCAACAAAAATGTAAATTTCCAACCAAAAAGTTTAATTTTTAATTAACATTATGAATTATCAACCAAAAAAGACGAATTTTCAACAACATTTTAAACCAAATAGTTGAATTTTCTACCCAATTGTTGAATTTTCAAAGCAAAAAAGCCATATTTATTACAAAACAGTTGAACTCTCAATTTGAAAATATGAGTTTTCAATGAGAAAGTGAATTTTCAATCAAATAGTTGAATTTGTAAACCAAGAAGATCAATTTTTTATTAAAATGAAATAGTTAAATTTTTATTTCAAAAATTTAATTTTCAATAAAAAAAGAAATGTTCTACAGTTGAATTTTCAACCAGAGAGATACATTTTCTAGTAAAATTATAAATCTTCAACAACAACAAAATTATTCTTAAGAAAGTCAACTTTTGACCAAGGACTAGAATTTTCAACCTAAAAAGTTGAATATCCAATAACAAATAATCAAATTAATTTTTTTAAATAAAAATTGGTTAATATAGACAACCAAATACCTAATTGAATTTCTAGACTAAAAAAGATCACTTTTCAACAAAACACGGAATGGTACAATTTTCATGGAAGAAAAATAATTTTCGATTTGGAAAAGTGAATTTTTTATAAAACGGTCGAATTTTCAACATGAAAATATGAATATTAAACAAAAAAAATTAATTTTCAAAGCGAAAGGACGAATGTTATACACAACAGATGACTTTTCAGCTCGAAAATATTAGTTTTCAACTAAAAAGTGAATTTTCAAACAGTTTAGTTTTTCACTAATATTATGAATCTTCAATAAAAAAAATGAATTTTTAATAAAGCAGTTTAACTTCACCAAAAACTTTAGTTTTTAGTCAAAAAAGGATCACATTTTGACCAAAACTGAAACAGTTAAATTTGCATAAAAAAATTAATTTAGAAGAGCAAATTTTTGACAAAACAGTCGAATATTTAACACGAAAATATGAATATTTGAAAAATGTCATTTTCAACCAAATAGTTTCATTTTCAAAGTAAAAAGACGAATTTTGTAGACAACTGTTGAATTTCCAACTCAAAGATATGAGTTTTCAACAGAAATAAAAAATTTTTAACCGGAATGTTTAATTTGAACTAACATTATGAATTTTCAACCCAAAATGTTGAATTTTCAATGGAAAATAATAAAATTATTTTTTTTTTTAAATAAAAATTTGTTGAAATAGACAAACAAATAGTTGAATTTTTAGACTAAAAAAGAGCACTTTTTAACCAAAAACGGAAAAGTTAAATTTTAAAAAAAAAAAAAAATTTTAATTGGAAAAGTGAATTTTTTACAAAACAGTCGAATTTTCAACACGAAAATATGAATATTCAACAAAAAATTTAATTTTGGACCATATATTTTAATTTTCAAAGCAAAAAGGACGAATATTCTACACCACAGATGACTTCGACTCAAAAATATTAGTTTTCAACAAAAAAGCGAATTTTCAACTAATAAATAATATGAGTCTTCAAGCAAAAAACAGGAAATTCAGGAAAGCAAATTTTTGTCAAAGCAGTCGAATGTTTTACACGAAAATATGAATATTCAGAAAAGTAATTTTCAACAAAAATATTTTTTTTTTTTTGAGTGAACAGATGAGTTTTCTACACAACAGTTGAATTTTTAACTGAAAAATATTATTTTTCAACAAAAATGAAAATTTTCAACCAAACAGTTTGATTTTTAACTAACATTATGAATTTTCAACCTAAAAAGATGAATTCTCAACAAAAATTGTACCCCATGTAAGACAGCAATGAAAAATCGCTGAAAAGCGCTTTTAAATCATTGGGGAGCCTGTTTCCCACAGCCTTTCACATACATGTGGGTACATTTTCCTGTTCATATAAATCAGTAAAAAGTTTTGATTAATTTTCAGCTAGGGCCAAAACATCCGATCCTTAAATAGTGAAGCTAGTCCCTCTCCTTAATGCACACATTGCAAGTTGAAAAAAATGAATATTGACGATGTTTGAAAGAAGTGAACTGACGCCACTGATATGAAATATTGAAATGCTACATAAAGCTCCGACGATTAATTGTGGGGTGCGTTTGTTTGAGCGCAGCCACTCGAGAGTGATTCTTGCATGTCTGCCGAATTGATTCAATGAATGGGCTGCTTCCGTCGTACACAACTTGCTCGTGTGAACCTTCTAACGTACTCAAAGTGAGATGTGAATGGCCCCATGAACGAATGGCGTCGAACGAGTTCATTCGCGAAAAGGGGCACCTGTTTGAAATAAATAAAAAAAAAATAAAAATGAAAAAAATAAAAAAAAAGTGGTAAAGAAGGTCGTTGGAGGCCGCGAATCCAGGATGATTGACTGTCACGTGGCATACCGTCACGTGCATACAGTATACACCACGGAATACTTATTACCGATCTTTAAATAGTAGCAGAATTGAAAAGTTAAATTTATTTAAAAAAAAAAAAATTTTTGAGTCACGAAAGGCAATTACAGATTTTTAATTAAAAACATGTTTTAAAAATACCATGAACGGGGCAAGGCGGCACATATGTGGGTAAAGCGGTACACCCTTGGCCATCTGAAACGCGATATTGTTTCGACTAGGTTTGCAAATTGAATTTTTACTATTATTAATTAGGGGGCATCCTTAAAATACGTTACCAATTTTGAAATATTTTGGACCCCCCCCCTCCCCTATTTTCAACAAAAATAATTCAATTTTTAACTTAAAATGTAAGCTTTCAATCAAAAATGGAATGGTTACATTTTTAGTTTATAAAATCAATTTTCAACAAAAAAAAGCAATTTTCAACAAAAAAAACAACGAATTTTCAACCGGTTGAATTCAACTATACAGCAAGAATTTTTAATAAAATAGTTGAATCTACAGCCAAACAGATGAAATTTCAAACAATAAGATTAATTTTCCACCGAAAAATAAGAATTTTCAACAAACTACATAAGTTTTCCACAAAACAGTTGAATTTTCAAACTAACATCAAACAGTAGCATTTTTTACAACATAGTTGAATTTTCAACCAAATATTTGAATTTTCAACTAAAAAAGATAAGTTTTCAACTAAAAATGGAATAGCTAGATTTTTAGTTTAAAAATTAATTTTCAACAAAAAGAAACAATTTTTATATCAGTTAAAATGAATCGAAAAAGGCGAATTTTTAACAAAATAGTTGAATTCATATCGAAAAAGATGCATTTTCAAAAAAGAAGATTAATTTTTTAGCAAAAAAAAAAACGAATTTTCAACAAGTTACCCGAATTTTCCACAAATCAGTTGAATTTTCACCTGATATTAGAAATTTTCGACAAGAAAGTACAATTTTCTCGTAAAATAGTTAAATTTCCAAATATGAAAGATAAGCTTTCAACCAAAAAAGCTAAGATTTCAACCAAAAAAGGAATATTTACATTTTCTGTATAAGACATTAATTTTGAACAAAAAAAAATATCTGCAAGTAGTTAATTTTTTACAAAGATAGTTTAATTTTCCGCAGAACAGTTGAATTTCCAACAAAAAAATTAAATTTCTACCAAGTACATAATTAATTTTTCAAATAGTTTGATTTTTAACCAAACAGTTGAATTTTCTCCTAAAATAGTTGAATTTTCAAATATGAAAGATAAGTTTTTAACCAAAAAAGCTAAGATTTCAATTAAAGATGACATGGTTACATGTTTAGTTTGAAAATAAATTTCCAACAAAAAAAAACAACAAATTTTCAACCCGTTGAATTCAACTAAACAGCAAGATTTTTAAATAAAATAGTTGAATCTACAGCCAAAAAGATGAATTTTCAAACAAAAATATTAATTTTCCACCAAAAAAGACGAATTTTCAGCAAAATACATAAATTTTCCACAAAACAGTTGAATTTTAAAACTAACACCAAATAGTTGCATTTTCTACAACATAGTTGAATTTTCAACCCAATATTTGAATTTTCAACTAAACAAGATAAGTTGTCAACTAAAAATGGAACAGTTACATTTTTAGTTAAAAAAGTTAATTTTCAACAAGAAGAAACGATTTCTCTATCAGTTAAAATAAACCGAAAAAGGCGAATTTTTAACAAAATAGTTGAATCCACATCCAAAAAGATGTATTTTCAAAAAAGAACATTAATTATTCAACCAAAAAAAAAAAAAAAAAAACAACGAATTTTCAACAAAATACCTGAATTTTCCACAAAACAAATGAATTTTCACCTGACATTAGGAATTTTCAATAAAAAAGTGAAATTTCTACCAAGTAGTTAATTTTTCAAATAAATAATTTTATTTTTAACCAAGCAATGAAATTTTTTCCTAAAATAGTAAAATTTTCAAAAATGAGAGATAAGGTTTGAACCAGAAAAGCTAAGATTTCAACTAAAAATGGAATAGTTACATTTTCAGTTTCAAAAATTAATTTTTCAAAACAAAGGAAATTTTTCTAACAAGTAGTTAATTTTTCACATAAATAGTTTAATTTCCCACAAAACAGTTGAATTTTCTACCCGTCACTAAGAATTTTCAACCACAGAACGTATTTTCTAAAAAAAAAAACAATTGAATTGAAAAAAAAGTTTCATTTCAACTATATTGTTTAATTTTCTACTATATTGTTGAATTTTCAAACCAAAAAGACGAATTTTCTACGAAGCAGTCAAATTTCAAAATAGATGAATTTAACTAAAGAATACGAATATAAATTTTTTAACAATAATATAATATTTTCGTGTTGAAGATTCCACTTTTTAGTAAAAAATGTACTTTTCTGAATTGGAAATTTTTTTCAGGGAAAACTTAACTATCCCATTTTGGGTTAAAAAGTAATATTTTTTAGATTAAAAATTCAATTATTTGCTTGAAAACTCACATTTTTTGGCAAAAAAAACAACAAATTTTTAGTTGGAAATTCAACTATTTGTTTAAAAATTAATGCATTTTGTTGCAAATTTTCCATTTTTGGTAGAAAATCAATATTTTGGTTAAAAATGCAACTGTTTGGTTGAAAATTAAACTACTTTCATTAAGGATTCGAATATTTTGTTCAAAATTTGTATTATTTGGTTAAATTAAATTGTATTTTATTTGAAATTAAAATTTCTTTTGCTTAAAATATCAACTATTATATTTTTTATTGAAAATTCATATTTTTAGGTTGAAAATGAAACAGTTTTGTAGAAGATTCTTTTTTTTATTGAAAATTAATTTTTGCAAATGAAAATTTAACTATTCCATTTTTGGTTAAGAATTTATTTTTTTAGTTTAGAATTTCAACCGTTTGGTTGAAATTTCACTTTTTTGTTGAAACTCATATTTTCGAGTTCAGAATTCAACTGTTTTGTATAAAGTTCGTCTTTTTGCTTTGAAAATTACTGCTTTGTTAAAAATTATTTTTTTTTTGTGAAAGGTTCATCTCATTGGTTGAAAATTTTAATACTTCGTTGAATGTTCGTATTTTTTTTGGATTAAAATTAATTTTTTCTTATGAAAATATGATCTTTTTTAGTGGGAAAAACGTCTTTTTGTTTATGTGATACTGTATGTGATTTTTAAATTCCATCGTTTTAGGTTGAAATATCAGCTATTACATTTTTTATCAAAGTTCATCTTTTTTATTAGGGTAGAAAGAAAAAAAATTTTTATATAAAATCTTTTAATTTTAAATATTTCTATTTGAAGTCATTGTTAATAAGGGGCCGTTCAAGTAATACGTAAGAATAATTTTTCCTATTCTTGACCTCCCCC
>CAKNXH010000633.1:26973-38568 GCA_932178445.1 Andricus quercusramuli | reverse complement strand
ATAACAATAATCATCTATTGAGACCCCCCCCCTTCCTTTTAAAATGGTTTTTTTTATACTTGAATAGCCCCTAAATAGTTCAACTTGAAAATTCTTTTTTTAATTAAAGATTCATAATTTCAGTTGAAAATTCGTCTCTCTACTTGAAAATTATTCTTTTTGGTTATAAATGTATCTATTTCGTTCAAAATGAAATATTTTACTCAAAATGTTAGGAATTTAAAGCCTTTCAATTTAAAATTAATATCAGTACCCTCATTCATTTTATCTAAACGAATTTATACCCTTATTACCGTGAAAAAATTCCGTATTTCTTCCCTCTCAACAATTTCCTTCGAAACTAGAAGATTAGCAAATAAATCAAAAAGAATATCTTTCAAAGATTGTTTTACTAATTCCATGAATTTCTGTTCATGATTTCTGAAAATGAATTGAAACGCGTTAAAAAGGGGAAAATTGGGGTTAAAAATCTCGATTTTTTGTGATTCAGGAACTTTTTTTAATTTAAGGCCATGTGATGAGTGGGTCACGTGACCAGATTCCTACCTTACCGGCACTTTTTTATTTCCTAACTCATTTTCACACGAAGCACCAAATTTGGAAATTTGGGACACTAAATGAGAAGCACTAAAAAAGGTGAGGCTCGTCCTGAATTTTTATAGTTATGAACAAAGTTTTTTTTTTGTAAATAATTTTTGTTGTGCTTTTTTCATGATTATTGAAATTTAGTACCAGATCCACCTTTCTTAGTTCTTCTTATTTATTATCCCAAATTTTCAACTCGATATGGCTATTCGTGTGAAAATAAGTTAGGAAATAATAAAAAGTGTCGGTATGGTAGGAATCCGGTCACGTGACCCACGCATCACATGGCCTTCAGGGAGAAAAAGGGGGATCAGGTGGAAAAGGGGATGAGATGTGATTCGCGTAAATGGTTTCTGCGACCCCTTTCAGTAATTGGTAATGGTCCAGAAAATTATTATTTATTTAATTATTTACTTTCTAGGTTTCAACTACCCGCCATAAGAAAATAAATAAATAAAAATATTAAAATGCGTAATGACAAACAGGTCTGCTCTTCTACGCTTCAAACTCGTTTTAAAATAATTTAATAACAAACTTTGTTTAAATGTTTCATATTTCATAAAATTCGCCTAGAAAATAACGAACCAGTTTTGAGCCTGCTTCCATATAACGTACGAGAGCACAAAAAAATAAAATCGACTTTTAAATTATAAAATCTGAATAATAGTGAAAATCAGGCTCATTATATTAAATAGCCAGTAATGAGAACCAGCATTCCAGAACTTATTTACTTCCTTGTAGAAAGAATAAGCATAGACTTGCCGCTTTAAATAATTAAAAGCTGAACACATAATTTTCCACCCCATAACAGTCTTTCAGGATGACTTCTGTTTTTCAGACATACATTTTATGTCGTATATATGTATAAAAAAATAAAAATAAAACGACCACACAAAGTACCTTGTTACAGCCGATGCAACGCCAATGGCGCCAATTTCAAAAACGTGCAGAGCACGAGAAAAAAAGTTTAATGAATGAAAAGCGGGAAGACGATCCTGTTCCATTTACTGCGAAGGCTCATCTCGTTATGAAAAGACTTCCTTAAGGCCAAATTGCATTTCTGATAAATTATTTATCTGATTATGCGAACCGATTACTATTTAGTCTCGCGTGCAACTTTGCTCGACACGTAAATTTCGAATTATACTGAATCCACTCAGGATAAATGTAATTATCGTTTATTAACTCAATGGGAGAGTATTCGCACGCAATTTCCAAGTGTGATTTCCTGTTATCAAGTTTACAGATTAATTGCAGTGATTTGTAAATTAAAAAAATTGTAATTTTAAATAAAATTGAAGCCGATTGAGCAACTGAAATAAAAAAATCGGTTGAAAAAAATACACTCGAACCCCGATTTGGTAACCCCCGGTTTAGTAATTCCTAGAATTTCTTGGCCTCGCATTTTCTCAGCGCGCAGGGCGAGAGAAGGTTGCGACTCTCGCTTCGGAAGGGACGCAGTGCGCGAGTACTCAGTTGAGTTTACTGCGCAATATTATGCACTCCAAATGGAAACGGTTCAGGCGGCCCTGACTTCTTATATTTCGATTCTCCCGATTTAGTAACATGACTATTTGCAGGCAACTCCCGACACTGTTACTAAATCGGGGTCAGAGTGCAGTTCAACTTGAAACCAAGTATAGTATAATTTTCAACCAAGCAGTGTTGAATTTTCAACCAAAAAGATGAATCTTCAACCAAAAAGACGAATTTTCTACTACATCGACGACTTTTAAAAAAAAAAATTTACAAAATAGTTGATTTTACATTCAAAGACATGAATTTTTAATAAAATAGCAATAGTAATAAACTCCAACCAAAAATATAAATTTTGAACAAAATAGTTTATATACCAAAACAAGTATAGTTGAATTTTAAACTAAGAAGATTAAGTTTCTACTAAAAAAGGTGAATTTTCAACAAAATACATGATTATTCAATAAAGTGGTGATTTTCAACTCAAAATATAAATTTCAACCAATAATGGAAAAGCTAAATTTTCAGTTAAAAAAAATTAATTATAACCAAATAAGATACAACAATTTTAAATAAAATAGTCCATTTTTTTAACAACAGAGATTAATTGTCAACCTGAATGATGAATCTTCGAACAAAAAATAAAAATTTAGCGAATTAGATTTTCTGCTAAAAAGACGAATTTTCAACAAAATAGTTGACTTTTCAACTAAAAATTACAAATTTGCAACCGAAAGTGTAAGAGTTTAATTTTCATTTAAAAAGATAAATTTTGAACAAAAAATTTTTTTTAACAAAATAGTTAATTTTTCAATCAGAGCAGATGAATTTTTAAATGAAATGAATCTCCAACCAAAAAATGGATTTTTAACCAAAAAGACGAATTTTTAACAAAATACACACATTTATAATCAAATAGTTCCATTTTTAACCAAGAAGAATAATTTTCTAAAAAAAGAAGAGTTTTTAACAAAATACATGAATGTTCAAACTAAGTAGTTGAGTATTCAACTAAAAAATATAAATTTTCAACGAAAACTGAGAAGGTTAAATTATCAGTTATAAAGATTAATTTTAACCAAATAAAAAACGACATTTTTTAACAAAATAGACCATTTTTTCACCAAAGAAATGAATTTTGAACTGAAATGGTGAATCATAAACAAAAAAATTTGTTTACAAAGTTGTTCAACTTGTTCAACCGAAAAAATTAATTTTCTACTTTACAAAAAGAATTTGTAATAACAAATACATGAATTTTCAACCAAATAGATGAGTTTTCAACAAAAAAGATAAATTTTCAACAAAGAGTGGAATAAAATTAAATTTTCCATCGAAATGGCGAATCTTCAATCAAGAAAATGAAATTTCAATAAAAGAATACAGGTATTTACAAAAAAGAGGGATTTGCAGCCAAGCAGATTAATTTTTTACTAAACAAATGTTAACAAAATACATAAATTTTCAACCACATAGTTGAATTTTTCTGTAAAAACACCAGTTAAATTT
Organism: Andricus quercusramuli; assembly: GCA_932178445.1. NCBI lineage: Eukaryota > Metazoa > Arthropoda > Insecta > Hymenoptera > Cynipidae > Andricus > Andricus quercusramuli. The sequence continues at coordinate 34,998 of CAKNXH010000633.1, read as the reverse complement.
TTAATTGAAAAGATTATATTTGACAAAAAAAAAGTAACAAACAAAACAATTTCCAACAAAATACTTGAAATTTCAAACAAAAACATCATTTTTCAACCATGAAGATGACTTTTCAACAAAAAACGTGAATTTTTGAGCAAAAATGATCAATTTTCAATTGAAATGATGAATTTTCAACAAATACAAATTTTTTTTTTTAAAGTAGTTCAACTTTATACCATGTATAGTTGAATCTTCAACCAACAAGACAAATTTGAAATAATTAATTTAAAAAAAAAAAAAAAAAAAAACAATTTTCGACAAAATAGTTAATATTTTCAACTAAAATGATAAATCTTCTACCAAAAAATAAATTATTAACAAATTTTCAACTTTCACAAAGAAGATACTTTTAACCCAAAAGGACGAATTTTTTTATTTGAAAGTAAGAATGTACAACAAAACAGTTAAATTTTCAAAAAAAAAATCACTTTAACAAAATAGTTCAATTTTCAATAAAATACATAAATTTTCAACGAAATAGTAGAATTTTCAACGAAAAAGATGAATTTTCAACCAAAAAGTTGAATTTTCAACTGATAGAGATCAATTTCAATTAAAAGTGGAATAGATAAATTTTCACTCGAAAAAATTCATTTTGAACCATGAAAAAAACAATTTCCAAAAAAATAGTTGAATCTTCAATCAGAAAGACAAATTTTCTACCGAAAATATTAATTTTCTCCCAAAGGAAATGACTTTTCAACAAAATACATGAATTTTCAACCAAATTTTTAAACTAAAAAAGATCCATTTTCAACCAAAAGTGGAACAGTTAAATTTTCAGTTAGAAAGATTAATTTTGAACCACACAAAAACACTAATTTCAACAGAATAGTTGATTTTTCAACAAAAAAAATGAATTTTCCACAAAAATGGTTAATATTGAACCAAAAAATAAATTTTCAACAATGAAGATTAATTTATCGGTAGATATAAATTTTATGGGAGAGGGCAGTATGAAAATTGAAATCGTTATGGTATAGTCCAGTTTGATATCGTAACATTTTTAGATCATTTACATATTTCGGTTTGAAATTCGAATAATTTAAAGCCCCTTCAATTGTCCGCTGGAATACAGGGAACTGTTTGGCTACTCTTTCGATCACCGAAGTTAAGCAGCGCTTGGCTCTGTTATACTCGGATGGGAGTCGTCGTACTATACATTTTTTCTCACTATACGCTCATTTGATTATAGTTATTATTATTATTATCATTATTATTCAAAGAAAACTCCACACTAAGTAACAATAAAGTACAAATTTCTGAAATTCGAAAATTTGTACCATTTTTTATTAATCACTCTTCCACCACGTTGTTGTAGGAAACGAAAATTACAATAGAATACAACAATATACAAGTAAAAACAAAAACTACAAAATTCGTCAGAATAATAGACAAAAGTTGTACTATTCTATAATTTTTCTTGTAATTTATTGTACTCATTTGTAAATTTATGTAAAAATGGTTTTAGTTTTTGGTACTTTTTTGAGAAAATTTTTCCATCAGGGAATGAAGCAGAAAATTCAACTATTTGGTTCGAAATAAAAGTTTTGAATAAAAATTCCCATTTTTAGTTTAAAAATTCAATTACTTTATAGAAAATTAGTTTTTTGAGTCGAAAATTCCAGTATTTTGTTGGAAATTCCTCTTTTGTAGATAAAAAATTCGTGCTTTTCGATTGATAATAATTGATCTTTTTTGGTAGAAAAGTACATTTCTCGGTTGAAAATTAACTTTTCTATTGAAAGTGCATATTTTCAGATTTAGAAGTGTACAATTATATTTTTGGTTAAAAATGCATCTCTTTTGGTTACAATTTTTTATTATTTGTTTGAGGTTGTGATTATTTGGTGGAAAAAACAACAATATTGATAAATTCAAATCCAACTATTCAGTTGACAATTGAACTATTTGGTTGAAAATTCAACTATTTTGGTAGAAAATTATACTACTTCGGTTATGAATGAACTTTTTTGTTGAAAATTAATATTTTCGGGTTTATAATTGAATTGGTTTGTAAAATAATGATTTTTTTTTAAATAAAAATTCAAACATGTATTTTGATTGAAAATTCATCTGTTTTGTTAAGAATTCGTCTTTTTGGTTTGAAAATTGAACACTTTTGAGAAAGATTGATCCCTTCCTTAAAATTTTGACAATTTAGTAGAAAATTCATCTTTTTGTTTGAAAATTCAACTATTTTGTTGAAAATTCCAATTTTTGGGTTGAAAAATCCCATTTTTGGGTTGGAAAATGCCATTGCTTTGTAGAAAATTAATCCTTTGCGGTTGAAAATTTAACTACTTGGTTTAAAATTGAACAATTTCATTAGAAATTCGTCTTTCAACTTGAAAATCCAACTAGTTGGTTGAAAATTCAATCGGTTTGTGGAAAATTATTTTTGTTGTTCTTTGAAAATTCATCTTTTTTTGTTTGATGATTGAAAATATATATATTTAAATTCGACTTTTGCATGGAATTGAAATATTTTTTATTAACAATTAAAGTCTTCTTTGAATGGAATATGAACTATTTCATTTTTCGTTGAGAATTTATTGTTTTAGTTGATAATTCAACTACTTGCTTGAGAGCTGAACTAACTAAATAAAAATAAATTAATTTTTTATTGAAAATTCGTCATTTATTGTTGAAAATTCATCTCTTTGGTTGAAAATTGAAGCATTTTGTTGAAAATTCTTTTGTTTTTTGTTTGAAAATTTATTTTTATTTTAATGAATATTTAACTTCTCCATTTGAGGTTAAAAACTGAGTTCTAAAGTCTACAATTATATTTTTGGTTCAAATGCATCACTTGGGTTATAATTTTTCATTGTTTGTTCGAAAATGTGATTATTCGGTCATCCTTTTGGTTAAAAATTTTGTTGAAAATTCATATTTTCGGTTTAAAAATTGAATTGTTTTGCAATTTTTTTTCTTTAAGTAAGTATTTAACTATTTGATTTTAAATTCAACTACTCTGTTGAAAATTAATCTATTTTGTATAAAATTCGTCTATTTGCTTAAAAATTTATCAATTTAGTAGAAACATCATCTATTCGGTTGAAAATTGACTTTTTTCGATCATAATTCCCATTTTCTGGTTGAAAATTCAATCGTTTTGCAGAAAATTCGTTTTTCATTATGAAAATTCGTCTTTTTTTGGTTAAAAGTTCAACTACTTGTTTGAAAATTGAATTGTTTTATAGAAGAATCATCTTTTTGTGATGAAAATTAATCTGCCCTGTGGAAATTCGTTATTTTGCTTAAAAATTTAACAATTTAGTGAAAAATTAAACTATTTGGTTCGAAACTGAATTTTTCGATGAAATATCCCATTTTTGTATGGAAAATTTAATTTTTTCGCAGAAAATTCGGTTTTAGGATGAAAATTCGTCTTTTTTGGTTAAAAAAAAATTCAACTATTTGGTTCAAAATGAACTTTTTCGTTGAAACTTCCTATTTTCGAGTTAAATATTTAATTATGTTGTGAAAGAAAAAATGTTTAATAAACATTCGACTAATTATTTGAAAAATAAATTGTTTGATAAAAAATTCGTCTTTTTGGGTTGAAAATTGATCTTTTTTTTTTTAGTTTCTTTTTTAGTAGAAAAGTACATTTCTCGGTTGAAAATTAACTTTTCTTAACTGAAAATGAATATTTTCAGATCTAGAAGTGTACAATTATATTTTTGGTCCAAAATGTAGCTCTTATGGTTAAAATTTTTTATTATTTGTTTAAGAATGTGATTATTTGGTTGAAAAAATAACAATTTTGTTAAAAACAAATTCAACTATTTTGGTAGAAAATTCTACTATTTGAATAAGAATGAACTTTTTTGTTGAAAATTCATATATTCGGGTTGATAATTAAATTTTTTTGTAGAATATTAGTTTTTTTTTAATAAAGATTCAAATATGTATTTTGACAACTACTTTGTTAAAAATTCGTCTTTTTAGGTTGCAAATTATTCTGTTTTGTAGAAAAATCGACTATTTGGTTCGAAAATAAATTTTTCGTTGAAAATTCACATTTTCAGGTTGAAAATTAAATTTTTTTGCAGAAAATTCGTTTTAATGATGAAAATTCCTCTTTTTTGGTTGGAAGTTCAGCTTCTTGTTTAAAAAATGAATTGCATTATAAAAAATTCATCTTTTTGAGATGAAAATTAATCTGCCCTGTGGAAATTCGTTATTTTGCTTAAAAACTTAACAATTTAGTAGAAAATTCAACTATTTGGTTCGAAACTGAATTTTTGGATGAAAATTCCCACTTTCGGATTGAAAATTTAATTTTTTTGTAGAAAATTCGGTTTTTAGGATGAAAATTAATCTTTTTTGGTTAAAAATTCAACTATTTGGTTAAAAATGAACTTTATTGTTGAAACTTCATATTTTCAAGTTAAATATTCAATTGTTTTGTGAAAAAAAAATGTTTAATAAGCATTCGACTAATTATTTGAAAATTTGATTATAAATTAACTTTTTCCGATCATAATTATCATTTTTAGGTTGAAAATTGAATTGTTTTGCAGAAAATTAGTTTTTTTAGAATGAAAATTCTTCTTTTTTGGTTAAAAGTTCAACTACTTGTTTGAAAATTGAATTTTTTAAATAAAAAATTCATATTTTTGTGATGAAAATTAATCTGCTTTGTGGAAAATGCGTTACTATGCTTAATAGTTTAACAATTTAGTAGATAATTGAAATATTTCGTTCGAAAATAAATTTTTCGATGAAAATTCTCATTTTCGGGTTGAAAAGTGAATTGTTTTGCAGAAAATTATTTTTTTTTTAATGAAAATTCCTCTTTTTTGGTTGAAAGTTCAACTACTAGATTGAAAATTGAATTCTTTTATCAACAAAATAATCTTCTTCGGATGAAAATTAATCTGCTCTGTGGAAAAGTAGCTATTTTTCTAAAATAATTAACAATTTAGTGGAAAATGCAACTATTTGGTTCGAAGCTAAATTTTTCGATGAAAATTTCAATTATTTGCAGAAAATTCGGTTTTAGAATGAAAATTCGTCTTTTATTGGTTGACAATTCAAATATTTGGTTGAAAATGAACTTTTTTGCTGGAACTTCATATTTTCGATTTATAAATTTAATTGTTTTGTAATTTTTTTTTAATAAGCATTCGACTACTTATTTTAAAATTGAATTGTTTCATAGAAAATTCGTCTTTTTGCTTAAAAATTTAGTAGGAAATAAAACTATTTTGTTAAAAGTGAACTTTTGTCAATAATTTCAATTTTCGGGTTAAAAATTCGTCTTTTTTGTTGAAAATTCAATTATTTGTTTCAAAATTGAACTGTTTTATAGAAAATTCGTCTTTTGACTTGAAAATTCAACTATTTCGTTGAAAATTCAAATATTCAGATTCAAAATTCAATCGTTTTAGGAAAAATAATCATTTTTTTATTTGAAAATCCATCTCTTTTTATTGATGATTCAACTATTTAGTTGAAAATTTATCTTTTGTTGTTGAATCGAATTGTTTTTAATTTAAAATTAAAATCTTCTTCAATTGAATTTTTTTAGTTGAAAACTCATCTCTGTGGTTCAAAATTGAACTATTTTGTTAAAAACTATCTCTTTTTGTTATAAAATTCATTTTTTCTTAACTGAAAATGTGATTATTTCATTTGTGGTTGAATATTGGTCTTTCTTAATTAAAAATGTATCTATTTTTTGAAAATTCAGTACGACGATGCAATAAGAAAATTTTTTCTTTTCTTCATATAAAAAATATTTTTAAAAAATACTTTTTTTTATACTTAATTAGAGTTCGGGGCTACTCTTTGGCTATAATTGAGCAAAACTCCACTTTTTATATGTTGCACGTGTGATCAGTTTGTACAGGTACCATTGCACGTGTGGACTCTATTACATGAGAAAATTGCTATCGCCATAAAAACAGGTTTTTGTCGATTTCTTTTATTATTTTTCCATATCGAGTCCAAGCACGCATGAGAGTACATATATGAAATTACGTACATATCCTATCTGAATTGCAGTTGCACTTAGGCTACGCGTGCGCGATCCACTGATGGATCGGTAAAAAAGAAAATTACAGGAGACTAGTCGCTCTGAGGGTTCTTCAAGTTTCTTGGAATATCAAAACTTTTTTTTTTTTTATTATTTTGCAATAGCAGCAGTATAGAATAAAAAATTTTCTCGAGCTCTTAATATTATGAAGAATCCGATGTATCGGAATCAAGTAACCATACTTGTCTCAAAAATGTAACCAAAAAGTAACAATAATGAAGCCAAAAAACAACCAAAAAGAAAGATTTTTTACCAACAAAGCCGAAGTTTCCACCAAAATTATGAATCTTCAACAAAAAAATTTATGTTCAAGAAAGTAGTTCAACTTTTAACAAAATGTTTGAATTTTTCTGAATAAAAAAGATGAATTGAAGGGTAGAAATGCAAAAGGAGTCAAGCGCCATTTTTCACTTTTTTCAGGAGAGACTAAAAACATGTTGTAAATTCAGCGGGACCATTTAAGAAAAAAATAAGAAAGTACTTTCGAGATACTTTCATGCTCTATCGAACTAAAAAAAGTTTGCTCACAAAAAGCTATCCGGTTTCGAGAAATTGAATGAAACAGGTCACGTTTCGAGGTTAGATTTTGGGTCCGTATCTACTTTTAACATCTCTCAACATTAATTGTGGAGCCAATTTGCAGTTTAAGAAAAAAACTAAAAATTTTAATTCTAGCTATTGAATGGACGAATTGATTTTGCATATTTCCAAAAAATGAGGAATTGGGTTTTAGTTTATCCAGTGCTAAACGGAAGGGACTCAATAGTAATGAAAAATAATTAGCCAGTGTCGAGAATAATGAAATTTGATTTTTTACTTTGTGGTTAGAAAAGCTTCTCTGACTGTGAACACAAGAACACAAATTTTGAAAAATGATGCCCCAAAAAAATCCTTTGGCAGGCATGTGTAATAGAATTTATCTGATTTTTTGAGTTAATAAACCCGATTTCGAAAATTTGGCGCTTGACTCCTTTTGCATTTCTACCCCTCAATTGTTAAAAAAAATGTAATAGTTGATAAAATAATCAAAAAAGATTTAAATTTAATATCAAAAACAGTAGAATTCGTGTTAAAAATACGATTTTTTGAACAAAGTAGGTTATTTTGCAACTAAATTGTTGAGTTTTCAAGCCAGGAAGACCAATTTTTATAAAACAGCTGAATATTCAACCAGTGAATATGGATTTAACATCAAACTTAATTTTTAACTTTAATTTAACGATTAAACTTGAATAATTTAATTTCAAGTTAAAAAAAATGTTCAACCAAAGAGATGGATTTTCAACTATAACTATAGAATTTGCAATTGGAATAAGTTGAATTTTCAGTTTAAAAAATTACTTTCCACAAAAAAACTAAATTTGAAAAAAATAGCTTTCAAAAAATAGTTACATTTTCAAACAAAGTGATGAATTTTCAAATAAAATTGTGAATATTTAACTGGAAAAGTTGAATTTTAAATCGGAAAAATGAACTTTTAAGTGAAATAATAAATCTTTAAATGGAATAATTGAATTTTTGACCAAGAAAATGAATTTTCAACCAAGAAGACTAATTTCTACCAGAAAAGACGAATTTTCAAGTAAAAAAGATAATTTTTTAACCAAAAATTAAATAATTAAATTTTTAGTCAAAAAATGATTGTTCAACCAAAGAGATAAATTTGTAACTAAAATTTTGGAATATTCGACTGGAATAATAGTTACATTTTCGGCTAAAAAAATAATCATTTTCAACCGAAAACCATCCAAAGAAAAAACAAGTTTCCAATGAAGCAGCTCATTTTTCAACCAAAGAAATTAATTTTTAATTAAAACGACTAATCACCAACAAACAAAAATTTGTAAAAAAAGAGTTTAACTTTTAACCAAGTAATTTTATTTCCAACTGAAAAGATGAATTTTCAACCGAAAAGAATAATTTTTAAACAAGAA
>CAKNXH010000633.1:7012-21434 GCA_932178445.1 Andricus quercusramuli | reverse complement strand
AAAAGCGATGAATTTTCAAAACATCTTTTGAGCTATCTCATATTTTTCATAAAATTTAGAAAAATCTTTCAAAATTAAATAAATTACCTAAGAATCTGGAATATTTTATTTTATATTTTGAAAAATCATTTGAAATACTTCCAGGAATTTTAAGAAATGTTTTTATTCTCTTACAACCTTTAAAAATTCTTCAAAAACTTCGTTTTTTCGAAATCTCACAAGATCATCATTAAGATTTAAATTATTTTTGAATCTTTTCAATACTTCTAAAACTTCTTAATAGCTTTTAAAATAACACACATTTTTCATAAAATTTCTTTAAATTCTGAATAGTGACGCATTCGAGACGATTTCGAGAAAATTCGAGATTTTCTGGAAACATGTTCAGGTGAACTCAAAACTTCATGGAGATCGAGAATCTCGAATAAAAAATTTCGAGTTCTCGAGTCAAGAATCTCGAGACTTTTTATTCGAGATTCTCGATCTCCATTAAGTTTTGAGTTCACCTGCACATTTTTCAAGAAAATTCTGAATTTTCTCGAAATCGTATCGAATGCGTCACTAATTCTGAAAAATTAAAAACGGTTTCTTAAAATTTTCCATTTTTTTGTGACATATTTGGATACATTCAAAACTGAAAATTAATTTTTTTAAATACAAATTTCTAAATAACTAATTTTATTTAATGATAAAATTTATTTTTGAATGTTTCTAACATTATTGATTAAATTGATTCAAAATAACTAGGCACACCAAAATAGTTGTCAGATATTAATAGGCATAACTATTATATTTGAATATTTTTTCTTCTAAAAGGTAACAGGTTTATAATTACAATAATTTAATTGAACAGAAAAGAAACATCATTAATATTGCTTTGCTCTAAGGTCAATTATTGGTTAGAGTTACAAAAACGGTAAATTTTAATAACAAGTGGCCACAGCATCTCTCTGAGATTTTTTAATAACAATAATTAATGTTCACGTACAGCTTTGTATTTAACAGTTGTTTCTCAGGCATCCATAATATTTTTCAAATGTACCCTTCTCTAACTCATACCTGGTTATCTCAATGGTCAGTGATTATCACCGGCATTTTATGCGCGTTTAACCATGAGGAATAACATTTTTTATTTTCCCATATCTAAGGGTTTATTATATTGTTTTTATTGTCCATGCATTCTGACGAGGAAAATTAAGGTTGGTTATCACTCCGCATAAAATAGGCTTACGCGAATTTTTAACTAAAATGGTTTTTTTTAAAACAAAATTGTTAAATTTTCAACAAAATAGTGGATTTTTTAACCAAGAAAATTAATTTTCTATCTAAAAAGACGAATGTATAAAAAAATACATTTTTCAACTGAAAAAGATACATTTTCAGCCAAATAGTTGAATCTTCTAATAAAAAATATCAATGTTTCACTGTGGAATTTTCTACAAATTAGATTAATTTTTAACCAAAAAAGACGAATTCTCAAGACAAATTTAATGCATAATTATTTTAGACCGAAACAAATTTTAATTTTAAATAACAGCCGAGTTGAAGTCAACCAAAAAGACGAATTTTCAACAAAACCTTTTAACTTTTCAAACAAAAAGGATACTTTTCAAGGAAATTATTTTTTTTTTTTTCGAAAAAAATGTTAACTGTCAACCGAATCCTTGAATTTTCTAACAAACTAGTTAATTTTTTAACACAAAAAGAAGAATTTTTAGCAAAACCGTTGAAATTTTAACAAAAAAAGGCTTTTTCACAAAATTGTTGAATTTTCTTCAAAGTAGAATATGTTTTAACCAAAGAATTTAATTTTCCTCCCACAAAAAATACAATTTTAACCGAGGAGATTAGTATTTCAAATAGTTGATTAATTTTTCACCAAATAATTGAATTTTTGGCCAAAAATATACATTTTCAACCGAGAAGATTAATTTTCTACCAAAGAAGACAAATTTGAAAATAATACATGAATTTTTAACCAAGCAGTTGAATTTTCAACTAAAAAGATGAATTTTCATTCTACAAAAATGAAGCACTTATATTTTGATTGTGAAAAAAATGGTTTCACAAAAATATCGAATATTCAGCAAAATAGTCCAATTTTTAATCAAGGAGATGAATTTTTAATTGAAATCAAGAATTTTCGACCGGAATAGTTAAGTCTACTATTAAAAAATAAATTTTCAACAAAAAAAAAAACAACGAATTTTCAACAAAATAATTAAATTTCCATTCAAAGAGAGGAATTTTCAACTAAATAAAAAAAACTAAAAAATGAATTTCGAACACGTAGTTCGAATATGAACCAAGTAGTTGAATTCTAAACCAAAAAGATTAATTTCTTATCAAAAATGACAAATTTTTTACGAAACATATGAGTTTTCAACCCTCAAGTTTAATTTTCAACTCAAAAACATAAACTTACAATCAAAAATGTATAAATTAAATTTTCAGTTAAAAAAGTTAATTTTCAACCAATAAAACCGAATTTTCAACAAAATAGTTAAATTTTCAACAAAATTATTTTCCACTGAAATCAAGAATCTTCAACTAGAAAAATGAATTTCTAACAAAGTAGTTCGACTTTCAACCAAGTAGTTAAATTTTAAACTAAAAAAGATAGATTTTTATCCAAATAAAATTTGAATTTTTAACTAAAAACGATAAATTTTCAACAAAAAATAAAATACTTACAATTTCAATTAAAAAATAAATCTTTTACAAAAAAACATTTCACGTTAAAATTTTTAATTAGAAATTAAATTATTCTTATTTTAAGTAGTTTTATATTGATGATTTTTAAATTGTTATTTATACATCAAGACTTGTTTTTGTTTTGAAATATTTTCTTAAAATTATTATTTGAAAATAAAAAATAATGGAAAATTTAAACTACTATAAACTAATTTATGAGAAATTTATTTTTGCTTTCGTTTGAAGATTTATCATTTTAATTAAAAATTCCATACTTTGGTCGTAAATTAACTTTCTTGTTGCAAAATCATATTTTCGGGTTGAAAATTGAGCTCTTTTGAAAAAAAATCGTCTTTTTGACTTGAAAATTCAACAGTTTGGCAGAACATTAATCTATTCGATTGAAAATTCATATCTTGCGTGAAAATTGAACTACTTTTAGTACAAATTTTAATTTTTTGGTGATAAATTGAACTATTGATTTAAGAATCTAACTATTTTGTTGCAAATACATTTTTTTAAATTAACCTTGTTTATTAAAAATGCATCTTTTTCGCTTCCTAATTCAACAATTTGGTACGAAATGAAACTATTTGGTTGAAAATTATATTTATTGTTATAATTAAATTATTTGGTTGAAAATTCAATTACTTTGGCAGGAAATTAAACTGTTTGCTTAAAAATTAAACTAATAAATAAAAAATTCAACTATTTCGTTGGAAATTCGTCTTTTTTCTAAAAAAAATTCGTCTTTTTCAGTTTTATTCAACTGGTTAAGAAATATATATTTTTTTAAATTATTTCTTTAAACTGAAAGTTTAAGGATTCCATTTCTGGTTGAAAATATATTATTTTGATTGAAAATTAATATATTTAGGTAGAAAATTAAACTTTTTGTTCAAAATTTAACTATTCTGTTGAAAATTCTTTTTTTTTTTTGTTACCAATTAATCTTGTTTGTTGAGAATCCATCATTTTGTTTGAGGATTCAACTATTTGGTTGAAAATTCTTCTTTTTTAGTGGAATTCAACTGGTTGAGAATTCGTTTTTTTTCTGGTTGGAAATTCTTCTTTTCCCGTTAAAGAGATTTTTTAAAAAATAACCTTCGATTTTTTATCTTGAAAACTTAACAATTGGGTCAAAAATTAGTAAATTTGCTCAGAAAATTAATCTTGTTTGTTGAATTTATATATTCGGTTGAGGATTCAACTATTTTGTTAATAATTCGTCTTTTTTCGTTGAATTCAAATAGTGGATAATTGCTTTTTTTTTAATTAGTTTTTTTTTAACTGCAAATTCAACTGTTTCATTTTTGTTTGAAAACTTGTCTTTCATAGTTCAAATCTCAATTATTTGGTTAGAAAGTCAAGTATTTTGTTGAAAATTCGACTTTTGGTAGAAAGTTAATCTTCTTGGTAGAAAAATATTCTTCTTGTTTGAAAATTCATCTTTGTTGATTAATAATTCAGCTAAGTAGTACAAATTTCAACTATAGTGTACTATATAATTTGCTTAAATAATTATCTTGGCTAAATTAATTTAAATATTAACTCAAACCAAGTAAAAAGTGGACAAAAAATTAGAAACTAAAAAAAAACGCAATTTTTAGCATTATTCTAAAAGAACATCATTAACAGTAATAATAAATTGTTTAAACAATTATTTTTGTTAACAATAAATAACTATTACCTTACTCTAATTGAAAAGTGGATAAAAAGTGGAAAACTTTTGAAAAAATCACGACTTTCTATCTCTGTTCTAAGAGAAAATAGCTAAAAACAATAATCAATTGTTTAAAAAATGTATGCAAGCATCTATTTATCAATATAAAGTAATGTTTTATGCATGAGAAACAATTTTCATTTCAAAGAAAAAAAAATCATAAATAGCGCCAAAAACTCGCAAAACCCATTTTTTCACTTATGGGGTTTTTTGGGACCCTATAAAACATACTTATGGGCGCGATATTTAAAATAATTTACTCTTATTCTATTGTGAAGAGAAATTTGTTTCAACTCGATTCAGCTAATATTGATGATTCTGAATAAAATTTCCAAAACGTGTTTTTTCCTTCCTCCAAATATATTTTTTTCAAAATGAAAAAAAAAAAATTTATTTTTGTGTGTATTGGAACAAATTTCCGGGCGACATGTATGATAATTCATCAAAAAAAGTTTTTTTAATCGATTTGTGGACCACCTTGATAGACCCAGATTGATTTTTTTTATCAGAAACTTTTGCGACCCCCCTCCTATGTTATACTTTGTGACGCTTGGTCAGCCTCCCCCCCCCCCCCCCCCTTCCCAATAGTGTCACGCAATATGTATGTGGTCGCTACCTTACATCACCTAAAAAAAAAATATTGTCAATCAAATATTACACCATAGTTCTTGCGTCACTTTGTCCTTCCCTTCCGTACCCTTTTGTCCCGTTCTTTTGTACCGCATCATGTCAGTCGTAAACACTCAATAAAACTCCCTCCTCACCCCCTTTTCATCTTACATACTCCCTGAATGACATCTGCAATTTTCGATTTCTAAAAGCACGGAAAGAAAGGTTTCCACACACACGTGTTACAAAATTACCTACCCCCAAAATATAGGCCGGGGGGGTGGGTCATTTTTTTCACGGTAGAAAGATAATCTCAGAGGACCCCCGCCTTTTATGCGCCAACACGCACTTATCTAAACGGATACCCACGCGCGAATATAGCGGACACGAAAGAGTACACACCTACATGTGCACACATAAGAATCGAGAGTGCACAAGGTAGCGGAGTGTAGGTCGTGACGTCACGTCCGGCGCGAGGGCAACGTGGGGCAACGAGTGTGGGAACGGGCGGCAGGTGCGTTCGAGTCAGCGTGGTGATCTCAACGAAGGAGAGGGGGGAGGGGGAGTAAAGGGAGGAGAAGGTGAATGGTGCGGTAGGACGGGGAGGAGGGAGGGAGAGAGCGAATGATACGAGTGGAAGGGACGAGCGCTTGTGATGAGATCGGGAGAATGGAGGGGAGGCTCTCGAAGGTGGTGGGGAGGAAAAAAAATACATGCCGCCACGCTCTGCGCGCATGCCGGTACGCACACGCCGCACACGCGAAAGGATACTTTTCTCTGTGTACGTGTTTTTAGCCTCTTTGTATACAAAGGATACAGGTAATATCAATTCTTGGCGGTGAATTTGAATTTTTTAGATGTTGATTATAATTTTTTTTTTTAAATAGGATCCCTAAAAATACATAAAAACTGAGAAATTTAGTCATTTTCAAACGATTGTTTAAAAAAAAACATAGTATTTAATTTACGAAATGAAAGTTTTCTAGTATTTTCCTTTTCAACTAATCTAAATGAGAAATAAAAATATTGTTTACTTTTTTATCATAATAAACACAATAAAAAAGAATACTTGAACTTGTTACAGCTTAAAATTAGTTTGATTTTGTTAGAAATGAACTTCAATTAGAGACAAACAAATTTCTGAATTCAAATAAAGTTTATCGGAATTTAATAAAACTATTTTATTTTTTAATGAAAAACGTTCCTTTCGACTCTACTGTTTTCAATTTAAAAAATCAGTAAATAATGATCATAGTGATTTGTTTAAAAAATGTATCCCGCAAAAAAATTATTGGGTTTTTTGAGAAAATCCATTTTTAACCATTTTAACAAAACTCTCGTTATTTTGTCGTTTTGAAACAAATTCTCATTTTTCTTAATTCAATTGAAAGACCAAAAAATTCTACGCCAAATAATAAAAGAAAATTCCAAAAACCTATGTTCGTTCGGAAAATCCTGCATTTTTATAAAAATGTTGTTTTTCTAAAAAAAACTACGCAAATTTCTAACCAACCAGTTGAATTTTCGACTACAAAAAAATCAATTTTTCACAAAAAATGGAATAATTAAGTTTCAACCAAAGAGATGAATTTTCAAAAAAAAGTTACATCTTCAATTAAAAAAAAATCTTTAAACAAAAAACAACATTTATTAATAAAATAGTTAAATTTTGCAACAAAAGAACTGAACTTACAATAAAAATGAATCTTCAACCAAAAAACGACTTTTTAACAAAATTGTTGACTTTTCTACAAATTTGATTAATTTTTAACCAAAAAGGATAAATTATATATGAATTGTGTATTAACTTTAAACGGTATAGATTTTATTTTTAAATAAAAAAATATAAAAAAGTGAACCAAAAAAGACGAATTCTCAATAAAATAGTTGAATCCTTAGCCAAATAGACGAAGTTTAAAAAAATCAGTTAATTTTTCCAACCAAATGAATACTTTTAACAAAACTAATTTTGGACCAAACTGTTAAGTTAAAATTAACCAAAAATTGAATAGTTACATTTTCAATAAAAAAATTAATTTTTTGCGCAAAAGAAAGAGTTTTTAACGTAATAGTTAAAATTGTCAACAAAGAGATGAATTTTAAATCATAATGATGCATTTTCAACGAAAGAAAGGAATTTTAACAAAATAGACGGAATTTTATCCGAATAGTTTAATTTTCAATAAACGAGTTCAATTTTCTACCAAAAAGGTACAATTTTAAGAAAAAATATTAATTTTCTTTAAAAAGACGAAATTTCAACAAAATACATGAATTTTCAACTAAGAAAGACCAATTTTTCACCAAAAACGAAATAGTTAAATTTTGAAATAAAAAATTAATTATTAAACAAACAAAAAAACGAATTTTCGAGAAAGTATTTAAATTTTCGAAAAAACATTATTAACCAAAATCAAGAATGTTTAACCAGAAAATTATATTTTCAACAATGTAGTTCAACTTTCAACCAAGTAATTGAATTTTCAAAAAAAATGTAACTAAAAATGGTATAGTTAACCTATTCAGTTAAAAAATTAAATTTCAATAAAAAAAAACAACGATTTTTCGACAAAATAGTTAAATTTTCATTCGAAGGAATGAACTTTATAGTTAAAGTTTCAGACCCGAAAGATGAAATTTCAACAAATCATTTGAACTTTCAACCAAAAAATCACTTTTTTAACAAAATTGTTGAATTTTCAATCAAGTAGTGAAGTTTTTGACCAAGAATATTAATTTTCTATCCAAAAAGACGAATGTATAACAAAATACATAAATTTTCAACACAAAAAGATACATTTTCAGCTAAATAGTTAACTTTTCAACCAAAAAGGATACTTATCAACCAATTTGTTTTTTTTTTTTCGACACAAGAATGTTAATTGTCAACCAAAAAAGACCTTTTCACAAAATTGTTGAATTTTCAGCAAAGTAGATTATATTTTAACCAAAGAATCGAATTTTCGACAAAAAAAAAACAATTTTAACCGAGAAGATTGTTTATTTACAAAGTAGATTAATTTTTTACCAAATAATTGAATTTTTATTCAAAAATATAAATTTTCAACCCAGAGCATTGTCTACAAAAAATACGAATTTAAAAATAATACATGAATTTGTAACCAGGCAATTGAATTTTCAACTGAAAACTTAACTTTTTATTGGAACAGTTGCATTTTCAACTAAAAAATACTACAATAGAAAATATTCAAAGTTTCTCTTTTTTTCAGGGTTAAAACAATTTAATGGAACTTTTGAAATTCAATATTTTTTTGCTGTTTATAATTTAGTTAATTAAGGTTTATTTGCAATGAAATAATGAAATTGTCAACAAATAAGTTGATTTTTTAACCAAATTGTTAAGTTTGCAACCTACAAAGATGAATTTTCAACTACATAATCGAATTTTAAACAGAAAAGATTAAACTTCAACTAAAAACAGTTGCATTTTCGACGGAATAATTGAATTTTTTGGAAGAAAATTTCATTCTTAATAAAAACAGTGAATTTTAAATCCAAAAGGAAAAATTTTCTATCGAAATAGGCGAATGTTCAACAAAATTGAATTTGCAACCAAAACTTTAAGCAAAAATAGTTGAATTTTCAACACGACAATTGGAATGCTCGACAAAAAGACGAATTCTCAACGAAAAATTAAATAGTTGGTATTTCAACAACAAAAAAGCGATATTTCGATAAAATAGTTAAATTTTCAACCAAAAACTTGAATTTAAAAAAATTCAATCAAATTGTTAAATTTTCAAACAAATAGTTCAACTTTTAAATTAAAAAGATGACTTCTTAACCAAAACGACGAAATTTTAACAAAGGAAATTATTATTCTACCAAAAAATGACAAATTTTCAACAAAATAAACCAATCCATCCAAAAGTGGAATAGTTAAATTTTCAGTTAAAAAAATTAATTTTCCTAGAAAAAAAAAATTTCAACAAAATAGTCAAGTCTTCAACCAATATAATAAATTTGAAGAAAAGTAGTTGAATTTTCAATCAGGAAGATTTTTAATTTCTACCAAAAAAGATAAATTTACTGAAAAAATATGCATTTTCAACCAAAACTGGAATAGATAAATTTTCAGGGGAAAAACAATTTTTTAAGAAATATTTTAGTTGATTTTTCGACTGAAAACGATCAATTTTCAACTTAAAATGGAATAGTTGAATTTTCAATTCAAAAAATTAATTTTTATACAAAAATAAAGTTTTTTCAACAAAATAGTTCAATTTTCATCCAATAAGATGATTGTTTATTAAAGTTCTTTTTAAATGCAAACCAAATAAATGAATTTATAATAAAGAGAATAAATTTTCTAATAAAAAAGAGATGTATTTACAATAAAAAAACGAATTTTCAATCAAATAGGTAAATTTTTAACCTTTAACCAAATAGTTTAACTTTGAATCTACAAAGATGAATTCTGAACCAAAACGATGAATTTTCAACAAAGAAAATTAATTTTCTACCAAAAAAAGACAAAATTTCAAAAAATACACCAATTTACAGACGAATAATTTAATTTTTAACTAAAAATTATTAATTTTCAGTCAAATATATTTGAACTAAATAGCTGAATTTTGAACCGAAGAGAGGAATTTTCAACTAAAATGATGAATCTGCCATTCTGCAACCAAATGATGAATGTTTAATAAAGTAGGTTAACTTTCAACAAACAAAAAACAAATTTTCTACAAAACAGTTGAATTTTCAATCCGGAATTATTTTTCTACCAAATAGACGAATTTTCTAATCAAAAAGACGAATTTTCAACACATAAAAATTTTTCAGCCAAGACAGGAAAAAATTTCAAAGAAATTGTTGAACATTCAAGCCAAATATAGCATTTTCAACCAGAAAATATTTTCAACAAAAAAGTTTATTTTTAACCAAAAAATTGCAGTTTTAATCAAAAGAGAGAAAATTTCCACCAACAGGATTAGTTTTCTACCAATAAAGACAAATTTTTGACTTAAAAAAGAGATTAAATATCAGCAAAAAAAAATGGAAAAATTACATTTCTAGGTTAATAAATTAATTTTAAATGAAAAAAAGAATGTTCAGCAAAATATTTAAATTTTCAATCAGAAGATCAACCCTCAAACAAATTAATTTTTAACAAAGTGGTTCAAGTTTGACCCAAGTGATTGAATTTTCAATTTAAAAAAATATCAATTTTCAGCCAAAAATAGTTACGTTTTTAGTTTAAAAATTATTTTTCAACCAAAAATAGGCATTTTCAACCAAAAAGATGAATTATTATCTACCAAAAAATATGAATTCTCAACGAATAATGTTAGTAGATATTTCAAATAAAAAGTATATAATATAAATAAATATAATAAATTATTCAACCAAAATCGTTAAATTTTCAGTCCAAAAAGACGAATTTTCAACAGAACAATTGGATTTTCAAACAAAAAATGACTTATTAACAAAATTGTTGAATTTCCTACAAATGAGATTAATTTTTCACCAAAAAGCGGAATTTTTAACCAAAATCGTGGATTTTCAACGAGAAAGATTAATATAATTATATATATATATATATATATAATTATAACAATAATATATACCCTTTTCAGATTTTCCAATTCTATATCTTATTTAATTCTTGTATTATTTTTTTATAACAGCTTTTATTAAAGCGCCCAGGGTGAAAAATAACACTTAAAAAGTAAATTAAAAAAACGAATATCGAATGCCTTGAAGGAAATTGGATTACCACCAGTTGTGTGATTTACATAGAAATTGTAAGTAGGACACCTCAATGAGCTTTCGTTCCTTGATGCAGATAGCAGAATTACCCGAAGGCTGAGGGATGCGATTGCGTGCCAGAGGTGTTTTAAAATACGGTCAGTACCAAGCACGGTTTCTCTACCTCGACGTGTGAAAGTAAATCTCTCTAAACAATATTTCGCTTGCTTTAAAGAATCCGTTTTTCCAACATAATTTTTTTCATTTAACCAAAAATAACTTGAAAATTAGTAAAAACATTTTTAATCAAAGAAAAATTTTCATTTTACCAAAAAAAAAAATTTCTTTGAACCAAAGAAACTTTTCTTTGACAAAGAGCCAATGAATACTTTTTTTTTGAATCAGGAAATCTTTTTTCATATTGTAAAGGGCAGTCCATAAACTTCATTACCAATTTTTCTGACAAAATAGTCGATTTTTTGAACTAAAAAGACGAATTTCCGAGTAAGAAGATTAACATTCTACCAAAACGAAAATAAATTTTAACTAAATGCATGCATTTTCAACTAAGAAAAAGTTTTTAACCAAACATGGAAAACTTAAATCTTCAGTAAAAAAAAAATAAACCAAAAAGATTAGTTTTCAACAAATGTGATTGATTTTCTGCGAAAAAATACGGATTTTCAACGAAATATATGAATTTTCCACTGAAAAATATAAATTTTCAACTAAAAAAATTATTTGCAACCAAACAGTTCAATTTCCTATTAAATTGATGAATCTTCAACAATGAAGGATGAATTTACAATCAAGACAATTCATTTTTTACAAAAAAAAAAAAAAAGAATTTTCAACCAGTCTAATTCAACCAAAAATACGCATTTTTAACAAGAGAGTTGAATCCTAAAGCAAACAATCTAATTTTCAACAAATGCTATTGATTTTCTACCAAAAAATACCAATTTTCAATGAAATATAGGAATTTTCAACTGAAAAATATGAATTTTCAACCAAAATGTTAATTTACAACCAAACAGTTCAATTTCCTTTTAAATTGTTGAATCTTTGACCATAAAGGACGAATTTTCAACCAAGAAAATTAATTTTTTACGAAAAAAAAATGTCAACAAAATACATGAATTTTCAACCAAACAGTGGAATTTTCAACTAGAAAAGATCAATTTTATATTAAAAATATAAATTTTGAGCCAAAAGTGGAACACTTGCATTATCAATTTAAAAAAAACTTATTCTAAAGAGTTCAAAATAAATATAAGTATTGAATCCAGAAGAATAATTTTCTACCAAAAACGTTAATTTTCTATCAAATAGTTGATTTTCAACTTATAATTAAGAAATTTTTCAACTAAAGAATGGAACATTTAAATTTTCAGATCTAAATATTAATTATCGACGAAAAACAATTTTTCAATAAAATACACGAATTTCTTAAGAAATTGTTGAATTTTGAAGCCAAAAAGACGAATGATCTACAAAATAGTTCAATTTTGAACCTGAAAATATGAATTTTCAACAAACAAAAAAACTATAATCTACCAAGGAGATTAATTTTTTTACTAAAATGATGAATCTTCAAAAAAATGAATTTTCAAAAACAGGTTTCAACAATTAACCAAATAGTTGAATTTTCAACCAAAAATATGATTATTTAACCCAAAAGATTAATTCTAAAATTAAAAAAAGACGAAATTTCTAAAAAAGACGAATTTTCAACAAAATACATGAATTTTCAACTGAAAAATATCCATTTTTTAACCAAACAGTTAATCTGCAACCGAACAGTTTAATTTCCCATTAAATTGTTGAATTTTTGAAACACAAAGAATGAATTTTAAACAAAATAAATGAATTTTCTAATAAAAAATATAAATTTCCAATCAAAAGTTAATTTAAAACCAAACAGTTTAACCTCCTATCAATTTGTTCATATATTAACCATAAAGGATGAATTTTCCACTAAAAAGATTTTTTTTCTACCAATTTTCAACTCAAAATATCAGTTTTCTACCAAAATAGAATAGTTACATTTTCAGTTAAAAAAGTTAGTTGCCAATTAAAGAAAAAAAGAATTTTCAAAAAAGGAGATGACTTTTGAACTAGAACGAAGAATCTTAAAAAAATTAATTTTCAACAAAAAAGTTCAACATTCTACTGAATAGTTACATTTTCAATAAAAATACGTGTTTTCAACACAGAAGATATATTTTCTACCAAAAAAGACAAATTTTTAGCAAAATATATTAATTTTCAACTAAGAAACATTAGTTTTCAATCAAAAAGTTAATGTACATATAAACAGTTTAATTTCCTATCAAACTGTTCAATTTTTGACCACAAAGGATGAATTTTCATCCAAAAAGATTATTTTCTACAAAAAAGACGAATTTTCAACAAAATGCATGAATCTTCAACCAAATAGTTACACTTTCAACTAGAAAAGATCAATTATACTTACAAATATCAATTTTCAACAAACAATAGAATTTACATACATTTTACATACAGTTTCAGTTAAAAAAATTAGTTGCCAATTAAAAAAAAACGAATTTTCAACAAAGTAGATGACTTTTCAACTAAAATGATGAATCAGAAAAAAAATTAATTTTCAACAAAAGAGTTCAACATTGAAATGAATAGGTGCAATTTAAAAAAAAATGATTTTTAACCCAGAAGAAAAATTTTCAAACAAGAATGCGAATTTTCACAAAAATATATTAATTTTCAAGTAAAAGATATTAATTCTTAACCAAAAAGTTAATTTACAAACAAATAGTTTAATTTCCTATCAAATTGTTAAATTTTTAACCATAAAGGATGAATTTTCAATCAAAAAGATTCTTTGCTACCAAAAAATATGAATTTTCAACTAAATGCAAGAATCTTCAACCGAATATTTACATTCTCAACAATAAAAGATTAATTTTCAATTAAAAATATGAATTTTCAACCAAAAATGGAATAGTTACATTTACAGTTAGAAAAATTAATTGCTAACCAGAAGAAAACGAATTTTCAACCAAGGAGATGACTTTTCAACTAAAATGATGAATCACACAAAAATAAATTTATACAAAAGAGTTCAACATTGAACTGAATAGTTGCAATTTAAAAAAAAAAAAATTATATTTAACCCAGAAGATACATTTTCAAAAAAAAGACGAATTTTCAGCAAAATATATCAATTTTCAACAAAAAAATATGAATTCTCAACTGAAAAGTTATTTTACGAACAAATAGTTTAATATTCTATCAGATTGTTAAATTTTTAATCATAAAGGACGAATTTTCAACCAAAAAGATTATTTTCTACTACAAAATACGAATTTTCAACCAAGGAGATGACTTTTCACTAAAATAATTAATCTCACAAAAAATTAATTTTCAACAAAAGAGTTCAAGATTGAACGGAATAGTTGCAATTTCAACAAAAAAAATGATTTTTAAGTCAGAAGATAAGTTTTCAAACAAAAATGCGAATTTTCACCAGAATCTATTAATTTTCAACTAAAAATATTAATTTTTAACCAAAAAGTTAATTTACAAACAAATAGTTTAATTTCCTATCAAATTGTTAAATTTTTAACCATGGAGGATGAATTTTCAACCAAAAAGATTATTTTCTACCAAAAAATACGAATTTTCAACTAAATGCATGAATCTTCA
>CAKNXH010000632.1:771543-786343 GCA_932178445.1 Andricus quercusramuli | reverse complement strand
TGAAATTGATTTGCTCTTATTTTTCTTCAAGATTACAAATTCAGCCGGTTTCAATCCCAAACAGGGTCTTCCCTAAGGATGATTTTAAATTCCCGGTTTTCAACGGCTCAATTGTTATTTTTTTCTAGTCAAATAAAAATATTTGCATGATTTCAAACGATTGGAACATCTTTGTTCACAGGAATTGCAACTCTGATTTAGAGCAGAGAATTTGGTAAAAGAATTATAATTCTGAATTGGAACAGGAATTTTTTTTAAGTCCCTTCTAAATCAGAATTACCCTGTTCCAAGTCAGAATGATATTTATTTACATACTTATTTATCATAATTAATGAGTATAGTAGCTCCTTTTTTTTAATTTAGAAGAGGGAAGTTTCCAGTCCTGATGTCCATTTAAAAAATTACTTGCTCAAAAAAAAAAAATTATTATTCTTTACGGAAAATTCCTGTTCCAATTGTCAACATTATATTTCTTTACTCAAATTCCCTGTCGTAAATTTAAAATTTGTTTCCTTTACTAAAATTCCATGTCAGGATAATTGTAAATTTTGCAAACCTTAAAAAAAAGTTCACGATGATTGAAATTAAAAAATTCGAACGCTTAAAATTGAAAATTTCCATTTGAAGTAACTCAAATCAATAATTTTTCAGTTATTATTTTTATAACAAAATTAAACACTTTCACTTACAAATTAAAAAATTTTTAGCAATCTGAAATTTTAATGATGCAGAGCTTTCTATTTCAAACAAATCAAATTCAAATTCTTTAGTTTTTGATATTTTATACCATCAAACCATTTCCCTGATTTATAATTGCTTATTTTAATTGAACAGGCTAAATATTACACAAAAATGTTATTGAATAAGTTATAATTGAATAGGTTAAAAATAAAATATTTTAGACTGAAACAATATTTGAACAGGATTTGAAATTGAATAAAAGTGTTTAATTACAAATCTGTTAATTTGAAATACTTTTTTTCACTAATGATTTCGAGTTAAAACAGTTGCATTATTAAGATTGGAATCTGTAAATTGTTTAATTTTGAACAGATTCAGAATCGTCTGGTCAAATCCATTATTGTTCAGTTTTTAATACTCGAACTACAGTACAATACAAAATTTTTTTAATTATAACAAATTTATATTCAATAAAATTGACGATAATAATTTAAAATATATAAAATTTAAATTTAAATGATGTTTTCTTTTTGTAAACTGAATGATTGCTCAATTGAAAAAGTTTAATTCGAACTTATTTAAAATTATAGTATATCATATGTTATTTGTGATTAGAAAAATTTTTGTTCTAAAAATGTGTAAAATTCCTCTTCAAAAAATATATTTACTGTCATTTCATGGTTTTCCCCTGTCTCGAAAAATTCGCGGTTTCCAGTCCATCGGCCACCCTAATCGTTGTAAGATATTGAATATGTGAAATGAATTATAGGTTTGAATTTCAAAGAATTTTGACTTTTATGACTCAATGTCCCCTTCATCAACTTCTGAAATAGCTTCTTGAAGAAAAAAAATATGGAGGCCTTTGGGGAGAGTTTAGGGGACTAAATATCATAGTAGAATCTTCTTAATGTTAGACCTGACGTTTACGATAGAGTATGTAGTACTTAAGTGCCTAAGTGACTCTAGAGTCTAGAGAGAAACAATTTTTGATAGCTCTAGATAATTTAAAATGAGCTTTGCTAGAAAGCACATTCTCCAACTACAATCTAGTTACGTGACTCTTTTTAAAATGCATTCATCAACGTTTTTCTTTAAACTGTTTACAAGGGAGCATATAAAATTTAAATATTATGTCAACAATGTTAAACAGTTATGACGCAACAATTTAAAGTAAACAAAAAGCACAGCTCGCAAACCGCGGGGTTTTAACTTTAATCAATTAAAATCCCAAAAAGGGTTGAAAGTCGTAACTTCTCAACCCCTTTGAATGAACCACATAGAACAATATATTTTTCACGGATAGTTTGATCTGGGTCCTTCTTCTAACATTAGATTGCGATTTATTCGTGGGTTGTTTAGTGGTCCCTATGTTGCGTTGCACTGGCTGTGGGGAAAAAGGGCAAAAATAAAATGAAATGATCCACATGAAGAAGCCAAAGAACAATAGCAACTCACACCCTCTCGGAAAACTTGGGCGGCGCGTGTTTTACACATGCGGTTGCCACTTGGTAAGGAGAATAACAGATGCAAGTCCTTTTTTATCGGAAGGATCGGATGGGTTGGAGGGTGTCATCCCTGGAGACTCTCCTCCAGGGGTCACCCAGTTAACTAGAGTATTGTTCGATTATTATTTCTCTACATATCGCGCACTTGTTACCTCTTTGTGAGCTCATATGTGGTATTATCCACTAGCTGGTCAATCTTGTCATATGCACCCACCAATGAAACTCATACACGTCCAAGAGCACCCATTCCTCTATTTTTTTACGAAAAAGCACGTTGAGGAAGTGTAGGCGTTTTCCGGCTTTTTGATGTTTATCAACAAATTAGCAACATGTTACGACTCGAATCGGATCCTTTCCCAGGCGTAATTCTATATTATGGGAAAATTAGATATAATTTCATCAAAGAGCGTTCATTGTTATCAAGATTTTGTAGTGCGTGGTTTGGTACACACTATATCTGAAAGTATCGGTTTTTCCTGCAGCGGTACTCGATGATACGAAAATCTGTATCAATATAAAGAAACAAAAGATTGTTACATTCTTGCTTCGTTTTGTTGCAGATCAAATTGATACTCTCAGATGTAACAAATCTATTGATTCGTTTTTCTTTCCGCATAAAAGTTTAGTTTCTTCCAATTCTTGGCTAACCACACGTAATGTTTGTAATGGTCTTGTTCATGTTGTCGGTAGTATCAACTGATTATCAGCATGTTTGCAGCAGTCTCATTCGAGATGTTGATTGTATTCGATGGTTATCATTTGGCCATTCAATATTTCAGGGTAGTATATTGATTTCTCTCTTTCTTTAATTCTTAAATCCTACTCTTGAATTTGTAATGTCACTTGATTTTCACTTGTTCTGCATGTGAAGTAATCCAAGTTAGAATCCCATGGTTCCACGGTTGTGAATTGTTGGCAGCTTTTGAATAAACAACAAAAACATCATAAAAGTTTAACTTTGCTTTGAAGTTTCGAGTCATTTAAAATACCATTAAATCATCCCCTCTTTTTTCTTTCTTGAATCCCCTTCGAAAGTTAGTGACCCTTCAGATGACCATGTTCCGCGAATCTTAGGCAGGACTATAGGTATTGACAGGACCCTAAAATTTACTGCTATTAAATTCTTCGATCTTAGAATTTAGGGTCACGAGTCACAAGTTAAGCAGCTTTCCCCATAAACTCGAAAGGAACAAAACGAGCAGAATAAGATATCGGTAGTTTGTTTTGAAAAGCAAGTGAACCATGATTGCACACTACACTCATGGGGTACTGCATTGATTTTTCCAAGTTTTGAGACTTTCGAGGGGAACGAACCACTGTTCGAAACTAAAGTCTCATGGTATTATATAAAACTAGGTGATTATTTGTCAAAGGGGGTTTATGAGGTTTATGTTTATGGGGTTGCCACCACGAATCGAGGAAACAGCTGTAAGGAAGCAGGTGGGTTCTGACGTCAGGAGGACACACGCGGCTCGCGTGGCTAACCGGATATGTTCACGAGGATCTGCTTCTCGCTTCGCTTCTTGCCCCGAAGGCATTTCAAAAAAGAAGTTCTGGATCTAGGCTTTCTTATACCTGATGGTGAAACATAATGCCTCATAATCGACAGGATGTTGAACCAATTTTTTTTCTTTTTATTATCAAGTTCTCATCCAAGTTTCCATTTGCAGGTTCTATCATCCTCTTGGTCTCCATTTTTCATGTTCAGGAATATCGTAAAATGGGGCTAAGCGGCTCGTTTCTTAGGAGTTTTAGAATAAAGGACAAGAAGGAATTTAAATTAGGTATTGATGATTCAAATATATTATCTCAATCTGACCCTCTTTCGTACTATTAATCACAAACCTAGATTTAATTCATTAAAAACTGTTTACCATCATTTGAAGTGTGAGCTTCTTTGCCCCACATTGTGGTGCTAAGCCGCTCACTCATAAAAACGTAAAGGAAAGTTCCGAAAAGGAAACCCGCATATAGAAACTGCACCAAAATAGATTCAAACTAAAGTTTATCATTTGTGAAGAAGAAAAGAATCGCTAATCTTAAAATCGGCTGTTCAGAGAAAGAGATAATTATAAAAAATAAAGTTGCCGGTGAGCCGGGTTCCCCCACAGTGGCCGCTCAACACCATTTTACGGTACTGAATTTCATTTTTTCTTTCTCCTCTCAATTTTTAATTTTCTTTGCAACTCTCGGATAAAAATGTTGGAAAACATCTTCGGAGGTAAAATCGCGAGGATAGGCAATATCTTGCCGTCAAAGCTCTTGAATATGAAGTCTTAAGCCGAGCATTCAGGTTCGCACCGTTGACCTGCTTGGATGCAAATACATCGGTTATTTCCCTCAGCTACAGCGAAATTCATGTCAAGTGAATGCACTCGAAAAAAGTCGCACTTTTTTCCTAAACCCAGGGCTTAGATCGATTTTGAAATATCGCTCCTCCGAATCCTGGATTTGGAAATAAAAAGGCAGATGACAATTTTTGTTCTTGTTGAAAAATCGACTTTTATGTTCAAAGTATTTAAAAATGCATTTTTTTAAATTTCATTCTGAGGTTCTTGCATATGAGATTTTCCAAATGAGTATGATAGTATCAGGGTTGTTACTGTTCAGGGAAATCCAGGGACTGTCAGGAAGAATTTGACAGTCAGGTAATTTTCGATAACCTGAAGTTGAAGCTAATTTTATTATTTTGTTGAAAATTCGAAAATTTAGTTGAAAAGTCATACTTTTTGGTTGAAAATTCAACTGTTTCTTGAAAATGAAAATTTTTAAGTCGTCTTTCTTGGTTGAAGCATCAAATATTAATTTTTTCGTTGAGAATTCATCTTTTTTATTGAAAATTCAACTACTCAGCTGTAAGTGTAGATACTGTTAAAAAATAATTTTCTTGGTTCATCATCATTTTGGTTGAAAAACTTTTTTTCTTTTGCTCAAAACTGTTTCGTTTGGTTGAAAAGTAAATTTTTGAACTAAAAATTACCTATTCCATGTTTGGTTGAATAATGATCTTTTTGGTGACTACTACATCGTTTAAGTTGAAAATTCATTTTTTTTGTTTAAAATAGAACTATTAGTTTGAAAATCCCTTTAAAAATTTGAATCATTAGTTGAAACTTCATTTTTTGTTGTCGAAACTTTGAAAATTAATTTCTTTTGTCGAAAATTAATTTTTTTATTGAAAATTCATTTTTTTAACGGAAAATTTAACTATTTCATTTTTGCTTTAATATACAGGAAAATGAATAATTGATCAGGGAATTTCGAAATTGAGATTTTGTAGCAATCCTACGTACACTTGCAAATCAGAAACAAAAGAATCCATTAGCCTCATTTTGAAAAAACTTGATTCTTATGTTCAAAACAATGCAAAAATCAATCATAATTTTCACATATCTTTTTTTAATATCATAAATATAAATATTCTTCAACTAAGGATATTAACAGATAACATCAATGTTGAAAGCATTCCTTAACATTACAAAACCATTAATATTTTCTGTTAATGGAAAATCCCATATGTAAGGATTTTTTCAATTTGGTTCGCCCCCCTCTCTTTACCGTGAGATATAATATTGAAATCCTGCAATAGTGTTGGAATCGAAAGAAAAAAATAATTGGAAAATTTTTTAATCAAGTTTTTTTCTCGTCTCAGGGATGGTTGCTGAATGTTGTGGTGGTGATTCGCCCCTTACCGGTTCCCCGAAATTCGATTTACCCTATACAAAACAGACGTAGGAGAAACTTTGGCTGCTCCGAATCGAGAAGGCCAGGTGGGTCAGGTAGTTTGGATCGTAGAAAAATTTTACCTGCACGGAACACCTTTTACCCAAACACAAAGTTCCGACATTGAAAACGTGTCAGTTGGAGGATTCGTCTTGCAATTTCGACCCTACGCGATCCCACATATTTTCACCTAATATCGTTATTTCAGACTGTAGAAAAATCGTCGAAAAATCCATCAGCTACTGAGAGGACAGTAAAAATAAATTCTCTCCGACAAAAAAAAAAAAAACCGGTGTGTGACTATGTTTTAAATCTCCCCTAATGAACGCCAGATTGAAATGGGGACTGAAATCGGAAATTAGCTTCCCATAAAACGATTTATCTTCTGACTTATTTTTGAACTTTAATTGATTTTCTGTTCGAAAGTTGTAGATTGCTATTTGTTAATCTTTTTTTCAAATATAACTCTGTTTATATCAAGGAAAATGCTTTCATCTCTTGTTTATGAGTTTCTGGAGGTCTCGAATCAGTGGTTTTCGAAGCGAAACTTCCTTTCTTGATGTCGTTCTTGATGCGAATGCGTCGAGGTGGAAAATATGTTTGCTTCGATTGAGGATCGAAGAGGAAAGCTACTCTTTTGCGACGGAAAAAACATCCAATTGATATTATAGAGGAGCTGGAAAATAAAAAGAAGAAGCGTCTCTTGAAAAGGGACTGGCTTGGGTTAGGTTTTTGGGTATAGATGTGCCAACAGATGGTTGCAACCACGTGTTCCTTCTTAAGAACCTTCCACCCGGTCTCAATTCTCTATATCTATATGTATATGTATGCATTTGGAGATGTATAGGGTGGCCTGATTGGACACACGCGTACCACTTTTAAGTTCTCGAAATAATTCCGCCTTTGTCCCGAAACTTTGCTCACCCTTGACACCCGGCCGAATGCAAATCCATATGCAAAAAGATTCCTTTTTCCCCTATTTCAAAATGACTAATGCGATTAGTCTTATAAATTCTTCGGGCTACAGTTGAAGTATTCCTTTTTGATGCGTTTTGACCCTTTCATGTTTTCCTTACTGAAGTGACTGGTTTCGAATTCTATAGCTTCGTAGGCCACATTCGCTGATTCAAGAAGATTTATAATTGTTTATTCTTTTTTATATTTAGTGAATAATTATTGAATTTCAACATTAATGAAATTCGTGATTGTTCAATTTGGAAGGATGGAATTTTCTTTGAATTTAATTTGAATACCAGGGTTGCTACAGATTTAATTCCACTGATGCATGCTAATTTTCTAAGATTTGCAGAATCAAGATAATATTACTGATGTTATTTCAAAGAAAGAACATTATTTTTATTGAAAAAGTTTTCAAACTTAATGAGACAATTTATTTTAACAATGCTTTTTGCGATTGAATTTGTTCTTACTATCGCTTTTTAACCATTTTTGAAAAATGACTGGATGGTTGGAACTATGCTGTTTACAATTTTAAAAGTAAATTTTTCTATGGCTCAACAAATAACAGTATTTGAAGATTATTCACTGTATTCCAGATTTAAAATAGTAGAAGAAACAGTGTAACAACTGTTGTTGAAATTATTATTTTTTGTAAGTTTGAATTTGTTTTCATAAAAAAGAATGTTTTCTTTCATAAGCAATGATTGATGATATCATTTGTACAAAACTTTTTTTCAGGAGACCTGATTTTGGGTATGTCAACGACCATACGTTTTAATTTTCCAGTCAATGATTAGAAAATTGAATTCGATTTGTATAGTGAGAAATCTAAAAAACTTATTCTAAATCTAAAAACTATACCAAGACTCGAAAGTGCCTATCTCAATATAAAATGACGTGATATTCAGGAATCGATTTTCGTACGTCACATGGCTTTTATCCTGACCTTTCGCAAGGAATCTGCTAATTTAGATACGCTAGGATCGAAGCTAGGGAGAGAATAATAAAAATAGGTAATGTGTTGACTGTTGACAGTCTCGGTGTCTGGAAATGAGATCGATTTTTATGTACGTGACATGTGTGTCTTTAAAGCCGCACTTACAAGAAACAAGATAATCATTTATGGTGTTGGTAATTTTTTTTGTCGTTTCCTGGATAAGATAGTATTGTGTGCTCCTTCGAGTTTGTGTTGTGTACTTTTGATCGTTGGTTTGATGTCTTCGATGTTCGGACATAAAACAGCTGCCTGTGTAGAGAGTGTGGACTGGAGACTGTAAAAGTAGACCCCTCGACTAACCCCCGAAAAGAATCATTATGGGGTTTCTGAAGGTCCTTTGTAAAGACGACTTACGTGGGTCGAAAGGACGAGGAAGATTCCTTTTGTGCAACATGTGGCTGGCACGTGTTTCCTTAGGGATAGGCATATTCTACGATTTATATTTTATAGGATCGCTGTGTATAAGTTAGGACTATAGGGAATCAGAACCATTTTGGGCAGCTGCTATATAGGATCTTTCGTTCTTGGGGTCAATAGGAATTTTCCTTTTTTCTGTTTTGATGCCAGAATGCTAGATCGCCAGTGGCCTACCCTCCCTATTTTGCTACGGAGTAACGATCCATCCACTGGATTCTTTTGTCGATTTTAGGTTTGGAATACTCTATTGGAAATATCACTCACTCGAGTTTTTAGATTTTTTACGGGAAAAAGGTGTTTTATAGTTTAAAACTCATCGAATTTTAAGTACAAATATTTTTCAAATTAAGAAAATCCTATCGAAAGTTTTGGGAAATGGTTGCAAATGTATAAGGGCACGTCTGTCTGCCCTATTTGAGTTTTTATTTTGTTTGAAAAGTGCAGTTTTGATTAATTTTCAACTCGGAATGTAAGTGAGCACAGGGCTTTAGAACCCTAGGGCCTATACTAAAAAGAATGAATAAAATTGCATTATTCATATAAAATTAACGTTAAAATGGGCTGGGTAGACGTGCTTTTATATATTTTGAACCCTTTCCAAAAATTTAAACAAAATAATTCATTTTTCGAATTAAAAAGCTGCCTAATATAATAGCATGCAATAATTGGTCACGTGGTAGATGTAGACGGTCGTGATTTAATTCAAACTTTCACATTATCCATTAAGTTATTGATAATATTATATAATAATATATGATTATTGATAACAATTGTTAATTAATTGAGTTTAATTATTTGGGACCCTAAAGTCACTAACAATTATTTCTTAACTTAATAACAAAGTCCTAACAATTCAATGTTATAATATTACATTTCTGGCAGCAATTATCTGTACTTAACAGATTTTTTTTTATCGTACAGAATTCAACAATTAAAAAATTAAAATGGAAATATTTTATTAAAAATTGATTTTTTTTTCAATTGGAATCGTAGTAATATTTTAGATCCAACACGTTCCAAATTGCATATATTTTTTCTGATTATAATTTTATGTTCTTTTTTGTTCGACTTTGAGATCCTTTTTTTTTTATTACCTTCGAATGTTCATTTTATAATATTATTAAAACTTTAAAATAGCTGCTAATAAAAAAATTTGAGACATTTTCAAATTTCCATACCATTTACAAATTCAACAGCCTCTACATTCGCATAATTTATAGTCCGGATTATTTAGAAATTGGTATTTTCTTTGTTTTCTAATTATTTTTAACTAAATTTAAATGAATTTTCAACTAAAAATATAACTATTAAAAAAATATTTCTTAACAAAATTATTTAAGCAAATCTTTCAAATAAAATAATTGATTACTCAAGCAAATATGAATTTTTAACCAAGAAATAAGTTTCTGCGAGAAAAATTGAATTTTCAATCCAAAAAGACGAATTTTCACACAAAAAGGATGACTTTTTAACAAAATTGTTGAAATATCTACCCAATAGTTGCATTTTTATCCAAAAAAGATGAAGTTTCTCTTGAAATAAATTAATTTGTATTCAAATAGAAAACTTTTTTAAATAGTTGAATTTTCATCCAGAAAAGATTCCAGTTGACTTGATCAAAATATGAATTTTTTAACCAAAAAAAAGTTTTTACGAACAAAACTAAATTTTTCATCCAAAAAGACAAATTTTTTCAACCGAAAGGAATTAATTTTTAACAAAATAGTTGAATTCTCTACCAAATAGTTGAATTTTTATCCTAAAAAGATGAAATTTGTACTAAAACAGATGAATTTTTTATAAAAAAAGGACAATTTTTTTAAAAGT
Organism: Andricus quercusramuli; assembly: GCA_932178445.1. Classification (NCBI taxonomy): domain Eukaryota; kingdom Metazoa; phylum Arthropoda; class Insecta; order Hymenoptera; family Cynipidae; genus Andricus; species Andricus quercusramuli. Next base: position 776,233 of record CAKNXH010000632.1, on the reverse strand, counting down.
TTAATTTTCATTCAGAACACGTCAGTTCATCTTTTAACACCAAAATATGAATTTTAAACAAAAAGTAAATCTCCTACGGAATAGTTAAATTTTCAAAAAAACAGTAGAATTTTCAACCAAAAGTATGACTTTTTAACATAATAGTTTTATTTTTAACCAACCAGTTGCATTTTTATCCAAGAAAGATGACATTTGGATTTTTAATTAAAGAAAAAAAAATTCAAAAAAATAGTTAAAATTTTCACCCAGAAAATATTTCAGTTCTCTTTTTAACACGAAAATATTTTTAACTAAAAAGTAGATTTTCTACAAAATAGTTAAATTTTTAACAAGACAGCAGAATTTTCAAGCAAAAGGTATGATTTTTTAACAAAATTGTTGAATTTTAAGCCAAACAGTTTCATTTTTATTCAAGAAAGATGAAATATTTATTTTAAAACAGATGAATTTAAAATTAACAAAAAAAAATAGTTACATTTTTATCGAAAGAAGATTCCAGTTCACTTTCCACTAAAATAAGAATTGTAAACTATAAGGTAAATTTTCTGCTAAATAGTCGAATTTTTAACCAAAAAGCATGACTTTTTAACAACATTGTTAAATTTTCAACCAAATAGTTGCATTGTCAAAGAAAAATGTAAATTCTACTAAAACAGGTGAAATTTCAAATCAAAAAGACAAATTTTCCAAAAAAAAAGTTGAGTTTTCATCCAAAAGGATTTCTGTATACTTTCCTACAGAAAAATACAAATTTTAAACAAGAAGTAAATTTTCTAGGAAATAGTTGAATTTTCAACAAAACAGTTGAATTTTTGTTCAAGAAAGATGCAATATTTTTACAAAAAAAAAAAAAGATGAACTGTTATATTAAGAAGACAAATTTTCAGAAAACATATTTTTCATCTAGAAAAGATTTCATCAGTTGATCTATCAGAAAGAAAATATGAATTTTAAACAAAAGATTAATATTATATGTAGGTAGTTCTTTTTTTAACCCAAAAGACAAATTTTCAACAAAACAGTTGAATTTGCAAAAAAATGATGTCTTTTGAAGAAAATTGTTAAATTTTCAACCAAATAATAAAATTTATAACTAAAAAGATAATCTTCAGTAGAAAGTTTTTGCGACGTTCCAAAAATTACATACATGAGTGAAGGACCCTTACGAAATTTTCTCTCTAAAAATTTAAAAATATTAATTATTTTCCACTAAAATTCTTGTAGTTTTCAACTTTTAGAACATACTCTGATAATTGGTTCTCATTGTTTAAAGGTAAAACTCTTGTGAAATTAGCAGACTTTTTCCCCCTTCGCTTTCTGGTCCTCTTCCTTTTTTTATGGTTTTTTCATTCCTCAAGACTCATGACTGAAGAGAATTAAATAAAAGCAGAACCGAGCAATTTCCTGCGTAGGTATAAGGTGGTTCGTAAAATGTAAGGTCGATCCAAGCCAAGCAGAGCCCCAAGTCTCACAATGCAGAATACAGAGGAATTCTTTTGGTACCCATTGGAATATTGTGGGAGTAGGCTGGATGCTGGATCAGAATTCTAGCCTTTACGTCTTCCGTGAATGGAAAAGAGACCTGAAGAAAAACATTGGCAGGAAGTGCGCAAGAATAAAACGCCTCTGTCTGAATCTCAAAATCTAGATCTTTTTGCACCCCTCGGATTTTATTTTGACAATAAGCCTTTTGATCAACTTCATCAAGAGTCCTCCATCTCGAATTACAAATTTTGCAATTATTTTACAGCAATAATTACAATTTAGGAATTTCAAATTAAATTAAAATCAAATTCAAAATCCTATTTAAAGTTAAATACTCTAGTTAATGTATAGAATTCCGGAAAATAAAAACAAGAATCCAACGACCAAATTTGGACAACCACCATAAAATGCACCTGGGCAATTGTCAAATTGAAGGCAAACTCGTAATATAACATTAACTTAGAAACTGGTGCTGATTTTTAAAAATTTTAATAAACACTTATTATCATTCTCTACAAAATGGTCAGTTCTTTTTTTCATTTCTGTTCCTATTTACTTTAATTTAATATAAGAACACCCAAAACGTCATTACCGTACGGCGTCCCAACCTCACTTTGCACAAGGATAAACTGATTTCCTCCTTTTTTTTGAGACAGTAACCTGAAAAACGCTCAACGTATCAAGTTTATAAACTTCACATGAACATAAATTTAATGTATGCACATTTTTTAAGTCAAATAAGTAATATTTAAAAGCCTTGGAGTCTGTCCCTCAATTTTTGCCATTTCAGACGTCATTACCGTACGTCTTTTTTTTCCAGTAAAATATTGTAGTTACAGTTGAGTAATGAATACAGAAATATTAGGCGTATCGTTTAATACAAGATTTTATAAAATTGAGCTTAAAATATTAACTCTCTTTTTCGTGAATCCGATATTAAAACTGAAAAGTGCATCTTGAGAACAAAAACGTCATTCCCGTACGTGCGTTAGAAACCATTCTTTGGGGTGAAAAAAAAAAATTATAAAAACCATTCCGTTACTTGCTTGGCGGTGTTTTCTTTCCTAAAGTCTTTTAAACTCACTTTGAAATCTTTAGGTATTTCATTCAATTCTTTTGAATCCCTTTAAATTTGTTTAAGCTCATTTTAAACTTGCTGAATTCAATCAATTTTTTTATTTTTGTTTGAAAAGTTTTGAATGTAACTTGAATTGTTTGGAGGAGCGCAAAGTGAAGAAGTCAATTTTTACCATTCCTCAAAAGGTCGGTCCTAAGTCGGCACCCCATGGACCTGCGTCGGCACATAATTTTTTCCGCTCAAATGCAAGAAAAAGGGCAGGTTATCTAAGTTTTAGAAAGAAATGGACAAATTTAAACCATTTACAGTGAAAAAATATATGGAATATTGGCAAACTTTATTTATAAGATGGAAATATTTCATTATTCCAATAATTTGCAAACATGCAGTCAAAACACAACCAAAAGAAAGAAACCAAAAAGTGAAGAGTGACGTGGAATTGAAACACAACAAAATAAAATAACACGTCATCCCTAAAAACGCGAGGGTGTCGGCTTAACCCAGAGTGCCGACATAGGACCACTCTCCCCTATTAATAAATACATGAGTGAGGTATGGATTTTATAAAATTAGCAGATCTTTCTTGCCCATGAAGGAAAGAAAAAATGAGAAAAAATGCAGAAGAGTGTGTCTTTGAAGTCTTTGAAGTCTGATGTGAGCTCGGATGTGAGTCTTGAGGAAGGGTCGAATAGCATGCGAGAGTTCCCACAATGATTCGGCCTCGCGTGCACTTTGACCCCAAATTTCCCAGAGCAAACTTTATAATGGGGCATATTAGCTCGACTTCGACGATTAAACCGCCTCGGTCAATTTTACACGCGTGTCACATGTGCACTTTTGTTCTGGGGGGGTTCGGATCGGACCTCCTGGACTCGATTTGCTGGACTTTTCGAGCAAGGGGATGGTCCATATGATAGACGGGAAATGCACCACATCAAAATGAGAAGGGGGTATCAATAGCTCGTTAAAAACGATCGAGGGGATGTCAGTCGAATTGAAATTTATTTAAAATGTCTACCCCATAAGGGGCTTGCCCCCTCACGTGTGAATCGCGAAAATGGGGCACAGGTTGCCCATGGGCTCTCGAGTCAAGTGCACGGAAGATTAAATCCATCCTGAGAGGTTTCAAACTTTCAATCCAGGCTTTTTTTTTTGTATTCAATCCTGTTTTATGGTATTGCGTCATTTAGAATGGGGTCACTTCTTCGACAGTTATTAATATGGTTGTCCCTTATCCCTCCTGGAAATGATACGAGTGTTCTTTATATTTTATAAGTTGTCAGACTTTTTTTTAGGGGTTTATCGAAATAGGATATTTGAGAATTTGTGCCGGGAAATGACGGGGAATTTAATTAAAAACCGGGAATTTACTTCTGATTGCAGAAAAATTCCTAAAAAACAAAATAAAAAAATTTGTTTCTTTGGACAAAAATAAAAAGGAGGAAAGAAAAATGAGGAGACAACCAACCAACCAAGATTATGACAAATTTACTGTAATTAAATCATAATTTATTATTGAATTTTTATTATTTTCCATTATAAGAGACTTTTTGTAAATTTTTGCTCTGTGAGATTTTTTTTCGCTGACTTAAGTAAGTTTAATAATTGTATTGATGATATTTCAAACATACAGAAACAATCATTTTCTCACTTTTTTCAAAAAATGGATTTAGAAAATATTTATCGCTTTTATTTTAGGACAGGGAGTTTCCGTGTTGAAATATAATTTCACTTGTAACTGGGAATTTTTGACATTGAACGATAATTTTTTCAAAGAATTATCATTCGATTTTAGAAGAAAGGAATTTAAAAAAATCACTTTTCCAATTCAGAATTTGTCACAATTGGAAAGTTCCCTCTTCTAAATTTCAGATAAAGAAAGTACTTGGTTGAAACTTTAAAAGTTAAACTCTTCTGTTGAAAAATTATTTTTTTGGTTGAAGATTTATAATTTTAATTGAAATTATTTGTTTTCTTGAAAATGTATCTTTTCTGATGACAATTCAACTATTTGGTTGAAAATTGATATCTTTTGTTTAGAAATTAAATTTTGAAAATTTATGTACTTTGTGAAAAATTCGCCTTTTTTGTGGGAAATTAATCTTTATGGTTGAAATTTATCTTTTT